>OX459070.1:10112554-10478831 GCA_949775005.1 Orthosia gothica
TTCAATGAAAATTACTATTAATCTTAATCAAGCAGTTTGTTTAATAATGGACTAATCGCCTATTATTTCCACAGACCATTCAAGTTTATCAGAATCGTGCTAATATTGCTAAGAAATATGAGAAAAAAGCTCCAACTGCCATAAAGTTAAAATCCTAAAGAGTTCTCCTAAGCTCGATTTTACACACTCGATTAAATCTCCCCCACCACAAGGGAAATAAGTGCCACAATACTTCAGAATTTTTAATTACCATCCACGTGGTCTTAATGAATATGCCACTTTGGGGGCGACGGTTGAAAGAAAATGTTCGCAGCAGACTTCCATGCTTATCGTTAATGCTTTCTATAATAGTTGGCCAAACGTTAGCTCTAATGAACCAATGGCAAATGTTCAGCCAACGTGAAATGTATGCCAATTATTTTGTATCGTTATTAGTTTCTGAAATCAGTGCCTACGATAAATAGTGCCTATTGATAGATACGCATCAATTTTTATTTGTTTTTCAGAGTTCTCAGAAATCCTGTGGATGCGAGACACACGGGATGATGATGAAGAGTTCTTTGGCGGACATAAATGACATACATGACTCACATTACCGCCATCTTGTCCATCAGTTACGTCAAAAAATATAGCTTCGTAGAAATCGTAAGACATCGACCACATACGTCAGCCATGTTAGGACTAACCGCGTCTTAGTTATTCACGTACAAACAGTTACGTCACTAACGGTACCTGACTGATGTGTCAGTATGAACCTTTAATGTAATTATTTTTGTTTCCTGACCGAACAAACGCTTTGTTCCATCTGTCCCATACCACATTAATTTAGCGTCTGCTGCCATCAAGCCAATATGAAATATCTTAACAATCGGCGTTGGCTTGCATGTGGTCGTATTGGCCAAACATTTTGAGGGAATATAAAGGCTGCTATACATTTTGAACACAAGAACTGGCACGCTGAGACTACAAAGTAATTATTGTAATATGCGCTGAATGGAGGAGCCTCCTTTCAGTAAACCTCCTTGTGACAAAATGTGTTACTTACGTGGTTTCTGCTTGATTGCATTTTAATGCTTGGGTTAAATTGTATGGACTTTGGATATAATGAGAAAGTGTTTTACATTATTATTATTATTTGAGGAAGGCATGACGTTATTTTATAAAATTAATAATATAATAGAAAAACTTAAATACAAATACGGAAAACATGCGTTAAAAGCAATGCGGCCAGCGCTCAGCAGAATGCTGGGAAACGCGTGCGAGACAGAGCCACAGTGAGAATAAAAAAGTTTGTGTTGACCATGTTTTTAAAGGGTGAGCGCAAAAACGGAAGCCCTCATTGAGCATAAATATAAGCAAAACTTAACTAAACATTATGGAAACGTCATTAAAATATTCAAATACCAGGACCATCATATCCTAATTTGTTTACACGCCACGTTCCGGGAGCGGTAAACAATTTGCCCAATGAAGGCTTCCTTGTCGATTGTGACGAAAACACATGCGTACCTACTAACGTTATTTTGGAAATGGCTAAATATTTTTAATCATCCAAGTCGTTTTAGAGGAGTATCTAAAAGTAGCGAAAAAATATCGTGTTGATAATTTTATAATTTCTAAGGCGAAACTATTAGTTACACGAAAAAAACATGTTTTACAAATAATGTACATGATAGTATATATATTTATTTCAAACCTTTTAACTTAGCCGTTGCAAAGGAGTATGCTTTTACGGTACTAAAGCAGTGGAAGGCCCTTTAACCGCTAAATCGTAATATCGGACGAATTATCTCCATACGGTTACAGTTTGAGACCGTGGGAAAGACAGATAGTTTATTTCAGATTTTTGTTTACAAAGGTAGGTAGGTAAGATGGCGGACTTAATGCCTCTACCAGTTAAACAAGGGTGGTGAAGAGACAACATGGCAGGTGCATTGTTTAAAACATGGCAACAATAAATTAAACAAAAATGAATTTAATAATTAGTTGCTCAAAATAAACATAATACAAAATGTAATGATGATGACATGATGTAAAGTATGTGTGTATCTGTTATATAATATGTGTAATATCTTTTTTGGTGTACAATATAGTATATTCTATTCTATATATATCCCGGCAATCGTTCTTAGTATAGTTGACCAATACTTATCAAGCATTCGAAGGACTAATGCTACGCAAACGAAATTGCGGGCAAAGTAGTAATTTATATTTATTTCAATCATGTATTCATGTAACAGTGATTTACGTTTGCTGGCGATATGATTTTTCTTCACATAGAAGCGGCCTTCAGACCAGAGATGTTACTCCTATCACCAGCTGGCACCAGTGCCAGCTAGAAAATCTAACATCAACCTAACTCCCTTCTTTCCTAAGTATTTTCCCTTCCCGAAACGGAATCAAATTTAGCCATTTAGTTCAGTTGATCGATCATAGTATGGCTGAGAAAGTGCGGCTTCGCCTGGGTGATTGATTGTGTACATGTAATTTCTTAGTTTAATAGTTGGGTATTTTGCCGGCATTTCCGATGGTGTAAGTATTAAAGGAGAGTACTTTGTCAGGTGCTCGTTCTATCAATATGGCGACAGTTTGACTGGACGACATAGGACGGGACTAGACGGATTTATTTGCTCCGTTTTATGGCTTAATCTAAGGTCTGATAGGGAAACTAATGGTCGAATAGTCAAACGCGTAATTGTGAATTCGTTTTGTAGCAAGGTATATAGGTAGTATGACATGGCTGGCGCAGTGGTTAAACGATCGGCTGCTGCGCTGCATGTCGCGAGTTCGATTCTTGCACGAAACAAATATATGTATGGACCACAGATTGTTGTGCCGGATTTGGGTGTTTGTGTATGTAAGTTTTAATGTTTGTAAACGCATCCACGATACAGGAGAAATACCAAGTGTGGGGCACAACGTATATAAAAAATTAAATATATCTAGGGTTAAATACGACAAGTTTTCCAACCCGTTTCATTACTTCGCCATTAAAAACATTGATATTTATGACAGAGAAAAATAATCACAAAAACGCCATCTTTAAATACTTCGATTCCAAGAAGGAGGTCCCAATAGGCACAGCAGATTTAATTATTAGAGTCCATTCTCCAACAATTTTGTGTTAAGCCCCCTTACTTTAATAATTCCAGATTGTTCTAGAACATTCCCGGCTAAGGACTTTTGTCGTTTCCCGATCCAATTAAGGAAACTGAAATAATATTCGGCAGTTATTGAAATTCTCTTGCGGAATATTCCGGGCTGTTTAGTTTTGATACAAAGTAAAATCACCGATACAAGTTTTTTTGCTATCGCTATATATTATTTATTTTATTGTAAACCAAGATAAAACAATACATAAGGAAACCTTAAAATTAAAACAAACATACAAAAAGCGGCTTCGAGTTTTGCGATCTCTTCCAGGCTTAGAATGGAAAGGGATAGCCAGCTAGCTATGTATGTTTCATGTTAGTATTGGCAGGCCATTCTTTTTATTATATTACTCTATGGGTAGGCCCCCGACGATCCATACAACCGTACGCGCGGCTTAGTCTGCGACTAATACATAAAACGCGTATTGGTTGACTGCCTCGTCGCAGGCGTCGATAAATTGGCGAGGTGAGGTGAGTGTCGCTTCTTTACGTAGTAATAGTTAGTATTATTCGGTATTGGTTACCTATGATGTGTTTGCAATAAAACAAAGAGAGAAAGTAAAATATGGATTTACTTTTATTTAAAATAGAGAAAAAACCAATGGTCGTTACACTCGACGTAATTTACACAAGTGACAAAGAAAAACGTGTGTTGCCACACGTCATAAACAATTTTAAGGCACATTAATGTTGCCTACATAAAATCAATAAAGATTAACAAAAATATTGAATATAATTCTAAATTATTATAGATTACTGCGATTAATTACATCAATCCATAATAATTCAGAATATCAATTTTATATATTCACATTGTATTGAACATAGTTGGGGGGGGAGGCCGACAATATGTCAAAAGGACAATGAGACATGATCATTTAAAAATATTTTCAAATTATAACATTATTCCACTGGCAGAGGACACAACTTGGCAATGGATCTTAAATAAATCTTATTTTTAAATTTTATTTCAGCTACTCTAACATTGTTGTCTGGCCCAGGGAAGACTTTGACAATCATTGCCATAGGCCATTTTAAAGGAGAGGTATTTAGATCCTTAACGAGAACCAGATCACCTACCTTTAGGTTATTAAAGCTATGCTTCCACTTGGGACAGCTCTGAAGTTGTGTGAGATAGTCTGCTGACCATGCCTTCCAAAAGTGTTGTTTCAGTTTAGACACAATTTTCCAAAATTTTAATCTATTTACTGGAATTTCCAATAAATCGACCTCTGGATAACTAGACAAAGCCGTACCAATTAGAACCTGGAGTTAAATATCCACCTTCATTGGGGTTGGAAAGCAGAGGTCTAGAGTTTAAAACACCCTCTATCTGAACTATCACCGTGTTAAATTCTTCATAAGTCAAGCACAAAGCGCCGACGACACGTTTGAGATGATGCTTTACGCTCTTTACCCCGGCTTCCCAAAGACCACCAAATTCAGGGGAATAACTAGGAATGAACATAAATTTTATGTAGTTAACTTTACAATAATTATATACAGAGTCTCTATGAGCTCTAGAAGCTTGTACATTGTATAATTATTTTAATTGGTTTTCAGCCCCTTTAAACGTTTTTGCATTATCACAATACACTTTAGACGGTATACCACGCCTAGAAATAAAGCGATCAAAGCATGCCAAGAAAGTTGGTGTTGTAAGGTCCGACACAACCTCTGCATGTATAGCTTTGGTAGAAAAACAAACAAATAGAGCTACATACCCTTTTGTAACGAGTGGTTTCCTGATTCTTGATACCTTTAAATTAAAGGGTCCACAAAAGTCGATGCCGACATGCTGAAAGGGCCTAGTTGCTGTGACTCGTTCCTTTGGAAGTGAACCCATGAGCTGCTTAGCAGTATCGGCTTTCAAACGAAAGCATTTCAAGCATTTATGCACTACCTTTTTAACCTCTCGTATGCCATTGATTATCCAGAATTTCTGTGATAATGAACTGAGCACCAACCTAGGACCTGCATGCAACAATCGTAAATGCTCTCTTTCTATAATTAAGGAAGTTATATTAGAATGTTTAGGCAAAATGATAGGATGCATTTTATCTTGGGGAATGCCTGCATTTTGCAGCCTGCCACCCACACGGAGCAAACCGTGTGCATCAATAAATGGATGAAGATTAGCCAGTCCTGACTTGTTTTTTTTATTATTAATGATTGAATTAATTTCTTCCGAAAACGATATTTTTTGTATGGAACGAATTATAAATTCCAGAGAGAGTTGTATCTCCTGAGGGGTTAAATTTTTATCCTTTATAATGTTTCTTCGCAGAGAATTGTTTATAAACCTATACATGTATGCAACAACGCTTTGAAGCTGTCTACGACACATTCGCTGTTCATTCTTAAAGTTTCATTCTTCGATGTACTTCATTCCTATTCACTCGTTCTATATCATTCATACAACTCTGTACGTTGCTCGTTTTAAAATTATAAAAAAAAAGATTGTAAGGTCTTTATTAAACCTACTTATTTCTACAAAATTCTTTGTTTAATTTATCATAAACAAAATTGGCGACCGTGACAGGACCTACAATCGTCGGATCGAAGCTAAAAATCCACTCAGATTGTTCCCGTGTCAAGGGCACTCGAAGTAAATCGTCGACACCGGACGAAATCTACCAGTACCAACGGAAGGCCGTGTTGAAAACCCAAATTCGCCGAGCCTGTGGACTAGCATCCTACTTCTACCCGGGTCGAGCACCTTCAAGAAGCCATTCTGGGAACTCTGCTGGGACTACGGAACCCCGATCAAGCCAAGTCCGTCCTTAGAACGAGTCAGAGGGATCACAATCCACCTATCTACGTGCTCCTGCCTACAAAGGGACTGCTGGGATTAGCTGTCTGCCTATTTAAAGTGAGCCCGTTCCATCTTACTAACATACCCACCAAATGTGTTATCCTTCAGTCTGTGTATTTAGCGGATTAAGTTTCTCGAAGTCAAGTGAAGTTCCTAATTTCTATTTGTGTCTATTGTGCCTAACCATAATTACTATCGAAAGAGGTCTAAATAGCATAGGCAAAGCACAAATCAGCCTAATTAATTTCACTTTTCGACCTACCGCCATCTTAAATTATGAATGCACATTTAACTACAATACAACTTAATAATTCTCTTACCGTTACTCAATTTTATAAAACTATTCTACTATTATAAATTTTTATCCCTATAAAACTCCATTCAACCTTGATATCACTTAGATACATAGTATATATATCTCGAGTTTATCTATAAACTTACAAACCGTCGTTGTTTCGTCATACAAATAATTAGTTGTTGTTATCAGATTACTAAGGCACGCGAAATTGATCTAGTCCAGGGATCGTGCGTTGTGACTTGTGACACGGCATCGTTTGCGCATCGCTGTAACCAGTGGCCTTAGTGCGAGTTTTTACTCACGGTCAATCGCGTTAACGTAAACGTCAATTTGTATGGAAACTCGATAAGCGCCATCTGGGGACGGGAAGGAGAAACCTCTTTTTTTGTATACATTTTGACATAAGAGATCGTTTACGTAACACGAGTGAGCTTGAGTCACGCGTGAGTAAAAACTCGCACTAAGGCCACTGACTGCCGGCGCCCCGCTCACCCGCTGTACCTATGCAGTCTACGTGGGGTCCATATTGGCTCACCTAAAGTTCTTTACCCGAAATTGTTCTTCCTAACGATTTGTAATCCGAATGATCACTCTTCCTAAAATTTTACATCCTAAAGTTTTCATTCATACTATTTGTAGTGCTACCGGCGATGTTCATAACACTCATGTTTCCGAAAATTGTAATTAATAATATCATTAATGTAAATATATTTAAACTCCTACTGTTTTTTATCATAACGCTTTTATACCTAAACATAATTACCATAATATTTTCACTCATATTTAGAAAGAAACATTTTCCAAGTGTAATAAAAAATATATGTGGGTAATTATGTCTAAAAAACCAACTGTTTAGAATGATTAAAGG
The DNA here is from genome assembly GCA_949775005.1 of Orthosia gothica. Classification (NCBI taxonomy): domain Eukaryota; kingdom Metazoa; phylum Arthropoda; class Insecta; order Lepidoptera; family Noctuidae; genus Orthosia; species Orthosia gothica. Next base: position 10,119,688 of record OX459070.1, read on the forward strand.
TCATTTCACTGATTTTGTCTTAAATGAAATTTAGGTCAGAATGTCGTCTTGGAGGCACTATGAAAAAAAAACTTAGAAAAATTTCGCGGCCAATTTCGAGGTAGCGCTCGCCGGCCGCTGCCGCGGCACCGCTCGCTACGCTCGCTCGGCTCGCGCGTGGTTGGTCACAGTTCTAACCTAACCTAACCTATGGATATCTTTGCAGGTACACACCGCTATAAAGAAAATTAGAGTTATGTGAAAATTAAAGCCATGTTAAGTGAAAATAAAGTTACGCAAACTTAATGTTTATAATACTGATTATTATGAATAAAAAGAAATCTAAACAAAAAAGATATGACTTTGAATAATAGTGTAAAAGATGGTTATGTTGAGAAAATATAGGAAAACAAATAAAAGTATAATAAATGTTTATTGCTACTGACATTATGAAGTTGAATGCTTCGGAATAATGCACATTAGAGACAGAGTAGTTAGGAATTGTGATTGTTAGGAAGAACATTTTCGGATTTCCAATTATCGGAGTTCAAAATTTAGGTGAACTTTGGCGCACCCGTCTACGTGGGCCGCGGGCATCAGCTGATCAACAAAGCGAGGAGCGTATCGTATGCTATATACCTATTTCGTTATCTATTAACATCTGTTTGTGTTAGCTTATTACGAGTTTATTACAATGTCTGAACCATCAAAGTTAAAGGAACTAATAAGCAAACGCGGTTCTATTAGAGGACGCGTAACGAAATTTAAGATAAGTCTCGATAGTTTAGCTTTATTAGAATCCATTTCAGAACTAGAAATAAATAAACTCGCACTGAAGCTATCAAAAATTCAAGCATTGTTCATTGAATTTGATGAGGTGCAGAATCTGATAGAAATTAATAACACAGATATTCAAAGTAGCGAGTTAGTTACTAGAGATTTAATAGAAAACGACTTCTACCATTGTATTGCGTTAGCTCAAAGTTTGATTAAGCAAAATTCAACAGTTCAGCCAGATGAGAATAATTCTCAAATTAAATCTTCTATGGCTACGTGTCATCATAACGATCACGGTTTTAACTTAGGTTTTAAGTTACCAGTGATTAAAATTCCAAACTTCGACGGTACGTATTTTAAGTGGTTGGAATTTAAGGAAACATTTGTTTCGCTAGTTCACAACAATAATAAGATCGAAAATATTCATAAATATCACTATTTACAATCATATCTCGATGGAGAAGCCGCTCGGGTGATCGCCAATTTGGAAGTTTCTCATAGTAATTATTCCGAAGCATGGAAACTTTTATGCGAACGTTACGACAATAAGCGTCAATTGATAAATAACCATCTTAAGTCTTTGTTAAACATTAATTCCGTTCAAGAAAATGACAAGTCTTTAAGATATGTTATTGACCACGTCACTAAAAACTTACGAGCGCTCCATTCGCTCGGACTGCCTACTGACAAATGGGATGTCTTAGTTATATATATTATTGCAGGTAAATTAAATAGTAGTACTTATTTCAAGTGGGAAGAACATAGAAAAAGTTTGAGTGACATACTTTCGCTTAATGATTTCTTCAGTTTCCTTAAAGGTCGCGCTGATGTATTGGATACCGTTTATCGCCATAAACATGATAATCAAGACAATAAACCAAAGCAATTCTCAAGCAACCAAAACAAACATAATAGTTCCAAGTCTTTAGTGGCTATACCAAACGAAGGCAACACTTTTACTCCTAAAACACCTGAATGTTTGTTCTGCAAGAATAATCATCGCATGTATGAGTGCCCGTCTTTTAAGTCGAGCTCAATAGAGGATAGGTTAGCCTTTGTTTCTACTAATAAATTATGTGAGAACTGTTTGAGATCAGGTCATATCGCTAAACGTTGTCGTCTTTCAGCTACATGTCGTCATTGCAAATCACGACATAATTCTCTTCTTCACAAATCAGAGGAAACTGAAAACTCCAATTCAGTTAATTCCATCACTATGTCTTCAACATGCTCTTCTGAAGTACTTTTGTGTACTGCTCGAGTAAAGGTTACCAATCCAGCCACCAACGAAACTATGATAGTGCGAGCTTTGCTCGACAGCGGGAGTCAGTCGACAATTATTACACAGGCCGTAAAGTGCCACCTAAACCTGCGTCCTCAGCCATCAGACACTACCATAGTAGGCATTGGTAACACTAAGTTAAATATTAACACAGAACGCTGTATTCTACGCATCCATTCTGAAACGTGTTCCTTTAATGTGACGGTTTCATGTTTAGTTTTGCCGCAAATTACCGGCAACTTACCTAAATCATACTTTGATTTAAAACAATTAAATATTCATGGTTTCCAGTTAGCAGATCCCACTCTAAATGAACCATCCCCAATCAATATTTTGATCGGTGCTGACTTGTTCTGGGATATCATCAGTGCCCAGCAGCATTCGTTAGGACATGGTTATCCTAAGCTTCAGGCGTCAAAGTTAGGATGGCTCGTTACGGGATCATTGTCTTGTTTCAATGAAAATAAAATTAATTCAGTCATGTGCAATTTTGTCTCAAATGATGACACTTCTAATAACATACATGACGAGTGAGAAACTTGAGAATGTTCCTCAAAAAAGACCCCCGAGTCGTGAAGAATTATTGTGCGAGCAACATTATCTCGCCAACACTACTCGCTCTAGTAATGGCCAATTTTGCGTAGGGTTGCCACTTCGTGATAGCATAGATTGTTTAGGCAATTCCTATAATCTAGCCAAAAAGAGGTTTTTTAATTTAGAGGCTCGTTTCCGAAAACAACCAGAATTAAAACAACAATACTGTCAATTCATAAACGAATACGAAGCATTAGGTCACCTATCTGAATCTCTGGAGTCTAGACCGTTAAATGCCTATTTCTTGCCCCACCACCCAGTGATACGGGAACAAAGCGAGTCGACTAAGCTACGCGTTGTTTTTGACGCCTCGGCTCGTACTTCTTCTGGTGTTTCTGTTAACGACTTGCAAATGGTGGGACCAGTAGTGCAAGAACCATTGTTTAATATATTCGTTAGTTTTAGACAACATAAGTATGTTTTAACAGGAGACATAGAGAAAATGTTTCGCTGCGTGCTCCTCAAAGAATCTGATCGCAATCTTCAACTGATACTATGGCGAGATAGTAAGGATAAGCCTTTAAGGACACTTCGTTTAAATACGGTTACTTATGGGTTCGCTAGTGCCTCGTTTCTCACCACTCGTTCTCTTTGGCAGATAGGTAAAGAGTGTTCAGATCAGAAAATCAAAACTGTAATACAAAATTATCTATATTGTGATGATCTACTTACCGGTGCAAGCAGTGATGAGGAGTTACGTCATATCCGTCTTTCAGTGTCTTCTGAGTTAGCAAAGGGGAGCTTTCATCTGCGTAAATACCGTTCAAACTTACCTGAGTTACTCGCAGACTCCGTAAACCTGGAAGGAAGTAATCTCATGATTAGTAATGCAACTAGTACGCTAGGTGTAGGTTGGACGCCGTCTTCGGATGAACTTCACTTTCAGCATGATATGTCGACTTCTGAAAATGTCACAAAGAGAATTATACTTTCCTCAACATTTAAAATATTCGATCCTCTTGGTCTTCTGTCTATTTTCACAATTAAACCTAAAATTATGCTACAAGAACTATGGAGTCACAAAATTGATTGGGATGAACCTGTTCCTCCAGAAATAAGGTCTTCCTGGTTACAGTTTTCTACTAAATCATCATGTTTGTCTTCTTTGAGGATTCCTAGATACATTCTAATTGTTTTTGTGATGCTTCGCAGCGTGCCTACGGCAGCTGTATTTATTTGAGGTCTGTTTCTAATAGCAGCGCTATACAAGTCAGCCTGGTATGTGCAAAATCACGGGTTGCACCTATTAAACTCACGACAATACCACGGCTCGAACTCTGCGCTGCCCTGTTAGGAGCTCAACTAACTGCTACAGTTTTGCCGCATTACGTTGCTCTATTGAACGTCAGGTGTATTGGACAGACTCTAAGGTTGTGTTAGGTTGGCTCAACTCTAGTAAAACTAAACCGTTTGTTGCCCACAGAGTAGCTGCTATAAATGAGCTAACAAAACCCACAGACTGGCGTTACGTTCCTACTTCTATCAACCCGGCTGATCAAGTCTCGCGTGGCGTCGATCCAGACCAGGTAGATCTTTCTATACGGTGGAACGGTCCATCGTTTCTTTTAGAAGCCGAGGATTCCTGGCCCGCCTATACTGCGGAGTCTATAGAATTGCCAGAACTTAAAACCCACCATACTTTGAAGGGGGAGGAGGCATCTTCCATGCCAGACTTGTCTGTTTATTTAGCAAAATATTCCAATTTAACTACACTTATTCGGGTTCTAGCTAGAGTTTTAAGGTTCGCCAACAATTGTAGGTCACACAAAAAATCGGACAGATTACAAGGTTCACTTCAAGTTTCCGAGTTAGAAAACGCTCACAATGTCTCTATAAAGTTAGCCCAGAAAGATTCCTTTCCTATAGAATTAGGACTACTACAAAAGGGTAAATCTGTAAATTCCAAAGCCGCGCTCGCGTCTCTTAACCCATTTTTTGATGAAAATGGGCTTCTTAGAGTCGGAGTGCGCATCGATTCATCTACTTACCTGTATGACAAACGTCATCCTATTTTGTTACATTCCAGTAATTATTTAACTAAGTTAATATTCAAACAGGAGCATCTACGCTTGTTGCACGCTGGTCCTCAGCATCTCCTGGCATCTATAAGGGAACGCTATTGGCCTGTAGGAGGCAGGGCTCTAGCTAGACGTGCAGCGCGCGAGTGCGTTACTTGTCGTCGTTTCAATGCTCGTACTATGGATAACATTATGGGAAACTTACCTCCAGATCGCGTTGAAGCTGACTATCATTTCTCCACGATAGGTACCGACTTTGCCGGTCCATTTCTTATTACGGACCGCAAGGGACGAGGCTGTAAAATAACTAAAAGTTACCTGTGTATTTTCGTTTGCTTTCGGTACAAATGCGTTCATTTAGAATTAGTCAGCGACTTGACAATGGATGAATTTGTGCTGACACTAAAAAGATTTATAGCCCGCAGGGGTAAACCAAAGGTCATCTACTGCGACAATGGTAGAAATTTTGTTGCAGCAGCAAAAGAAGTAAATGCATTTCTTAAGTCCCATAGTGACTCTATTATTGACTCTGCATCTCGTGTGAAGGCATTGAATTCCGCTTCTCACCAGCATACTCCTCACTTTGGTGGTCTATGGGAGGCCGGGGTCAAATCCGCGAAGTTCCACCTTTACAGAGTACTAAAAAACTATTCACTTGACATTCGAAGAGCTGACTTCGTTGTTTCCTCAGATCGAGGCGATACTTAATAGCCGACCTTTATGTCCGTTAATTCCTTCACCACAAGACCTATCTCCTCTCACCCCGGGCCATTTTATTGTTGGTAGGCCGCTGACATCTTTACCATCGCCGTACCTGCTGGACTATAGCACAAACCGTCTTGATCGTTTTCAGCGATAAGAGCAAGCTCGTCAGCACTTTTGGAAGCGGTGGTCGACAGAGTACGTTGCGGAGCTCCAGCAGCGCACGAAGTGGAAGGTGCGGTGCCGAGAATTGAAGATAGACGACCTAGTCCTAATCAAAGATGATAGGACTCCTCCACTATGCTGGCGCCTTGGAAGAGTCTCGAAGATATTCCCCGGCACTGATGGAGTGCCACGAGTCGCTGACGTATCTACCTCACAAGGCACCATACAGAGAGCCATCAACAGATTGTGTCTGCTGCCTTCTCCAGATAACTGCACAGATAAATGATCTTGAAAGCTTCATCTATAACTTTCAAGGCCCCCGAGGATGTCTACGACACATTCGCTGTTCATTCTTAAAGTTTCATTCTTCGATGTACTTCATTCCTATTCACTCGTTCTATATCATTCATACAACTCTGTACGTTGCTCGTTTTAAAATTATAAAAAAAAGATTGTAAGGTCTTTATTAAACCTACTTATTTCTACAAAATTCTTTGTTTAATTTATCATAAACAGAAGCTTATTTATATTTGGAAAAAATTCTAATAAATAGGTTGGTAAAGAAGGCTCTACATTTATTATAAGACAAGATTTGTCTGGTACTGTTTCTGTATCAGTAAAATTTTCTAGCTTATGAGCAAGATCTGGGTTTAATCAGAATTGTGGACCATGCCACCATAATTTATTTTCTTTTAACTTTTGTGGCTCTACTCCACGGGATATAATATCAGCAGGGTTTTGAGCGGATCGAACATAATACCAAGATGAGCTATCGGTATATGAAACAATTTGTTGAACTCTATTATTCACATAAGTATTAGATCTGACTCTACCTGACTGTATCCACGCTAGTACTATTTGAGAATCACTGTACAAGCGTGTGTAATGCGGAAATCTAGAGCCTATTACATCACTAACTCTTTTTATGAGTTGGGCAAGCAATAACGCACTATTCAACTCTAACTGAGGTATAGTAAGTACTTTAGCTAGAGGTGCCACACGTGACTTTGAACAGAGAAGATTTACTTCAACACTCCCATTAGATTTTAAAATCCTTATGTAAAGGCAGGCACCATAAGCTCTTAATGATGCGTCAGCAAACCCCACCAACTCAATTGATAAAAAATTGTTACATTGGACATACCGAGGTACAATAATTCTATCCATCAAATTTAAGTTATTAAGAAATTTTTCCCACAGCTGGGAATATTTTGTTGGAAGAATATCATCCCAACCTATCTTTATACTCCACAATTCCTGCATAATCATTTTTGCAACATGTTCCGGCCTGCACCTGGCAACACGGCCGGGAGCCAATCGCGAGCGCGAGACATCACGCCACCGACGCGAGCCAATGGGAGCGCGCGCGGGCGCCGAAGCAGCGGACGCAGCGTCCGTCATGCGAACCTGGCGCTCGGCCACCACGTACTTGCTTCGGCAGTACATATACTCACAGAGTACATTGCATATACTTGCCTCCACGCACCGCCAGCGAGCGGTCGACGATAAACTGCCGTAAATAACATATGTAACGGGTCTACCCAGTATATAATAGTAATCTTTGAACGGGTCCCTAAAAGTATTCCTGTAACCTTCAGATTTTTAATATAATTAGTAAGTGATTGTCTAAAGGATTTCATTTCATTTAACAACCTTACACCAACGCAAAGGCGTAAACAAGTGGCGACCGTGACAGGACTCGTTACGTTATAAATACGTCGTAAATATACCTACATCGTCGAAATTCGTCAAGAATCGTCGAAAATCGTCAAGAATTTTCAAGAATCATCGAAGATCGGCGCCGCGTGGAGCAAGTGCCGCAGCCCGCCATCCATCCAGCCGGGCTGCGTAATCGAGCGAACGGGAGAAGAAGGACACGAAGGACGAGCTGCTTAGGGAGCCCAGTGAGGACGGCGGGCGACACGTCAATCGAAGGTCTAGCCCAGGAGAGTAAGCCCTGATCCTTTCTTCATTCCTAGCTTTTTAATCTTTCTCCTGTGTGTCCTCGCGCTGTGGAAACAGTGGGCGGCCTGCTATTCAAGGTCAGGGGGCCATAATAGTGGTGCTCAATTGCCAGTGCACGTGGGCTTGAGCCGGGGCGGCTGGGTTAGGTGCTAAGGAGCAGTTTCCCATAAGAGATTTATTTTTTATTTTTTTGCACATACCTACCCGCATAATAATCGGCGCCCACGCTACGCATAGCCTCATTTATATTATTTCTTTGTTAAACGCAAGTTAGCATTCGAGTTGCACGCATTATTTTCATTTTATTCGTTTTTTTATTGTCATACCTACCTTCATAAGGTACCTAAACTTTAAAATCTGCACCCACGCTACGCATAGCCTCATTTTATTTTTCTTTGTTCAACGCAAGCTAGCATTCGAGTGGCACGCATCATTTCAAGGTTATTGTCTATCTACCTACTACCTATTCTAAGCTGTTCCGCATGAGTGTGATCCAGCTGTGCGTACTATAATAATAATAATAATAATAATATCGTTTATTTATAATATAAAGGCACATTTTACAATACAATATCTTAAACATATAAAAGAAGACAGTTTCTTATTTGCCTGAACTAGGTTGAACCTGTGTTTCAGGGTATAAAGTGCTTAAAACTTATAGTAAATAATAATAAATTAACAATAGGTATAGTATATGAATACTTAAATTAAAGACACATCAAAATTATTATTTTGTTACAGCCAGGAGATCTTCTGTCTCTCCGTAAGAGATGCCAAGTAGATGTTCAAGGATAGTCTTTTTACAGCTAAAATAATTTAATTTATACATATTTAATTTTCTATTTAATCTATTGTACAGAAATGGACCTAAGAAAGTAAAGAATCTATTTACAAAGACATATTTTGAGGATGCATTAGAATCGCAGACAATGTCATTTCGTCTCTTATTATTTATGTATTCGGCGTTATAGGAAAGCATGGTGTGTTGTTTTAATACTAAGTGCATAATGAAAAGCTGCCGAACAGTCAGCACGTTGCAGGATTTGTAAAGCAGATCAGTGGGGTAGAGAAAAGGGTGGAAATTGGCTACTTTTAAAATTGCTCTCTGAGCCCTTTCAAGAGGCAGTAGATGCGTTTTTGGTGCGCCACCCCATGAGGTGATACAGTATAGGATTACAGATTGACCTAGGGCCAAATAGACTTGTTTGATCAATTTTGTGTCTGCAATCGTTCTCAACTTTTTAAAAACATAAATTAGTTTGCGCACTCTATTAACTAGGCTATCTATATGAGGTCTAAAGGAGAGTGTTTCATCTATAATAACCCCGAGATATTTTATGTTGCCTGTTTTGAGGATGAAAGGACAATTACACATGCTGACTGGGTGGAAACCACATTTATGGGCATACAGATGAGAGTTAGTAATGTTAACTTGAGGCTTGCGCATGGAGAAGTGAATATATTTTGTCTTGTCAGCATTTAGTGTTAGTAAATTGCTTTGTAGCCAATTAGTCACAGTATTGAAACCTTGTTGAGCGAATTCGTACAATTCATTACCGGTTTTCGCGGTAAAGATTAACGCCGTGTCGTCGGCATATGATATGAGTTTGCCTTGTTTAATATCTAAATTACACAGATCGTTAATGTAAATCAGAAATAGGGTTGGGCCCAGTATGCTTCCCTGAGGAACACCATAACCAGTACTCTTTTGCTCATCGCTAGTAATATCGTCTATTTTAACATATTGAGATCGATCGTCTAAGTAGTCAGCAAAAAGTTTCAGCGGTGTTCCCCTAATTCCTAAAGCCTCTAATTTTTTTAGAAGCATGGGAACGGACACCGTATCAAAGGCTTTGGCTAGATCAAGGAAAACTCCCAGGGTCTGGTTTCCTTTGCCAAGTTCTTCTGCGGTATAATCTGTCAGACTATGCACCGCATCGGCTGTGGATAATTTGGCTCTGAACCCAAATTGCGCAGATGATAATAGATTGTTTTTTTCTAGATAATTAACTAGTCTATTGTTTACAATTTTCTCTAGTATTTTAGATATTGAAGGGAGTAAAGATATCGGTCTATAATTATTTACTAAGTTTTTGTTTCCGGTTTTAAAGATAGGGATTACAACTGCTTTTTTCAGATATCTAGGGAAAATACCTTCAGATAAACAAATACGAAATATATGCGTTAAGGGAGGTACTAGGATATGCTTAAAGGTTTTAAGGATCTTATTGCTTATATTATCCCATCCAACTGCACAGTCATCTTTTAGACCAGATATGATTCGGGTTATTTCGTCTTCGTCAGTATCCAGCAAGCCAAAAGATTTTAAAGCACATCTATTATTTTGGGAACATGGAGGAACACAGTAATGTTTTGGAATCTGTTCGGCAAGAGTTTTCCCGACATTTACAAAAAAGTTATTAACGTGGTTGGCTGACAAGAGAGGTGATGGATTAGAAAGCAGCAAGCTTATCAATATTGCTTGCTTGGTGATTCAGCTATCCGGCTGACTATTTCAGAGTTCCGGCCATACGGCAACTGTTCCAGCCCAGCCTCACTGCTCAGCCAGCACCAGCGGACTCCCTCGGCGCCCCGAGTACATCGCATCTGTAGCTGTCAACGCGGGCAGTCGTGGTCGAGGCGACCACGTGCTGGAGCGGCACTTAAGCTTGTCAGGTTCACTGCACATTTATTTATTCGGCTCATTGCATTGCATTAAGTAGTATTTCGAATAGATAAAGTAGCACTATGACCGATGCAGAGGTCGACCTAAAGGTCAAAATTAAAGATTTAATAAAAAGGCGTGGCACTATAAAGGGTAGATTAACAAAATTCATAGACTATCTAAGTACCATTCAAAACTTGAAGTCTAGTGATATAACAAGTGTTCAAGTTAAAGAGCTGTCGTTGAGATTAGCCAGATTTCAAGAATTATTCAAAACTTTTGATGAGTTGCAGTCAGAATTGGAATCATTGTGTACCGATGTAGATGAACAATTGGACGAAAGAGAGGCCACTGAGAGTCAATTTTACTCGGCACTCTCTGTAGCTCAAGAATTGATTGAGGCTACCCCGTCACAAATGAATAGGGCAAATAGTATTGAAGGACAAAGTAACTGTTCGCATCAGCAAAGTTATTGCTCTCATTCCTTTAACGGAGTGAAATTGCCAACCATACACCTTTCAAAGTTTGATGGAAACCTTTTATCATGGTTGGAATTTAAGGATACTTTCGATTCAATTCTTAACTGCAATAATTCAATTCCAGAGATCAATAAATTCCATTATTTAAGATCAGCTTTGGAAGGGAGTGCTAAGGGGGTAATTAAATCCATAGAGTTTACCTCACATAACTACAAGTTAGCATGGGAACTACTGTGTGAGCGGTACGATAATAAGAATATCCTCATAAATAATCATCTTAAAGCTTTAGTGACTGTAGAAAAATGTAGTAGGGAGTCCTACAAGGCATTAAGGTATTTAGTGGACCATATTTCGAAAAATCTGAGGGCGCTGAATACTCTAGGTCAGCCGACTGACAAATGGGACGCCCTAGTTCTCTTGATTATAGCTTCGAAATTAGATACTGTCACCTATACCAAATGGGAAGAGTACAGGTCTGCGCTACCAGATTATCATAAATTAGAAAACTTTACAACATTCTTGAGAAATCGGGCAGACATATTAGAAACCATGCATTTCGCAAGCATGGTTAACACCGATAGAGGTGACCAAAGGTCAAGTTCGAGTAACCAGAAGCAAACTAGCAAAACTAATAAGGCATTTTTAGCTTCTAGTGAAAAGGGTACGACTTCAAGGTGTCAGGTATGCCATGATAACCACCAGTTACATGATTGTTCCAAATTTAAAAATATGGACATTACGGATAGATTATCTGAAATCAGTAGGTTAAAACTATGTAGAAATTGCCTCAAAGGTGGGCACAATTCATTCCAGTGTAAATTAAGGCCTATGTGTCGCACATGTAACAGAAAACATAACTCATTAGTACATCAGAATGAGCCCAATGTCACTTGTAAGACAACAGACTCTCCAGAGCCGTCTAACTTACCTGTGTCACTATCAGCTGCAACGGCAGGCCAAGTTCTGTTAGGCACCGCGCTAGTACACATAGTTAATACGCAAACTGGCGAAATCTATCAGGCAAGAGCCTTGTTAGACACAGGCAGTCAAATGTCATTCCTATCCAGTGCAATGAAACAAAATAGACGTGTGGCACTCGGGGACTGCCGCGGTAAAGCTATTGCATAGCATTTTTATATCAACTTATGCAATTATAATGACTAATTTATTTATTTTATTTATGCAGTATTTTTTTCCTTTGTTTTTTTTCTGTTATATTAATTCAAGTTACACTTTTTGAGCGTGGTGACCGATAAGAAAACATTTTTTTTTCTTTTATTAGATAAATGAGAAGTTACTATCGTTCAAAATATTTTTATTATCTTACAATACATGAAGGTTATTCAGGAATATTTATCATTGAAACTATAGGTTTATGGTAACTGAAATAAGAATTATAAGTTTGAGACTTGATATCTTCTAAATGTCTGGAAAATACCGCGTCAATGGTGGTCCCATATTTTGTTGTGGATTCTTGTGGATCATTATTCATTTTTAAATTCAATATTTCGAAAGAAAAGTAGTCAACCGCTCTGATTACGGAACAACCATTGCCACCTAGAGGCGAGTTGCTGAACCAAAGAGACAAGCATGATATTTCAAAAAGTCATTAAAAGTTCTGCTATTCATCGATAGATGGCTCGACTTTATCTTCAAAATATCTGGAAAATACCACGTCAATGGTGGTCCCATATTTTGTTGTGAATTCTTGTGGATCATTATTCATTTTCAAATTCAATATTTTCGAAAGAAAAGTTGTCAACCGCTCTGATAACGGAACAACCAATGTCACCTAGAGTTCTAAACTTTCTGAATTATTAAATTTAACCAGCGAATATTGTGTCGACATTATCTCAATATGTGAAACAAGACTGAGTGAAAACTGTACGTTAGATACGCCTGGATACATTTGTTACCGAAGTGATAAGGGATCGAATGGTACTGGTCAGGGGGTCGCTATCTTAGTAAAGAATGATATTCCTAATACGTCAATATTTATTCCTCCCATGTATAACCTTGAATGTGTAGGAATCCGCTTAACGTCACCTGAGAGCAATATAATTATCGTGTCCGCTTATAATTCACCAAATCTTCCTTTGGCTTCCAGTGATTTGGATATATTATTCGATTTAGGGACAAAAGTGTTAATCATGGGTGACCTAAACGCCAAACATGAGTACTGGCGATGTGATCAAAACAACTCCCGCGGTACGGTACTGTTTGATCATATGCTACTCCATGATTATCAAATGTATGGACCTTCATCTCCAAAATTGGTACATTACAATCACGCACATACTCCTTCTACACCGGATTTACTTCTCAGCCAAAATTTCACGTCTGTGTCTGAACTTCGCTCTCTGTCAGCATTATCATCCAATCACCTTCCAGTGTTTTTTTCAGTGGGTGGTGACTTTACCCGACATAGTTTTAAACAATATAGATATTCTGAAGCAAATTGGGTTGAGTACAGGTCTTACTTGGATAAAAATATCTCATTAACATCTACTACTTATAATTCTATAAATAGTATTGATAAAGCAGTTGACCAACTTCAATTTGCCATTCTAATGAGTCATGAAATAAACGTTCCATCGGGCCCTTCATCTGTTAAGCGCTACACCTACACGCGTCAAAGTCTTAATTTCTACTAAAAACAAACTTAGAAAAATGGCTGCAAAAGAAATGAATCCTATAACTAAGATGCAAATAAACAAAGATATAAACATTATTAAAACAAAAATAAAATTCCAAATCCACATATATAATGACAAAATATGGAATGTCAAACTTGCCCAAATTGATAATCCATCTACCGATATCTGGCGGATTGTTAAATCTTTGACCTATAAGCCGTCAGTGATTCCTCCTTTAAAGTATGAAAGTGGCCAGTTGACTGCATCCCCAGCTAAACAGTGCAAGTTACTTGCTGACACTTTTCATAATAATATGAGTCTGACTATGAACTGGCCTAGTGATAACATTACGGAGGCCGCCGTCAACAAGTCATCAAATAAACTTGATAACGTTAAAGATTTTACTCCACCAAATCTCGTACGTCCAAGAGAGGTAATCAAATCAATTAGGAAGCTCAAAAGTCGTAAGTCTCCGGGAGTCGATATTATACACAACTGCTTACTAAAAAAAATCTTTCACGTAAATGCTTAGTATTTATAACAAAAGTCTTTAATGGTTGTATGGCAATTGGCTACTTTCCTTCTGCTTGGAAAAGAGCCAAAATAATAATAACATTTAAGAAACCAGGTAAAGATGAAGCTACACCAACTAGCTATCGACCTATAAGTCTACTCCCATCTCTGGGAAAATTATTTGAAGGAATAATATCGGCGCGCTTAGCTAAAGCCACAACCACCTGCTACTGCCTGAGCAGTTCGGTTTCAGAAAGGGTCATTCTACAGCGCAGCAATTAGCCAGGGTCGCGGAGCACGTCACGCACAACCTTAAAATGGGTAAATCTACGGGTATGATGTTGCTTGATGTAGAAAAAGCTTTTGATGCTGTTTGGCATGCAGGCCTTATACACAAGCTCTTAATGTGTGATGTACCTATTGGACTTGTTAAGGTTATCCAGGCGTATTTGACTGACAGATCATTCTGTGTACATATCGGCGATACTGTATCCCAACCTAGACCTATACCTGCAGGGGTGCCACAGGGCTCTTTGCTGGGTCCTCAGTTATTCATACTATTCATAAATTACATGCCCAAGCAAGCTCATACTCATCTTGCTTGTTTTGCTGATGACACAGCCTCTTTTACGTCAAGTAAAGACACCGATTTAATAGTTGCACGGCTCCAGTTATCATTACAACTTCTAGTTTCATATTTCACTAAATGGAAATTAAAATTTAATGCCACAAAAACTGAAGTCATAATGTTCACAAGAAAGAGGTCATTACCAAAAAGGAACATACTAATAGGCGATACGGTTTTACCATGGAGTGTAAACATCAAGTACCTTGGGGTTATACTAGACAATAAAATGAGCTGGACAAAAATTTTCGATTACCTCCGCGTTAAAGGAATAAAAGCCCTAAACTGCCTACATCCAATTTTAAAACGGCGGTCTAAAGTCAGTTCAAATACCAAACTAAAAATCTACACAACCCTTGTCAGACCATGCATTACCTACGCGGCACCGGTCTGGAGTAGTACGTGTGAAAGCAACAACAGCAAACTACAAGTAGTCCAAAACAAGGCTATAAAACTGCTTTTAATACACCATTTCGGACTAATCTTAAAAACTTACATAGTCAATTAAATTTCCCAACATTAAAACAGTTCATTACAAAACTCACTTATAAGTTTTATCTTACAACTAACCCTAAACATCAAAATCCACTTATTTCTAACATTGGTCAAACACGATTTAAAAGTTTAAAATACATCGACACATATCATCGATACCGTCTCCCACATCACTTACTGCTGTATGAGTAACAAAGACGAAACTACTCGATGACTGGCCTTTTTCTTAAGTTCGACACAAATGCAGGTAGATTTACAAAAAATCACCCTCAGTACAAGAAGTTCATTTGCATTTTTTATTATTGGTACTTAGTTTCTTAAGTAAAATTAATTGTTAAGTATTAGTGTACTTTGTTACAATGTCTTATAAATAGTTTGTGTTAAAAAGTGCGTTTGTGTCTTACCATTGCGCTGTAAGTACATCAAAAACTGTCTAACGTAAGTAATATGATATCCATGTTTCATAACAAGTTGTTTTGCTCATTACTTTTAGTATACGTAAATGTTTTATATAGGCGCTATAGTCTGCAAAAAACACGCATTTCTTATGTTTAAATGCTTTTAGAATAAGGTCTAACTGTCATTAATTTCCTTTTATTTATGTGAAAATAAAGAAATTTCAAATCAATGCCACCTAGAGGCGAGTTGCTGAACTAAAGAGACAAGCGTGATATTTCAAAAAGTCATTAAAAGTTCTGCTTTTCATCGATAGATGGCGGCCGGTGACCGGCGCTGTGCCGGTCGGAGTGGAGGGTGTTAGGTTTTTTTTCGTTACGGAATTTCTGGATTCGGTCTCCACGCTCAAGGCCCGCGATAGAAGCTATGCAATAGCTTAAAAACAGCTGCTTATGTATTCGTCCGATTTCGGAGCAGCTCGTCTCGATTCGTGCGAGTTTCGTAGAGTCGTACAATACGTCTAATCGCACACAACGCCGTGTCGAAGACTGCCGAACTGAAACGACATTAGACGATGCACGGCCTTTCAAGCCACACCTCCTTGCCCGTCGGAGTGGGGAGCGTCAGGTTTTTTCGTTACGCAATTTCTGGATTCGGTCCCCGCGCTCAAGGCCCGCGATAGAAGCTATGCAATAGCTTAATAAAAAACCTGGTTTTGGTCAGCCAGCTCACGCATATGTATCCTCCGCCTGCACAGCATGACTTTCTTCTTGTTTACGTCTTTTTGGTTGGCTTTTTAAGCAGTCGGGTTTTTTGTCAGGCTAATAATTCTGTGGCCTGACTTGTCAAGCGTGACAACTGAAAATTTTTCATTCCTTATTTTTATGAATTTAATGTTATGAAATCATTGATTGTAATTTCCACATAAGATCCGAATAAAAACAATTTCAACAATGTATTACCCGTATGTGTATAAAAAAACAATAAGAAGAACCCAGTAACAATTTTTCAAAATAATGAAGCAAACAACACAATGTCAACTTAAGCAGAAATGCTGACAAGAAGCCAGGCCCGAACCAAAAACACACGCCTACCACCTCCGGCCTCGTGGCCCAGCTCCGCCTCGCCGCCGCCGGCAACCAGCCCCACCGTGAGTGCTGTGACACCGGCCGTGGCAGTTGCGTCGAGCTCGAGCGACGAGTATTTCTCTCCGCCGACGACACCACCACCTGCGCGTCGACGGGGAGTACGCCGGCCGCCGGACCGCTTAGGACCTCGAGGCTTACCGGTCTCTGATAGGTCCCAGCACCCGGCGGGAGAGTGCAGCGCATGAAATGGATGCAATCCATTAACGAAAATGTCATGCGCGCATACTTTGGGGCTACAGAGGGAGGAAACAACCTGACCGCGTACCGTGTCCGGCTCGGCACTGCTCTCTTTGTTTCAGGTGCTTGAGCCAGCCGTCAACGTTTCGGCCCAACGACTTTCGGATCAGGTGCGGGTCATCCAGCGTAATCGTATGTTGGATAATACTGTACTTGATCGCCTCCGAACAGAAATGGGTAAACGTGTCACTGCCCCATCGTCGCAGGCTGTGGTGCTACCACAGTCCAACCACGCTGACGAGGAGAGTAGTGTTACAAACGTAAGTACTCAGTGCAATGAGGAGTTGAGGAGTGCTTTGGATTGTGCTATTCGGGAGTATCGCTACATGCCACCCGAACTTAGGCCACGATTACCTCGTTTGCCCATGCATAACAAAAATAGGGCGCTGGTGGCTGTTCTGGATTCGCAGTTGTCAAACTATTTTGATGACTGCGAAGACCTCACTGATACACATTCAATCATGTACTGCGCGGCTGTAGCGGCATGTCGTGTAGCCTATGTCAAATTTGTAGATGACAGAGCTACACGACCGAAACCAGCCGTACCGGCTTGGCAGTGCAGGATCGAACGTCGTATTGGTGGGTGGGTGGCACTCATCGGCAACTAATTTGTTTAAGGGAGGGCAATAATCGCCCAAGAGTGATGCGCTTTGTGAGACGGGCATTTTCGGGGACTGATGTCAGCCCCCGAGACTATATATCCCGTGTCACAGAGCGCATCGACTTCCTGAAACAAAAAGTTTTTGCATGGGCAAACCGTATTCGTAGGTATAGGCGGAGAGTGGAGCGATACAGCCAGAATCGCACATTCCAAAGTAATGAAAGGTGGGTTTATCGGACTTGGGAGCGACCCAACCAAGGTGTGACTGATACGCGCCTGCCGGATGATGATGCCATGTGTTCATTCTGGCGCAGCATCTGGTCGGTGCCTGTCAGTCACACCGAAGGTGAATGGACTCGGGAGGTCGAACGAGCGTGCGATGCAATACAAGAAATGGGGGCTATCACGATCAGCCCCCAAGATGTAGCCCGTGCAGTCCGTCCGTTGCCAAACTGGAAATCTCCAGGGCCGGACGGGCTGCACAACTTCTGGATAAAGTGGCTGCAAAGGTCGCACGCTCGTTTGGCATCTCAGTACCAGGCAGCCTTAGAGTCTGGTTCGCTACCCAAGTTCCTTACAACAGGAATAACCCACCTGCTTCACAAGTCTGGTAGCACCGCGGAACCCAAAAATTATAGACCTATTACATGTTTACCAACGGTCTATAAGGTTCTTACATCCATTTTGAGAGTTAAAATTTATAAACACGTCGACGATAACTCGATCATGTCGGTCTCTCAGAATGGATGTAGGAACGGGTCCCGCGGTACTAAGGAGCTACTCCTTTTAGATATGGCCATTAGCCAACAGGTTCGGCGTTCCTGAAAGGATCTGTCGACATGTTGGATAGATTATAAGAAGATGAGGGTGCTAGAATTGTATAAAATAGATACAACTCTATGCACCTTCCTGCTGTCGTGTATGGGGCAGTGGAGCACAGTCCTTCGCTATCCAGGATGTCGAAATATCCAGAGGAATAGCGAACCTGTAAGGATCGAGCGAGGTATATTCCAGGGCGATAGTTTGAGCCCACTTTGGTTTTGCCTGGCCCTGAATCCTCTAAGCATGCTAATGGAGAATTCAGAACTAGGCTATCTATTGAAGAGAGGTAGTCAGGTTATATCTCACCTCCTTTACATGGATGACCTGAAGCTCTTTGCCCCCAGCAATCTTCAGCTGATGGAGCTACTGAAGGTAACTGAAACTTTTAGTATCGCCATCAGGATGGAGTTTGGTGTGGACAAATGTGCGGACATGCATGTAAAGCGAGGGGAGATTGTGGAATCCGTAGGAATTCAACTCGCGGATTCCATAAGCCTGAGATCCCTCTCTCCAAACGAAACCTATAAGTATTTGGGTATGTCGGAAGCGTTAGGTATCAGCACTACTGACATGAAGCAATCGTTGAAGGAACGCTTATTTGGCCGCCTGAAGAAGGTATTCAATAGCCTTCTTTCGGGCGCAAACAAGGTGCGCGCCTTCAACGGTTGGGTCATGCCGGTATTGATGTACTCTTTCGGCATACTCAAATGGACTCAAACGGAACTTGACGCCCTGGATAGGCGGGTCCGTACACTGCTGACTGCATATCGAATGCATCACCCACGATCGTCGGTCATGAGATTGTATATCCCGCGGAAGTGTGGAGGCCGAGGCTTTTTAAATGCCAAAAACCTCCACAACCGCGAGATATGCAATCTCAGGGAATGTTTTCTACTCGCCGACGTGGGAATGCATCGAGATGTAGTAGCAGTGGACAAGGGACTCACCCCGGTCTCCTTGGCGAATGAGAACTGGCGCAAACCTGTAGTGCTTGATACTAACGACCGCAGGGCGGTATGGCAGAGTGAGGAGCTTCACGGACGCTTTTTCCGGGCCCTACATGGGTCCGATGTAGATCAGTCAGCGTCCGTAGCCTGGCTGCGTTTCGGTGACCTTTTTGGGGAAACCGAAGGTTTTGTCTGTGCAATTATGGACGAAGTTATCATAACGAATAACTACCGGAGATTTATTGTGAAGGATGGCACGGTTGACATCTGTCGGGCATGTCACCGGCCGGGTGAATCGATCCGCCACATTATCTCTGGTTGTTCTCGTCTAGCTAACGAAGAGTACTTGCATAGGCACAACCTGGTAGCCAGGATTATCCATCAGCAACTTGCTCTGAAATACACTCTTGTGGCATCGGAGGTGCCGTACTACAGGTATGTGCCCGACCCAGTTCTCGAGAATGGCAATATCACATTGTACTGGGATCGGTCCATCATCACTGACAGGACTATTGTAGCCAATAAGCCTGATATAGTGGTTGTGGACCGAATTGAGAGGCGTGCACTGATTGTTGACATTACCGTCCCGCATGACGGGAACCTCGTGAAAGCCGAGAAAGATAAGCAAATCAAGTATCTTGACTTGGCTCGCGAGGTTGTCGACATGTGGGATGTGGACACAGCGATCATTGTACCGATAGTCGTGTCAGCCAATGGTTTAATAGCCACGAGCCTCAACCAACACCTTAGGAGGCTCTCGTTAGGCGGCTGGGTCAAGGGCCTGATCCAGAAAGCAGTATTGCTGGACACGGCTCGTATTGTTAGGAGGTTCCTCTCTCTGGAGCCCTGACCGCCGGTAGCTTGGACCTTGTTCCCGATACCGGTGGGCCTCTTTTTTTTATTTTTAAATGGTTTTCTTTTTTGTATGTGTTTTTTTTTAAATATTTAAAAATGTATAAAATAAGAAATTAAATTAAATAAAGGACATAATAATATAATCGAGATGCGTGCAATGATTTTTGTCATTACCGTCCCGCATGACGGGAACCTCGTGAAGGCTGAGAGAGATAAGAAAAGTAAGTATCTTGATCTGGCTCGCGAGGTTGTTGACATGTGGGATGTGAATACAGCAGTCATTGTGCCGATAGTCGTGACGGCCAATGGCATAATAGCTAAGAGTCTCGATGAACATCTGAGGAGGTTCTCGTTGGGCAGCTGGATCAAGGGCGTGATCCAGAAAGCGTTACTCCTGGACACGGCGCGTATCGTTAGGAGGTTCCTCTCTCAGCAGCCCTTAGCACCGGTAGCTTGGACCTTGTTCCCGATACCGGTGGGCTACTAATTTTTATATTTTTAAATGTTTTTTTTATTTTATTTTTATAAGCTAATATTTAAAAATGTAAAAACTATGTACATTAAATAATAATAAGCCGCAAGGCAGCCTTGTGGCGAGGGGTGTCCCCAGGGACTTGATCTCTAGGGACAAGTCTTGTCCCTCATCTTCAGCTTGCCATTACTGGCCGGTCGGAGTGAAAACTGACGGGGAACAGGGGAACTCTCTCTTGCCATAATTGGCTGGCTTGATTGAAGATACGCAAGAGCAAATGTGCTCGGAGGAAGGAACTTAGCCCAGTAAGATACTGGTAGCCGGGATTGTCCTGATGGCTTGGTATACCTCTCCACTCCTCAAGCACCTCCGTATACGAGTATGTTGCCCCCTTGGCGCTACATCACTAAAGTGCGACTGTTTATGGGGGTTTATTTGAAATAGTAAAAGCAGAGTCAAATCACTTAAAGGCCTAGTAATTGGTGTCCCTGGAAATTACAAGAAGGCCTACATTAATCCCCTCAAAAGTTATAGCATTATTTTCAAAACAATATCGCATCGGCACTGCTCGCCAACTCCCAACCGTGAGTAATGCGCTCCTCTAGAACGGACGGTTTAGTTTTAATAATCACATCAGAAATGATCAACATCATTTTCCTTTTAGCCTTGTCCAAATAATACTCGTACAATACTCGTACAATCTTTTAAAAAAAGCTCTAGATGGACTTAAAAGTAAATATAAAAAAATTAAATAAAGTAACGTTTTCAAAATAATATTGCATCGGCACCTCTCGCCAGCTCACAGCCGTGCGTTATCCGCTCCTCCAGGGATTTCCTCCGCCATCGTTTGTCGTAATTGACAAATTGCTAGCACACGTCGCGACGCCCGAGATTATTTTATCGCGTTACACCAGTTCGCTAATTGTATTAATTAAGCAGTAGTCAGTCCGGTCCCGACCGTGAACGCGAGCGCAAGCTAGATCGCGCATCTCGATTGCAAAAAAATGGATAACATATCTAAGAGGCTTAAATGTGCGAGTTGTAATATTGTGATATGTGAGGTGTTAGCTTTTATCCAAAATAAACTGGATGTTATGGACGAGCAAAGCCTCGTGCAAATATGTGAGAGTGCTTTTGGTACGGCGGACATAAAATCAGCGAAGTCGTTACTATTTGAATCATTGAGCAGGCGGGTGACGACGCGGAAGCGGCAAGGAAGAACCTTACGAGACTTGGAGGACATCATCTCCTTACTTAAGGAGACAGATCCTGAAGAGATTCCGATTTTTGTAGCCAGAAGATTAGAAAAATTGCCACCCGTAACATTCGATCATATCGATGTTACAGTGTTACTCAAGAAGATAGTTTTACTTGAGAAGAACATACAAGATTTTCAATATCAGTATGCTACCAAAAGTGAATGAAATGATCGGATTAACGAATATTATAAAACTTCGTCTTTTATAAATCAAGAGACAAATGTTAACATGATGAGAGGAGGAGGTAGATTTAAAATGTTCGGCAGTGGGCCGATGGCATTACCCACATTATGCGATGATGAATCAGAGGTCGAGCACAATGCGAACTAGGTACCCATCTCTTTCCCCCGTGCAGCAACCGCCTGCGTCGTCGCCGGCCCCGGCGAGCGAGCCTCAGGCGGGTGTAACTGAGACAGATGGATACGTACTATCAACTGATAAAAAGAAGTCGTCGCGTACATACTGTGCACCGGGAACGCTAGCGCCGAATAACGAAGCAGCTAATGATTGTAAACAAACGAATGTTACAATTGAGAAGCGTCCCTCGTTTTCTGAGGTTATTCAGAAGGACGGTGAATGGAAGGTATTAAATAATGATGAGGAGTGGACCGTGGTGCAGAAACGGGGACATAAAAATCGGTTTATTAGTCAGAAAGGGAGTGCGGCTGTTGCTTTTGAGGAGCAAAGTGTACAGTTTAGAGCGGCGGACACAAAAGTGCCACTGTTTATATCTAATGTGCATAAGGCGGTTTCAGAGCAAACTATTGTAAACTACGTGTATGAGAAAACTCGAGAGCGAGTTACACTAATTAAAATTAAAATGAAACAGGAAAGAGACTATAATGCTTACAAGCTTTTTGTAACAAAGCATAAAATTGATACATTTTTAGATGATAAATTGTGGCTCTATCTATCTGGAGTATCATTTAGGCGTTTTGTGCACTTTCCTATGAGGCGAGTAAACAAAGATGTAGCTGAAAATATAGATAACAAAAATGCACAGTTTAAGTAAGATAGTAAGCTTTAATTGCAAATCACTCAAGAGGTCTATGGAAGGAATAAGAGCGTTATGCCAGTCGGCGGACATGATAGCCCTTCAAGAAACGTGGTTGCTGCCACACGATCTGCCGTTGCTCAGCACGGTTGATAACAGCTTCGGGTGCACCGGGACGTCGGCTGTGGACACTTCGGCGGGCCTTTTGAGCGGGAGGCCATACGGTGGTGTCGCGTTATTGTGGCTTAAAAGTGCGTTCGAGACAGTGTTGCCGATTGAGTGTAATAATGTGCGAGTGTGCGCGGTCAAAATAACCGTAAGTACTAGATCTGTAGTAGTGTTCAGTGTATACATGCCAACAAACTCGAATGATAATCTACTGGAGTTTACAGCCTGTCTTAGTACTATTCGCTTAATAATAGAAGTAGAGGAGAATAAAGGAGTTGAGGCTTTTTATATCATATGAGATTATAATGCGCACCCGAATGGGTTGTTTTATAACGAAATGATAAATTTTTGTTCAGATCAAAGCTGGGTCTGTGTAGATGTGGAGATGTGTGACAGTGATACCTACACTTTTACAAGTGAATCACATGGCTGTAATAGATGGTTGGACCACTGCATCGTCACTGAGTCTGCGCAGCAATCAGTCGTTAGTGTCACAGTAATGTATGACTTGTATTGGTCCGACCATTTCCCGATTGTGATTGAATGTGACCTACTTAAAATAAATTGTAAAATTGTAGACAGCATACTTAAAGATAACCCTGTTAATCGTATTGTGTGGGGTGAGAGGACGTCTGAGCAGATTAATGAGTATCACGATCTCTGTCACTCTAGGCTAAGACTTATAGATATTCCTCAGGAGCTGAGTGATTGTTGTGATAAATTCTGTGATCACGGAGATCATTCTTCAGCTCTTGATAAAATGTATTCTGATATTGTGAATGTACTGGTACAGGCCGCCGTACAGACTTATAAGATAAAGTGTCGGAGGAAGGGTGGCTATGTCACGGGGTGGAACAAACATGTCGCAGACGCTCACCGCGAGGCGCGGCTTAAATTTCAGGTGTGGACAATGGCTGGTCGCCCAGCCAGTGGTCGTGTATTTCATGATATGGCGGAGGCGAGGAGACATTTTAAGGCTAAACTCAAGTGGTGTGAGAACAGGCAGGATCAGCTTAAAATGAATCTCCTTGCTTTCAACCACACTAACAAAGACTTTAGGCATTTCTGGAAAGACACAAATAAATTGAATGTGAGGCCGAGTCTCCCGGTGAGTGTCGGTGGTATTACTGACCAAAAGAGTATAGCTGATGCTTTTAGGGGCCACTTTTCAGTGCGGTCACTCTTGGGCTCGGCGTCCCATGGAGCAAACGGTGCTGAGACCATTGAGACTGAGCGGAACGCGAAGGTACCGGCCAAGGATGTGGCTAAAATTATTTCGGGAATGCAGCATGGGAAGTCGCCGGGTCACGATGGTCTCAGCATCGAACATTTTAAACATGCGGGAGTCCATCTGCCTAGAGTTTTGTCGCTATTTTACACTCTGTGCCTTGGTCATTCCTATTTGCCGGAACCACTTATGCGGACGATAGTGGTCCCCATAGTTAAAAATAAAACTGGTGACACATCCGATATGAACAATTATCGACCCATCTCGCCAGCCACCACCATGGCCAAGGTGCTTGACGGTCTGATGAAAGGCTGCCTCTCAGAATACGTTAAGGTGCATGACGCCCAGTTCGGATTCAAGGCGGGCGTGTCCACAGAGAGTGCCATACTCAGCCTGAAGCACACCGTCAAGTACTACACCGCAAGGAGGACGCCGGTATACGCGTGTTTCCTTGATTTGTCGAAAGCTTTCGATCTTGTTTGCTATGATGTGCTATGGGACAAGTTGACACGGGTGTGCCAGCGGAGTACACAGCCCTTTTCCGATACTGGTATGCTCACCAGACAAATCAGGTGAGGTGGGTCGGTACTCTGTCGGATGAATATCGAATGGAATGTGGTGTAAGGCAGGGGGGATTAAGCTCGCCCCTGTTATTTAATTTATATGTAAATCAGCTTATCGAGCGGCTGAGCAGCACACATGTCGGCTGTCATATAGACGGTACATGTGTCAATAACATAAGTTACGCGGACGACATGTTGTTGCTCAGTCCTTCGATGAGCGGACTGAGGCAGCTGCTTGGGATCTGCGAGACGTATGCGGAGGTGCACGGCCTTAAATACAACTCAAAAAAGAGTGAGGTGTTAGTGTTTACGGCACCTAAACAAAAGCCACGTCGCGTGCCTCCAGTATATCTCAACGGCGTGGTTCTTAATGTGGTGAATAGATTTAAATACCTGGGTCATATTGTCACCAGTGACCTACGTGATGATGGCGACATAGAGCGCGAGCGCAGGGCGTTGGCAGTGAGGAGCAATATGCTTGTGCAGGATCAGGGTTTGTGTGTCCAAAAATGAAGCAACTTGAAGATTTTCAATTGGGTTTATATTGTTTTAAAATATATTAGTTACAAAATTAGCCGTGGCTGTTTGGCGGCTCGCAAAGGAAGAGTGAATATGAAGACATTTTGAATGACGGAGGCGCGAGTGAGCGAGTGACCGAGAGGTTGAGTGGTGAGCGACCGAAGGAAAGACTGCATCCGATATCCTCCTCTTCTCATCAGTGATAGATGGCGTGGACATGCCCCCGGCCTTGGAAGCCCAGCTTTCAAAATGATGGTGGCTCAAGCGTCGTCGCTTACCGATTGCAGAGGCAGCGGACAAATCTTGGAGAATGCTCGTCGAATTGTTCCAGTACTTGTGTAGATGTCCGCTACTCGAGCCACGCCGTCTGTCCCAGGAAATATACGTGTAATTCGACCTAACCGCCACTTTAACGGTGGTAGGTTGTCATCCTTTTTGAGGACAAGGCTGCCTAGTATGATGTCATCCTGCTTAGTCTTCCACTTGGTTCGCAGTTGCAGCTCCGACACGTATTCTGTGGACCAGTGTCGCCAGAAGTGCTGCCGAAGTTGTTCGATTCGTTCGTAGCGTGTCAACCTCGAAGTCTGCTGGTCTGTGACGTCTTCAGTAGGTGGTGCTGTCAACGGTCGGCCAATAAGGAAATGGGAGGGAGTAAGAGGAGTAAGTTCGGAAGGATCTGAGGATAGAGGTGAAATAAGACGGGAATTTAGGACTGCTTCGATCTGTGTCAAAGCTGTGCAAAATTCCTCGTAAGTTAATCGCGCGTTACCTACTATGCGCCTCAGGTGATGCTTGCACGAGCGTACCCCACTCTCCCATAGACCGCCAAAATGTGGAGTGTAAGGAGGAATAAATCGAAATTCAATATTATTGTCTGAAGCGTAATTAATAATAGTTTCAGAACCTTTTTCTAAAAATAAAGGAAATTCTTTCTCTGCGCCCACAAAAATCTTGCCATTATCCGAATAAATGACGCAAGGCTTACCTCGCCTACTAATAAAACGTTTTAATGCTAAAATATAATCATTTGAAGAGAGACTTGTAACAAGTTCCAAATGCATAGCTCGCGTCGTGAAGCAAATAAATAAACATATGTAAGCTTTGGTTAATCTCGAACCTCTGCCTTTTCGATTTAATATGAATACTGGCCCCGCATAATCAACACCCGTTCGCATAAATGGGAAACCAGGCTCCAAGCGCTCAAGTGGTAAGTTACCCATGATGGGTGCTAATGTCTTACCTCGGATACGTGTACACTTCACGCACTCATGCACTATTTTCCTTGCTAAGTTTCTAGCATTTAATGGCCACCAACATTCACGCACCGTAGCTAAAAGAAGTTGAGGACCCGCATGTAATAATCGTATATGTTCATGCCTAAATAAACTAATAGTGAAAGGATGTTTACTGCACAATAAAACCGGATGTTTTTTATCGTAAGTAAAACTAGACGAATTAAATAGCCTTCCACCAACCCGAATTAATTTATGTTCATCCATAAAAACATTAAGACTAGAAACCTTATTATATTGCTTACAAGTACGTTTAATAGGAACACTACTAACCAAACTATTGTAAACATCTGGAAATGATTTTATTTGCGCTAACCTAATGAGCATTCTTTGTGCGGCATTCAGTTCGCTTACTGATAAGAAACTGGTTCGAACCGGACGGCTGTCTTTACCTTTAGCAGTCGACTTCATGCGTGTGTTATCTATAAATCTAAGTATGTAAGCACCTATTCGTTTAAGTTTAGAGAATGAAGAATACTTTTCAAAGTTTATTAAATCTTCGCATTGTATAGAAGTTAAACATGTTTGTTTGCATTTTAAATCTGGTAAATTACAAATATCTGAATTATCGCATTTAATCTGATCGAAATAATGTAAATTGTGACGTAAATAAGACGGTCCGTACCACCATAAATCACAATCTTTTAATAAATCTAAACTATAACCTCTCGACAATAGATCAGCTGCGTTGTCTTTGCTACTTACGTGTAACCACACCGAGTCACCTGTGAGGTCGTTGATCTCGGTCACTCGATTTTGAACAAATGTTTTAAGTAAATGTGGTGACATTTTAATCCAACCCATGACTATTGTAGAATCCGTCCAGAAATATATTTTACTAAACTGTAACCTAAGAGATTCAACGATTTTCTTGTATAATTTAGCTCCTATTAAGGCACCACAAAGTTCTAAACGAGGAATACTTATTGCCTTCAAAGGTGCCACCTTACTTTTTGCACATAATAAATGCACGGTTACATCAGAGTTATCACTATAAATGTACGTAAATAAGCGCACGCACCGTATGCGTCTTGAGACGCATCAGTAAATATATGAAGTTCTTTATATTGAATGTGGTCACCCTTTACGTGACGAAGAATGCGAATGTCCTTTAAAAATCTTAAAGTAAAAATAAAATGTTTCCAAGTGCTAACAACATCCCTAGAAACCGGAGTATCCCAGTCAATTTTACTTAACCATAATTTTTGTAAAATTATTTTAGATGTTATAACTACAGGAGAAAGAAGTCCTAATGGATCGTATATTTGTGATATTACTGATAACATTACTCGTTTAGTTAAATTCGACTCGTTATAATTGCTATCAATATTCGTAACAAAATGCAGCTCATCACTAGTGTTGTGCCAACCTAATCCGAGTGTTTTAGTTTGCGCATGCTCGCCTATAAAACGTTCTGTGGATTTATCTTGAGATACGTCTAAATTAAATGTCCACTTGCGCAAAGGAAAACACCCTGAATGTAGTACTTCTGAAGTTTTCTGGCAAACTTGAATTAAATGTTCTAAATCATCGGCACCAGTGATAAGATCGTCTACGAAAATGTCTTGAGTGATGACTCGAGCGATGACGTCATCATCACACTCTAACGCTAACTGTCTGATACATCGCATACTTAAATATGGAGCTGACGCAGTACCATAAGTAACCGTATTAAGTTGGTAGGTATCTAATGGATCCGAAGGATTATCGCGCCACAATATTAACTGTAATGACCTTTGATCAAAATGGAGAAGAACCTGACGAAACATCTTCTCCACGTCTGCACAAGCTACATATTTATACTGTCTGAATCGCAACAAAATAGAAAAAATATCATTTTGTAACGCGGGTCCCGGAAGTTGAATATCGTTTAATGATTTATTCGAGCTAGTGACAGCACTAGCGTCGAACACTACGCGTAATTTTGTAGTCGTACTACTATCTTTAATGACTCCGTGGTGTGGAAGATAATAGTTAGGTTGACTACAGGTAGCTAACTTCGACATGTGACCTAAGTCATTATATTCTCGCATAAAGTTAGTATACATACGTTTAAATTCAGGTAAACGTTCGAATTTACGTTCTAATGACATAAATCGTTTCTTCGCTAACGTATAAGAATCGCCCAGTACGTCTGGTGCCTCTCTTAGCGGTATACGAACCGAAAATCTACCATTTTCTTCGCGTTTAGTCGTATTATTAAATAATTCCTCACACATACGCTCATCATCTGTGAGAATTACACATGGTGATGAAGGAATATTCTCAATTTCCCAGAATAACCGGAGCTGCTTATCAATGTCCTGACTTAAGTGACAATGAACGTGAGTAGGTTTCGAGTTCCTAACAAACACAGGACCGGACAACAACCATCCTAATTTCGAATTTTGTAAGAATGGTCCACTAGGTAAACGTATTTTATCGGTTTCTAAAAGGTCCCAAAATCTATCTGCACCTATCAGCAAATCAATCTCTGAACTAACGTTAAACGTAGGATCTGCTAATTGTAGGGATTCAGGAAAACGTATATGACCAGCTTCTATGTTTATCGTAGGCAAACTGGACGTTATGCATGGCAAGACAATACATCTAAGCTTGGTATAATAATCGTTTACTTTTGATCGAATTGATAAATCGCATGAATGGCACGACTGTGCGACAGATTGTCCCACACCCGAGATTCGAACTGTGGACTGTATATAAGACGCATTTATTCGTTTAGACAATTTCTCCGTAACAAAACAGTTCTGGCTTCCGCTATCTAAAAGTGCACGAGCTGTATGATAAACATTATAATCATCCGCTACTTCCACTAATGCTGTAGAAAGTAAAACCGTATTTATCAACTTAAAAGTCACTAGTTGTTTTATCGCATACAACAGTGTTATTCGAATTGTTGGGTAAAGAATGCAACGCGGTCGTCGTAGTGTGCGTATCGGTTGCCTCTCCGCGCGACTCACTACGCACACACGCATTACTACTAACGCTTTGACTATTATAATTTTCTAAATGTAACAAACTGTTATGTTTGTGCTGGCATTGCCTGCATGGTCCGAAAATACAGTCGTCTAACGTATGACCTGCTCGCAGACAATTTCGACACAACTTTTTATCAGTAACAACTTTCATTCTATCCCTAACAGACATGTTTAGGAATAATATGCACGTGTACAACGCATGACCTTGATTGCACAAAACGCAATTAGGTAAATCCCTTTTATTAAAATTATTATTGCGTAAGTTATTACGATTCATTTTTACGGATGAATAACTATGCACGCGGTTTGAACTTCGTTTGTCATGTTGATACTGCTTATCAATTTGAGGCACTTCCTTTGACTTTACGTGGTTTGCACTAATCATTTCTAGTGTATCTGCACGGCTTTTAAGGAATGATGTTAAGTCGTTTAATTTGACCTTATCGCTTGACCTTGAAGACATGGCACCTATGTGGTTCTCCCACTCCCGTTCCGTGGAAGGATCAAGCTTGCTAACAACCAAGTAAATAACTAAGGTGTCCCAATTGACTGTGGGTTCATCAAGTGACGCCAGAGCGCGTAAATTACGTAGAACAGTATCTATTAACTTCCGAATTTGTGTTGGTGATTCCTGTTTTACCGACGTAATACTATATAACGCTTTAACGTGGTTATTAACCAACAACCTATCATTATGATAGCGGTTTTCTAATAGTTCCCAGGCATGAATGTAGTTGGCAGGACTGAACTCTAAGGCACTTATGACCTGTAATGCACTTCCACTCAGAGCTGACCGTAAATAATGAAACTTTTGTATTTCATCTAAATCGGAACGGTTATGGATCATAGTGATGTATGAATGTTTGAACTCCAGCCAGTGATCATATGAACCTTCAAAGGCAGGTAGTTTTATATCCGGTAATTTAATATTAACAGGTTGTCGGAAAACATCCCGAGCTGTTGCAACAGGGAACTTGTTGTAAGCCTCCGCAGTGTCAATAAGACAATTCGCACTGGCCATAGCCGTAAAATATAAAGATTCTAACGCTTCTACATATTCTGAATTAGCGGTTAATTCTGATTCCGATGAAAGTAATTCTATTTCACTTTCAATGCTATTAAATTTAGAAAATATCTCGATGGCGGCCTGAACTCGCAACTTTAGTTCGGCTACTTGTAAGGTAGTCAAGGTAGCCCCCGCAAATAAGTCAACAAAATTTTTGAATTGGGTTAACCGGCCCCTTACATTACCCCTACGTTTTTTAAAATCAGAAAGAATTTCCCCTACAGATTTAACAGACATTTTGGCGGTCCACGAATAAGCGTTGGTATATAGTTAAGTACTCACGTGCAAGCATCAACGGAGCCGCGTCACTGCAACTCTCGCGTCGCGTACAACTGTAATCGTATAAGCACAGCGTTAAAAACAAATCAAAGCGTATAGGGAAAGGACGGGAACAAAGACCTGACCGTTGCGTTTCTGATAGTATCTTCGCTTTTTCTTCTCGTATAAAATGGCTGCTGGTCCAACTATGGCGTCGCCTTCTCGTGTCGGCGTCGTTACTCGTTCTCCTAGTTGTCTCGAATCCAGCATCCGTCTCGAAGGTCCAATTATGTGCAGGATCAGGGTTTGTGTGTCCAAAAATGAAGCAACTTGAAGATTTTCAATTGGGTTTATATTGTTTTAAAATATATTAGTTACAAAATTAGCCGTGGCTGTTTGGCGGCTCGCAAAGGAAGAGTGAATATGAAGACATTTTGAATGACGGAGGCGCGAGTGAGCGAGTGACCGAGAGGTTGAGTGGTGAGCGACCGAAGGAAAGACTGCATCCGATATCCTCCTCTTCTCATCAGTGATAGATGGCGTGGACAATGCTCGCCCGTAGGTTTGCTCGTTGCACGGCAGACGTCAAAGTGACTTTATTTAAGGCGTTCTGTCAGTCCTTTTACACGAGCGGCCTGTGGGTGTCATATACGAGCCGAGCCTACAACGTCCTGCGCGTACAATACAACAACGCTTTCAGGATGCTATTGCGGTTGCCACGACGTTGCAGTGCATCGGGAATGTTTGCTGCAGCTCATACGGATGGCTATCATGCGTAAGAAAGCGGCTTCCTACTGCAACGCTTGCGTGGCACTCGGAACGGCATCCTGAGAATGATTGTTGGCAGAGTGGACTGCCCCATCCAAAGACACTGGGTGGAAGTAGGTATAGGTTTATGTTAAGTAGAATTAAGTACTAATAACACTAACATAGCATTTAAGCACAATCTGTTACTAACCACTTACAAGTTATGGACTGCTGTAGGTCTGAAATAAAGATATTTTATTTTTATTTATTTATTTTTAGTAGGAGCGCTGGTCGGATAGCACGGCACGCCAGCATTAATGACTGTTGAATACAGGCCTGCGGATCTCAAAGCCAGGAGGCAACACTGGGGCCCATGAGCAATGTTGAGACTCCTGGATCCTACAAGGTCTTTAACCGCGAAACCGCGATACGCAGCAGCGGTAGCTAGGCGTCTGTTTTATGGGATACCGATTGTCATATAAGTGGAAAGTGACACAAGCATGCACAACTTACAACTACTACTCACATTTGTTCCCGCGGTGGTCTCCTGATCAATCCCGTGTCCGGTCGAGGTTTATTGGTAGGGGGTATATATAATAAAATAGGGATAACCAACGTAGTGTGGACTGATATTCTCGGCGTGACAACCAGACACGCTCCCGACAAAAACACCTCGCTGCGCGCGAAATATATACACAAACAAATGCACGGCGACACACAGTACCACTCGCAGATCGTGAAACACAATTTCGGATAACGATCGGTTGGTAATTTATAATTTTCTACAATACCAAATCAAGACTGACATTTTTCCGTCTCACGATATCAAATCAGATTGTACAAGTCAATGTCAACTGTCTACTCCAACCCAACCAAAACTGTCAATATCGATGACAGGGAGCTGACACAGTGTTGCAACAAAATAACAAAAAAGAAGAACGAAACCTTAATCGGTTTCGACCAATGACATCAAACGTCGGGCTCTTGTCACCTCCGGGGTGCCAGCAGCAGAACCCAATGGCTTAGCACGCGACGATGAGAAGAGACCAGAAATGATGACCATAATGCCTTGGAAGGTGGGTAGGCCTTTGGTGTGGGTTGCATGTGTCGACACCCTTGCACCAACCCATCTTCTTAGCACGGCGGGCTGTGCTGGGGCAACTGCTGCTCGTGCAGAAAACCTCAAACGGAGCAAATACAACAACCTTATTGCAAGCTATATATTTTAGCCGTTTGGGGTTGAAACATTAGGTCCATGGGGTCCGTAACGATAACGTGTAACGATTATTTTTATATCAAAGCGACATCTTGTGTCAAAGATGAGAATCAGCTTGGCATGGGTGTGTCACCAGTTGATCGTTGCGTGATACTGGAGGGCGTTGCTATCTTGAGTTTTTTAATTAATGATATTATAATATAATAATTGTTGTGTATCAATTTAATTCAACAAACACACAATTCAACACTAAAATAATAAATGATTAACTTCTTTAAAATATCTACATAAAAAAAAACCAGACATGTCAAGTCTATTGGTTAAACTTCAATGTGTATGACTGACAAGAATGACAATTCTTTTTCATTGGAAGTATTGGGACAGTGCAGTTGATAAAATTTTGATCCCCAAAAGAGCAAAAAGAAACGATCTGCATGTCTCGCAGGCGGCAGGGAACAAGCCCTAAATATAAATAATAAATGTGTCAGCAATAGCTGTGAGTATAATGTTGAATTTAACTAAATTTCCATACTTGTGAAAACATGTGCGTGTGTGATACTCATCATGCATTTCTTCTCCTTGGCAGGGCACTCTAGGATTAATTTTACTATTACCTAAATAAATAAGAAAATGGTCAACTATATATAACTACAACTACACATATGACTACAATTCCTGAAGAAAACAGCATTTGAGCTCCAGCATTTGGTACCGAACACAAATGACATTTTAGCTTGCACGAGGCTTGATTATAGCTTCCCATGCGAATGATACTGCTTGAGATATCATACCTCCGGTATTGGAAATATTGGGTTAATTGTATCCCAAATAAAAGTAAGTTTCATTGTACTTGTTTAACCTCAAGAAATTGTGATGACGGATTGTATGTTCAAGAATTAAATTAGTTGACCAAACTGTGTGACTTTTACTTCAGTCAACTTCATGCGAAACCATACCCTACATAGCCTCATGCTGATCACCTACCCTTGAGCTAGTTGGTGAGTAAGGCAAGTAAAATACTTTCTTACAAGTTAACTTCATGCGAAACCATACCCTACATAGTCTCATGCTGATCACCTACCCTTGAGCTAGTTGGTGAGTAAGGCAAGAAAAATACTTTCTTACAATTGGCGCCCAACGTGGGGCATGTAGTTTGAAGGAAGTACTTGGCCACTTGTTTTGTGTCAAGAATGCTAAAGAAATAAATAAGTAAGCCAAACTTAGGGATAACCACATGCTTATATTTTCTTACAATTGGCTGCCCAACGTGTCGCATGTGGTTTGACTGAAGTACTTAACCACTTACTATGTTTCTACTTTCTACAATAACTTATTAACTAAAGAACTTAACCAAACTATGGGTTAACTTCATGATTGCTTAATTTAAAATTAGAAATAACATAATATTAATATTATGTAAAATTTGAAAGTGCGGTTATAGTCACATGTTTTTATTTTAAACTATATACCTTTGCACTAGAAAATGTTTTGTTATTATGAAAATAAATCACTCTAATTTAACTTAATTATTTTAACTGTTAATTAGATTTAAATATACAGAACAAAAATATTGTTTTTGTTCAAAATGCATAAAGCAATTTTGTTAAACTATCTTCATAAAGAAGAATATTTGCATGTATTTAAATGTATTTGCTAGCTTACGCAGAGCACTGGAGGTAAAGCCCCGAACCATCGCACTGATCCAAGAGCCGTGGATCAGGAAAAATAGTATATGTGGCCTCAGTAACATTGGAGGTAAGATAATTCTCGACACACGCGGCTCAGACAAGCCTAGAACTTGCGTGTACATAACCAATGAAATTCCCTTTACGACACTGTTCCAGAGACACTCAATTCTGTTCCAGAGACCTGACAACTGTCAGGCTCCATACTGTAGGTAGCGATCCAGATGTTGTACTAGCCTCGGCATACATGCCAGGCGAGGACACAGATTGCCCGCCAAAGGAGCTGGCCGACCTAGTGCAGCACTGTGAGCGCACCGGTCTGGACCTGATCATCGGCACCGACTCTAACGCCCACCACCCGCTCTGGGGCAGCGACACACCGAACTCCAGAGGAGAGGTACTATCCACCTTTTTATTCTCTACTAATCTTAACATT
Source organism: Orthosia gothica (assembly GCA_949775005.1). Lineage (NCBI taxonomy): Eukaryota > Metazoa > Arthropoda > Insecta > Lepidoptera > Noctuidae > Orthosia > Orthosia gothica. The sequence continues at coordinate 10,154,470 of OX459070.1, forward strand.
GTTAACCGCGGCACAGAACCCACTTGGGTTACGGTCCGGGGACAAACGATCATAGATTTAACACTCGCCACAGAAAACGCGACAAACCTTATCACAAATTGGCACGTTTCGGACGAGCCTTCTTGTTCAGACCATAGAAGGATCCGCTTTACACTAACCACAAACACTAAAAAACCCGCACCAAGGCGAAACCCAAGGCGTACCAACGTTCCCGGGTTCAAAAGCCTTCTGGCCTCACTATTAGCTGAACATCTAGCACGGGTAACCATAAGGGACCGAGCACAATTAGAACACACCGTAACAAAATTATCCGAATACCTAACAGAAGCTTACCATGCATGCTGTAAATCAAGGGCGCCATAAAGCAGGAACGAGAGGAACCCCTGGTGGAACGCTGAACTTGGTAAACTTAGAGATACGCTGCGTAAGCAATTTAACAGAGCAAAAAACACAAGACTTCCGGAAGACTGGGAGATATACAAAGAGACCCAATATGCATACAAAAAACAGACTAGAACCGCCAGGAGGATGGCATGGCGGAAATTCTGTGAATCTATTGAAACAAATAACGAAGCAGCAAGGATACGAAAAATCCTATCAACTGACCAGGACCGTACCCTCGGCGCGCTGAAAAAACCCGACAACACATATACACAAACCGATTATAAAACCAGCAAGGTCCTCCTCGAAACACACTTCCCAGACTGCCAAGTCCTGGAGGACAGGACGTGGGAGGCTGAACCCGAATGGACCCCAACGGAACAAGACTGGTTGTTAAGTTCCCACAACATAGTAACAGTAGACCGAATAAAATGGGCTATCAACACCTTTCAACCATACAAGTCGGCGGGGCTGGATGGTATCTTCCCAGCTCTGCTGCAGTGGGGGATAGATTATCTGACGCCGTGGCTGTTAGAAATCTATCGGGCCTGCATAGCACATAGACACATACCCCTTGCATGGCGCGAGGTGAAAGTTATCTTCATACCCAAACCAGGGAAAACTGATTACACGCAACCCAAGGCGATAGACCTATAAGCCTTACATCCTTTTTATTGAAAACCCTTGAAAGACTCTGTGACAGGCACATCCGTGATGGGCCTCTCCGGGAGAAACCACTGCACAAACAGCAGCATGCGTACTCCACAGGCAAATCAACTGAATCCGCGTTGCACAATGTGGTTTCTAAAATTGAATGCGCAGTGGATCACAAATGCTCAGCACTGGCTGCCTTCATTGACATCGAGGGCGCCTTCGATAAGACCATGTTCAACAGCATAAACACGGCCCTCGACAGACACGGCATAGACCCAACCCTAGGGGGTTGGATCACTAATATGCTCAAACTGAGAGCGGTTCAAGTCACGGTTAACGACACAACAAGGGCTGTCGTCGCAAAGGGCTGTCCGCAGGGGGGCGTCCTTTCGCCACTCCTGTGGAACCTGGTAGCTGACAGCCTCATCAAAACACTCAATGACAAAGGTTATTTCACCGTAGGTTACGCGGATGACATAACCATAATAATAAACGGGACCCATGAAAACACTCTATGCAATCTCATGCGTCAAGCCCTGAAAATAGTAGAGGAATGGTGCAACGAGCACCAACTCTCAGTGAACCCCACAAAAACTGAACTAATTCTCTTCACAAAAAAGAGGAAACCAATGACACTGCAACTGCCGCGCTTCTTCGGAACAACCCTAAGCCTTTCAACCGAAACCAAGTACCTGGGCATCTATTTGGACAAACAATTGAATTGGGCTAAACACATAAACCATATCACCACAAAAGCCAGCATATCCCTGTGGCAGTGTAAGCGACTGCTAGGCAGGAATTGGGGAATTGGCCCCATGATCACTTACTGGCTATAAACCACAGTCATCCGCCCAATCATCACATATGGCTCGTTGGTCTGGTGGCCCAGGACAGACCTCAACACAGCCCAAAGAGATCTCGAAAAACTGCAGCGGTTTGCTTGCGTTGCAATCACTAGCAGTATGAGAACCACACCCACTGCCGCCTTACAGGCAATGCTGGGACTACCACCACTACACCTTATTGTGCGGGAGGAGGCAGCCCTGGCCACTTTCAGACTCCATCTATCAGGTACCCTAAACAAAGACTCCAGAATTAAGCACACACGCATAAAGGAAGATGCAATCAAGCGTAAACCAATGTTAGCATCACCATGCGACAAAGCCCCCAAAACACATCACTTTCATAGGCACTATAACATAGTACTCACAGAAGAACGATGTGACTACTCAGGCCCGAAAGAGATGAGAGTATACACCGACGGATCGAAAACGGACTCCGGTACCGGAGTCGGAGTCTTCTCACACGATTTCAATATACATATATCCAGACCGCTAGGAGAGTTCAACACCGTCTATCAGGCGGAATGTGTGGGCATTATACAAGCGGTCCATGCCTTAGAAGACAGGAGGGTTACGGACACTCACATACGGATACTCTCCGACAGTGCATCAGTACTCCAATCCTTACGAAAAAAATACATTACATCAAGTTTAATACTAGAATGTCACAACGCACTGGAACAAATGACTGTATCTAGTCGTAACACGGTGACACTACAATGGATAAAGGGTCACAGCGGATCACTGGGCAACGACGCGGCTGATGAGCTTGCGAGACGCAGATCCAGCTCAGCGGTATATGGGCCTGAACCTGTTGTGCCCATCCCCTTCAACCAAATACGCAGGTGGCTACAGGAATTCACCCAGACACAGGCAGAGAACTGGTGGGCCTCGACACCGGGCTGCAGACAATCCAAAGAAGCTATGCCATCCTTGGACAGTAGGCTTACCAGGCGTCTTTTACGCCTGGATAGGAATGGCCTGCGCCTGGTGACGGGGACCATCACGGGACACTGCTCACTTAACAAACACTTCCACACAATAGGCATAACGGACAGTCCTCTGTGCAGGGCATGCATGGAGGCTGAAGAAACCGTTACGCACGTCCTCTTATAATGCACAGTTGTTACCCAGATAAGAACACGAACCCTTGGGTCACCCAGATCTAACACTGATGTTTTGAGGAAACCAGGAGCTCTAGTCGACTTCTGGAGGGAGGTGGGCTGGTTGGAATGACCACCCAACGGCCGCCATGGCCCACGTACAAAGGTCCATTTGAGGGACTAAGTGCGGAAACCAAACCCCCCTAACATAGAACATAGAGTCTGGAGGTCAATTACAACACAATACATAAATTGGTATTAAGCTTGTTAAAATCTCACTTACAGAATCCGTTTGAAATGCGCACTCAGTGAATCAGTAATTCATTTCTAGAATTTGGTATAGTTATTATTTCAGACTTCAAAAGGCATTATTTTCGTAAATCGATTTAAATGGAGCATCATTGATAAAAGGTTTTCAAGTGGAGATGGGTTACTAATACTACTTAAGTTTAAGTTACCTATTTATTCTTCTGTAGAATTAATTAAAATTTTAAAGTACCCATCTTATCTATTACATCAATATACATACAAATGATAAAATTCAGGTGTCTGTATGTAATGTTAAAATATCAGGTTAATAAGCTAAATGCATATGAAAGTACTACTGATGTCAAAAATATTTTTTTTTCATTCTGTTTGTTACGGCTAATCTTTGAAATAACTGGACCGCCTTTGTCGAAACTTTCATTGCTCGATAACTGATTTTATATGGAGTAATTTAGGCAAATTTATAAAAAAAAAGAATTCGGGTTTCAATAAAAACAGAAGTCGCGAGAAGCAACTAGTTGGCAATCCATACTAATATTATAAATGCGAAAGTAACTCTGTCTGTCTGTCTGTTACCTTTTCACGCTTAAACCGAAGAACCGATTTAGATGAAAGTTGGTATGGAGATAGTTTGAGACCCGGGAAAGGACATAGGCAATTGTTTTTTGTCATAAAACACGGAGGGTGAGAAATCAGGCAATGTTAATTTTGTATGTTACTTCTTATCATGCAATTTCATCTAATTATGTATTGATTTAGATAAAAGGTAAGGAGATAGATTAAGACCATGAAAAGGACATAGGCTACTTGCATAAAACACGAAAGGTGAGAAATGGGGGATGGGGCGTTACTTTTGTATGAAACTTCTTAATAGGGCTTAAACCAGTACATGGTGGACATCCCACCCATACGCACCAAACGTCTTGGGAATACTTCTATTATGCGTACAGCTAAGGAGTGGAATTCCCTGCCGGAGTCTGTATTGCATGATAGCTACAACCTGGGAGTCTTTAAGTCAAGAGTGAATAGGTTTCTATAAGATAAGAGTGCTACATCGTCGACCACATCGCCGCTTACCATCAATCAGGTGAGATAGTGGTCAAGCGCGAGCCTATCAATAATAATAAACAAAGTAACCGATGACCCGATTTAGATGTCATTTGGTATGGAGGAGATAGTTGGAGACCTTGGGAAGGACATAGACTACTTCTTTTTGCATAAAAAACAAAGGGTGCAGAAATGGGGGAGAGGGTTAATTTTGTATTTAACGTCTTATCATGCAAGTTCTTAATATGCACCGATTTAGATGAAATTTGGTATGGAGATATAGGTCTACCGGGATCTCATGGCAAATGTGGAAATAAAAATTTGTTGTATGCAATACTGGGGAAATTGGATTAAACGATCTTGATACTGTTTAATTTTTATTTATGTCTTTAGTATTAATGAACATGAGGTACCTATATTATAGTAGTCACAGCGAATCTTTGTGTCTTTGAACTTGGTCCTGCCTACCATTGCGTAAGAAATAGTTTGTCATCGAGTATACTGCATAGAGTAAGCGAGATAGGACGATGTGACATACATAAGCGAGTGAAAGAGACAGTTATACAATGCTATCTCCACCTTCAACATTGACACAAAAATAGCTACTGCGCGGGGTCTTGCAACCAATTCAGAGACAAAAAGATCCACTGTGAGTATTATAGGTATGTGTATGAATAATGTTGTTATACATCGGGTTCTTAACATTGGAAAAATAAATCAATTGAATATTAATTTATGTACTAATTTATTATATTTCATTTAAATCATACTAATAACTTAAAACCTCATTCAGAACTAGAGAACTAGAATACGATTGCATGAACTCCACTTTTTTCAAAAACTTGTATCTTTGTAGTTTTATGTCATCTCTCTCCATCAAAATGGTTCTTTTTCATTGGCATTTAACATATTCAAAACCAATCTCTTTATGTATAAATTCTGTAAAAATAATAAAATGTATATAATAATAATAATAATAATAATTTATTTTATTTCAAAAAGGATTAGCCTAGGTTACATCAGTGTTTACATTACAAAAATGGGCATGGCTATTACACATAATAAGATCCCTGTCCTTCAAACTAGGAAGACCTGTATCTTGAAGAACAGTTTTCTCCAAACGGATTTTTACATATTTTGTACAAGTATGTATTTATAAATTGAGCACTAGCTCTGATGTTAACATATTACTATACTGATTTTCATTTTTTATTTTTTTTAAATTAGTAGTTAGGTTTTAGTTAATTGTGTGAAGTGTTGATGTATGTGTGTTGGTGTGAGGTTTGTCCTAAGTGTGTTATGTATATATAATAAATAAATTTAATAATTGTGATTATTGACAAATAAAAGTTAGTAGGTATAAGTTTAATATTATTATTTGATAAATCAAATATAATAATTATAATATCACATTAATAGTAGTTAACAAAAATTATATTTATAAGTAACTTTATTTAATTTAATTTCAATAAACTAAACAATTTAATAACTAATATCTTTCAAATAATTCAATTTCATTCAATTCAATTTAATAATTCAATTTAATTTAATTTCATGTAATAACTTATTTAAATAACTAATTTCTATAATTTAATTTCATTCAATTCAATTTGATAATTTAATCTATTTTCATGTAATAACTTATTTTAATGATACAATTAAATTTTTCATTTTATGTAGTTTGATTTAATCATTTAATTTAATGAGGTCCTCGGTATCACCATAATTTAAATTTAAGAGCCACGTTAGTAATTTTTTTTTAAATTCGTATTTATTTAAATTATTTATTAATAATATCCTATGCACTTTATTGTAAATTCGGGAACTCAAGATGAAATATTGGTGGGTAGCAAATGCAGTTCTGTAATGTTCGACTTGGCACACTCGTGCAGCCCTTCTTCGGGTATGGAGTGCGTTACGTGGTGGAACGGAGGCATGTTTGCGGAGCGTTGAGTGATAAACAAATAGCTGTCTGACGGTGAGCAATTTGCAGTCCCGATATAGTTCTTCAGTCGGGTACCTAAACGGTTTGCGTAGCATAACCTTCAGAACAGCTCTTTGGGCTCTCTCCAGCGGTAAAAACGATGTTTTTGTTGCTCCCCCCCAAGCAGTCACACAATATGTCAGTAGTGACTGGCACAAAGAGTAGTAGACAGTCTTGAGCGTGTCAGTGTCTGCTGAGTTTCTAAGCTGCTTAAAAATATATATAACTTTGCGGATCCTAGATGTTAGTGACGTAATGTGTTTGTGCCAATTTAAACGCTCGTCTATTACCACTCCAAGGTATTTAATAGAAGAAACTTTGGCCAAGCATGGACAGGTACAATCTGGCGTCAACTGGCAGTTGTGAAATTTAATGTTAAAGTCATGTAGGGGCTGACTTTTATTACTTATAGAAAATGGTATAAATTTAGTTTTGTCAAGGTTTAATGTCAAAAGATTAGTGGAAAGCCAATTTGATACCGTGTTAATACATTTCTCAGCGTGACCTCTCGTTTCATTCCAATCTGAGCCATGCACAATGAGTGCTGTGTCATCCGCGTAAGTAAGGATATGACAGTTTGTAAGTTTCAGTGTGCATAACTGGTTAATGTAGATTAGGAAGAGAGTCGGTCCCAAGATACTTCCTTGTGGAACCCCGTAATCACCTAGAGGGTGTTCATTACTTATGTGATTATTTATAATCACACTTTGTGTCCTCTCCGTGAGATAACTTTTAAATAGACTCAAGGGTGTTCCTCTTACGCCAATATTTTCCAGCTTAAGTAGAAGTTTAGAGACAGAGACTGTGTCAAACGCCTTTGATAGGTCCAAAAAGATTCCAATGCATTTCTTACCCTGATCCAAATTGCGGGACAGAAGATCACTCAAACCCGTCACAGCATCCTCCGTGGACCTACCCGACATGAAACCGAATTGATTGGGTGCTATGATGTTATTGGCATCTAGATATTTTATTAACATACGGTTTAAGATTCGCTCCAGTATCTTAGACATCGCCGAGAGCACAGAAATAGGTCTATAATTATTGACACAGTCTCTGTCACCTGACTTGTAAATTGGGTGAATAAGCGCTTTTTTGAAGGCATCTGGAAAAACACCGGTGGTTATCGACAGGTTACATATATGGGTTATTACCGGAACTAGAAATTTTCTTGAAGTTTTAATCATCTGAGTAGATATACTATCCCAGCCTACAGCGGTGTCGCTGCGGAGAGCCATGATGACTTTCTCAATCTCGGCCTCGTCCACCTTTTGCAGGACGAAAGAATTACACTGAGAGTGGACAAGATGTGGAGCCACTGTTGTTTGTGTTTTTTTCGACAGTATTTTTTCCGCTAATTTGGTACCAACTTCGGCAAAATATTGGTTTATGTAATTAAGTGAGTCTTCTGGCTTGTCACAAATTTTGAGAAGTCCGGTACACGGTATTTTGGATGTATGGGTATGGGTTATTTTTTTAATAACATTCCATGTTGCCTTCGGATTATTTTTTGTTTTAGAAAATTCATTTTGCTCGTACGCTATTTTCAATTTCCGCAACAGGGCATTACAAAAATTACGGTATCGGTTATATGTGACTTGTAGAGTAACATTATTTGGGGACTTTTTTAAATTGCAGTGCATTTTGTCGCGATTTTTAATACAGCGCATAAGACCAGGCGTTATCCATGGCTTTATGTTTCTTCGTTTTCGGGGGATATTTACGATAGCCGTGTGGTCTCTCACTATTGTTGCAATAATTTCAACGAACCCATTAGCAGCCTCGTTTGCGTTAAGGGTGTTCAAAATTGGAGTAAAGTCTGTTGTTTCGATGACCTTCGTAATGGTCGAGTTATCAATGACAGTTTTTGTACGATTTGCTTGACATTTCTGAGCTTTCAATGGTATAGACAGTAAAACAGCAGAGTGGTCCGTGATAGTACTTTCCACAATTAAGGTCGTTGCGATTTGGTTAGACTTTAGGATTACGTGGTCTAAGCAGTTATCAAGTCTTGTGGGTTTCAGGTGAGCTGGAAGTAGACCATGGGATGATGTGAGGGTAAGGTATGGGTTAGAAAAACGATCTATATTGTTTTGTTTTATATCAATATTGATATCCCCAATTAACGCTATTTTATTAAACGAGGATACCTGTGATAAGATTCTGTCTAGACTACCAATAAATTTGTCTGTCGTCGTAAATGACGGCGACCTATACACAGCCAGTATAGCCAAAGACCTATCTATAGTGCAAAGTAAACCACATGCTTCCTCAAGACTGGGATCAGCAACTAAACAGTTCAAGCCGTCTTTAGCGTAGATGACGACACCATCATTTTGATTGTGAGGATTTGACGACCGAAAAGAAGAATAACCGTCTAAGTGGGGAACAACCGATACAGTTCTGAGCCAGCATTCCGATAATATTATGACGTCACATGTCAGATTTATTACTGCTAAGAAAGCTTGTAGCGCGTCAAAGTTTTTGTTTAGACTTCTGATATTAATGTGAAGAATTTTTAAGCTATTCTTAGTATTCCTGACCATTTTAGAACATTGATCCGGCAGGCAGACGTATGATTTAGAAATTTGAACAGAATCAAGCTCGGCAATAACGTGATCTATGTTAGCCATGTATAACAGAAAGAAACGCTAGCAAGTATTTCACTACGAAAGATAATATTGTATAAGAGCACAATGTTTTGGTCGAGGGAATATTTTATAACACTGCCAAAAGGGAACGGGAGATAAATAATATAAAGCGTGCTTTTTACATTTATGATATGTGTGGAATGAATATTGAGTCGCCGGTGACTGATTTGTGTGAGGTGATAAGAGATTGTGATATGTGTGATTTTAGTGAAATTAAATGTAATACTTAAAGATCTTAGAATAAACTTATACAAAAATAAATTAACATGCAGGCATTTGACAGTTGTATTAACAATGAGTTCAACATCCATTTTTGTGCTATAAACTATGCGAAGCTGACAGAGATAGAGAAAGCAATATGCAGAGGCGGTACAAGTGGCAGACCTATGTAGTCATTGGCCATGTATTATTTTCTCAAGACACTCTTCGGAGTTAATACGATGTTGTTTGGCACCATCTTCCTTGCGGAGGTAAATTTTTCCATTTGATGTCCAGCAGAATTTAAACGAGTTCTTTTTTGCGAAAACTCGTGTGTGATAAAAAAGGTTTTTTACCGATTGGCTTAGGTGTTCACTTATATAAATGGGTGTGCGCTGCCCTGGCATACCAAGGGTTTGTGTGTTAATTTTCTCTGGAGGAGGTTTGTCTTTATTGAATGACCGGACACTTGCGAGGAATTCAAATTTTGTGTTCACTGATGAGAACTCAGCAATTATAGGCCCGCGGGTGCCTGGTTTGCTGGGAATACGGTATGCGTCCCTCATGTCGGATGACTGGATTTTTATGCCAACGGTCTTGCCAATTTTTGCAACAGTGCCTGTGACATTAGCCCTTTCTTCTTTTTCCAAAACCGGGACATTTCTGATCTCAATACACGATGAACGTGAACTTTGCTCGTAGTCTTGGACTTTCTTCTCAAGAGTCATGATGTATTCTTTTTGCTCTTTCCTTTCCTTGTCCATTAGGTCTAGTTTTAGCTTCACATCATCATACTTTGAGCTTAAGAAGTTCATTGATTTTTCAATCTCTTGGTAAGCTTTTTTAATCTCCTCGTTCTGTTGCCTAAGTTTAGACATGTCCGCGGCGATTTTCGTTAGTTTCGAATCTTGGTCTTTCCGCCATTCGTTCAGAATTTCAACTATCTCCTGCTTGTTGCTGATATCACTGCCTTCCACTGGCGAACCTTCAACACGTGGACGCTTTGATCTGCTGGACACGTTACAAAGTTCTAGCTTCTTTGGACTAGATGGAGTTGTCATGTTTGGTTCGTGCTGTTCATGGGATAGATCGCAGTCTGGAGTCTGAGGAGGTGATCTTTGTTTTCGCGGCATTTCGTTTTCTAACCCTTTGCGGCCTGCTTGTACGGTGATAATAAATTGGAGGATGTGCAACTTTTAGCTATGTTAAAAGCGGCAGGCGCTTGCTATGTTTACTATATGGATGACGGATGACAAAGAGTTTGATTATGATTCGGAATGAGGGTAAATGAATTATGTACTCACAACTTTTGTCCCTTTTTTGTAGTAATTTGTCACCTTTTTGTATTTAATCGTATGTTTTATTGCACAGATTTGTAGTAGACGGTTTTGGCTTCAGAATTAGATGTATTTACCACTATTTGCGTTACTGTTTGCACTTTTAAACTTTTATTTAAAGGAGCGAAATTTTACACGTCTGGGTGCAAATATTTTTTTCATGTTACTTATAGTCATTCATCATCATCAGTCTATATAAACTTTTTTTTTTATGTAAGTTTTATGGCCTGGTGGCTAGAACCTTTTAGCCACGTCTTTGGAAAGAGTTTTGGATCTTATATTTATTCTTTAGTATGCATTAGAATGAGGATTTAACAGATTCTAATGTTTTTTGGAGTATTTGGCAGCAAATTGTATCGAGTCAGTCTTCCCAGTAAGCTTTGCAGAGGCAGTCAATACATACTCCGCTCATACATACATACATACACAGCATATAAAATACTCCGCTCCACTATCCCGAGATCGCTTCTGTCAATGATTTTACAAATTGTCCAGTTGCGTGGAGTGTTGAGACACAAAACTACACCAATAATATATCACAATATCCACTAGGAATCAATTTGCAAATAATATTAACGGCCACTGAACTTCACTCGACTAAATCCCGCCAAAAACTCCCGTCTATATACACGTCCCACTGCAGGGCGCAGATTATTACTTAATATTTTTCTTACGTCAAAGATTCTCAATCTCCGTTAAAATCAATATCTTGTCGAAGAATTAGTAACAGTTACATTACTGTTGTCATTTCCTTCCGGCCATCATTCGATGTGCCCTGACCTACGATTTACCATATAATAGTAATGGAAAGAAATAAAAATTAAGTAAGAAAAATATAAAATAAACTTAAAGTATCAAAACAAGTCAGTCAAACTTACCGGTCCACTCTACAACGCACTTTAAAATCAAAGATTGAGTTTGATTAACGCCTTCTTCTTCCCTTATTTTACGATACACAATGAAAACAATATGTCTCGCTTGAGATCGAAGTGGGTTTTTCGACATTTTCACAAAAATAACAATTTTTCAAGATAATATCAATAAATTTTAGCAGCGGTTGACACATCAAGTACTTTGATTTGACAGGTGACGATTGACATTGCCATATGAAAATCACAATTTAAAAAAAATAAAAAATGCCATGAGATTCTGGTAGACCTATACTTTCAGAACATGAAAAGGACATAGCCTACTTCTTTTTGCATACAAAATGTGAATCTATAAAAGCGAAAGGTGACTGACTGACTGACTGACTGATCAATCAACGCACAGCCAAAACTGCTAAGCCTAGAAGCATGAAATTTAGCAGAAAGGTTCCTCAAGTGACGTAAGTGTGCACTAGGGTCCGGGAAGCCCGTAATCTTGGGTTACTGTTTGACGAGCACCTGCACTTTGAGACACATATCATGGAGGCTGTGCGCAACTGCTTTTACAGGCTTAAGCTTCTGTATCGTGTGCGTCCCTACATAAGTGTGGATATGCGCATTCTGCTTTGTGAAACACTAGTTTTATCTAAGCTGAACTACGCTGACACTGTGTACGGGGCGTGCATTCTAGGTAGAAGTGAAAGGTTAATTCAGAGAGTACAGAATGCTTGTGCGAGATTTTGTTTTACCATCCCTCCTAGATGTCACGTAACTCCTTTTTTAAATAAGGGTAATTTGATGAGAATGTCAGATCGTAGAAAGCTGCATCTGGCTACCCTGCTCTTTGGCACAATTCTCACAAAAAAACCAGACTATCTGTTCGGTAAATTGACCTGGTCGCGCGATGTAAATAGGGTCAAAACGAGAGCTTCTGCCTACCTGTTGTTGGCGTCACACAAAACTGCTGCATTCCGTGGAAGTTTCAAATTCGCTGCCTCTCGTATCTGGAATGATCTTCCTCCGCCGTTTCGTGCTATAAAAACGATTGGAACATTTAGTACTAAAAAGCAGTACTTATTACTTCAGCAAAAGGAATCCGGAAGATAAGCTTACCCGTGGTTTGCACGCGGTTAGGTTTACCGCCTTTAACCCATTTTCTTTATTATGAACTTTCTTGCAAACACCACACCACACATATTAAATCCACACCACTCTGATTTATCCAATTAGCAATTCTTTTCGCCAGGTTTATTTACACTTATTCATTTACACTATTTCATAACAAAACTTACTTACATGTCTTACATAATATTTTTCTTTTGACAGCCGACCATAGATTCTTTCCGTATTTTTTAATAAACCACTATTTGATCCGCGCGCTCTGTCGTTTGTCTATGGTTTCGACAAATGATCATTGAGCATCGCGTTTATATATTTGTATTATACTTACACTTACTTTGACCCACCTTCAGTGTTTTATTCTATTTTGTTTGTTATTTATATATTCTTCTATTTTATTTTATAAGTCCTGTTTCCGTAAGTGTGTCCGTGGCATCAACAGTAGGCCCTATCAGAATATCAGCGCAGCGTTATTACCTTTTTTAGATATCGCTGCACATGCTGAGATAGGAGCCTTTTTGGTCTCGCACAGGGTTTTTTTATTTTATTATTGTTTAAGTGTATGCTTATTTTCTCGTGTCTCCTGTGCGGGTCACAAATAAATATTTTTCTTTCTTTCTTTCTTTCACTAAGAAAGGATTTTTGGAAATTTCACCCCTAAGGGGGTAAAAAGGGGGTTGAAAGTTTGTATGAAAAATCTAATTCCTTCGACCAAAATTCTTGAAACTTAGCACTCTAAGTAAATCACAAACAGTACTCTAAGTAAATGATAAAGATTGACATTATTAGTTTTTCGTAACTACCCCCAAATAATGATTTAGGGGTTGTTGAAATTTGTATGGAAAATCTGATTTCTTGGGTCAATAAACTTGAAACTTGCCACAAATACTAACCTAAATGAATAATAAAGGTTGCTATCATTATTATTTTAAACTACCCCCAAAAAACGATTTAGGGGTGTTAAAGTTTTTTTGAAGAATCTTATAACTTCAGTTAATAAACTTGAAACTTGACATAAATACTAATCTAAATAAACAATAAAGACTTTCATTGTTAGTTTTTCGAAACTACCCCCAAAAGATGATTTCGGGGATGTATTTTTTTTTTGAAGAATCTGATTTCTTGGGTGAATAAACATGAAACTTAACATAAATACCATCTTAAATAAACAATAAAGTTTGTGATTATTAGTTTCTTGCAACTACCCCCAAAAGACGATTTAGGAGGTATTACAGTGTTTTTGAAAATCTGATTTCTTGGGTCAATAAACTTGAAACTTGCCACAAATAATAACCTAAATGAATAATAAAGGTCGCTATTATTATTTTTTGAAACTACCCCCAAAAGAAGATTTAGGGGATGTTAGTTTTTTTGAAGAATCTGATTTCTTGGGTGAATAAACTTGAAACTTGGCATAAATACCATCCTAAATAAACAATAAAGGTTGTCATTATTAGTTTTTTGCAACTACCCCCAAAAGACGATTTAGGAGGTATTACAGTATTTTTTTTTATTGTGTTTAGTTTGTTAAAAACCCTTTATTAATATTAGAATTCACGTATAAAGTGACTCACGTAGTGTTTGTGACCAGTTTTATTGTAATAACTCAATAACAATTGATATTTCACGAAGTCATGTACCGGCTGTCAACGTTAGAACTGTGGATTTGAATTCTTCGAACCGGGGGAGTATTTTGTTTTTAATAACGTATTTATTGCTGTATTATTTACATACTATACACCACTCATACACTGCTCAGGGCTCTGAGCGACGTCCAGTACACACCGGCTACGTTTATGTCTCATTTTGTTTGACAAATTGTGGAAACAAAATCGAGGACGAAAACACCTGCCCCCAGACAAAACATTCACTGCAAACCCTACTTCACACATAATATATTTAATTTAGTGTAAATATTATAGGTAAACACCATAGTTCATAAGCGTTTTAAATAGACTTTGTTACCATTAAAACTAATGTTCTTAGCAATCCATACAAATATCTAATCTAACAATAAGAACCAAAGTTTAATAAAGTCTTGCCATAAAGTATATAACCTGTAATTAAGTCTGAGAATATTAAATCAAATAGCTTTTCTGTGTTCTTAGTTTTTCTTTCTTTTTCTTATATGGGTACCTCCATATATTTTTATAATCTTTTTTCTTTGAAACTTTTCTATTGTTTTCAAACATTTTACTTTTTTTAACTTTAAAACCCCTCCTACTTTCTCAAATTTTCAACTAGCACTGTATTCTCTTCACATACTCAGCTATTTCTTGTCACATTGCAGGTGTCGCCTAAGAAAAGCAGTCAATATGATGACCCGGGCAGCTACCGTTCGTGACTTGAGTGACAAACTGAAAGCAGCTCTGAGGGAGCTGGATTCATCCAGAAATGAGTGCAGCAAGCTACTGCGGGAACGAGAAGAAAGTGAAGTAGAAATTGAGTTAATAGTGAACAAAAACACTCAACTCAAGAACCAGCTTGCAGAGCTACACTCCCAGCATATGGATATACTGGAACAGCATCACCATCTCCGTCAACTAGTGTCAGATTTTCAGCAGTGCCATGACACTCATGACCAGGCACTGAAGCGTATATCTGTATTAGAAGCAGAATTGTGCAAGGCTCATAACACTATTACCTCCATTGACTCGCTGAAAGTCAGCGAAGAGGTTTCTAACACCAGTAACCTGTACAATGAGCTGATGAATACTGCATCGAAACTGGAGTGTGAGCAGCCCACCATTACCATAGACCTAACAGGGGATGATACCATAGCTAAATGTCCAATTCTAAGTAGTCATAATAAAATTAAGAAATATATTAAAATCAATAAAAGTATTAAGAAATACAAGAAACTTTTAAAAACTCAAAGTGTTTACAAATATAATGTTAACCTTAAAAGAGATTTCAGAAATTTAAAAAACCAATTAATTTTATGTAATAGTAAATTAGATACTAGTACACAAATGTATGATGTTGACATTCAGAATCTTCAAAGGGAGTTATTGAGTAGGGAAAATACACTAAAAGAAATATTTTGTAAATATGAATGCAGTCAACAGATGTTAAGTGAGCGCATGCAGGAGGCCTGTGAGTTGGTGGACCTGGTGAAGTATAATGCAGAGAGATATGAGTCATTGACTAACAACCTCACCTGTAGTTGTGCTGCCGCTCCGCCACCTCTCATTTCACAACATGTTGCTCCTATAACTTTACCCATCAATCATACTGCAACAAATTTGAACCCCTCCAAAAGTAATGTCTTAGTATATTCTGATAGTTTCGGAACAGGTTTTGGATCATTGTTAAATAACCGTTCTAAACATACAATAGTGAACCATTGTTATCATAAATTGCATTTTAATGAGCTTATTCATAAAATTCAACAGACACAATTGAATGAGCAAACTACTGTAGTTCTTATTTTTGGAAATAGCCTTAGTGTAACAAAAAGGGACATAGTTAATGGTATTGATACCCTACTTAAGTTAAGATTAGGCAAATTGATAATATGTGCATTGCCCTATTCTGACAAATTACTTTTTCAGGAAAATGAATACATATCTAGTTTAAATAACTTGATGCATATTTTATCTTGTCGTCATAGTGACCGTTTATTGTTTTTTGACACCAACAATTTTGTTAGTGATTTTGTTTTGATTCGGGAACATAAGTTTCTTCCCAAAAATAGCTGACATTTATTAGCTACATTGTTAGCTTTTAATATACACGCAGTTATTGATAATTTAACTGATACTAGGTTTAGTGATTTAACAGTATTATCCAGTTTTTCTGATAATACTACTGTAGACCCTTTAAACTATTAGAGCCGACAAAAGAGAAGACGAATAGTAATTTTTTACTATATCATCAAAATATAAATCGCTTCTCCGGCAAAATTTTAGACGTGGAATTGTTAGTAGATAAATACCACATGGATATCCTATGTTTTTGTGAAACTTGGTTAAAACCAGATAGGATGTCGTTTAATGTAAATAATTTTTCAGTTGCTAGCGCGTACAACAGATCCACAGTGGGTGGTGGTACCTTGATACTTTGTAACAGTCATCTCAAATATAAGGAAAGGAAGGATATCACTGCTTATTCTGTTGATCGCTTATGTGAGGTAGCATGTGCAGAGGTCGAGGGGCATACTATCTTGTGTGTTTACAGACCACCAGCATCAAACTTATCATTGTTTTTAATTTCAATGGAAGAACTATTATGTAAACTTTTCAGAGATAATAAATTAGTCTTTGTTTGTGGTGATTTAAATATAGATCTGTTAGTCAATTCACCTGAAAAATGTAAGCTCATTTCATTGTTCAAATCATTCAACTTAAAATATTTATTTAATTTACCAACAAGAATAACAGCAACTTCAGCTTCGTGCATAGACAATGTATTCACTAACTGTAAAGTAAAAGATTCGTTTGTAATTAGTGGCGTTAGGTCAGACCATACTGGTCAACTAGTATCTTTTGAGTCGGATATAAAATTAAACCTAGTTAAATCAATTCGATTAAGACCTCTTACTAAAAATAAATTAAATTCTTTTAATAATAACGTTTTTAGTAACCTTTGTAACGCCAGTTTTGATTCAAAAGACCCCAATATAAATTACGGCACGTTGTTTTCTACAATTTGCCATGAATTCAATAAAACGTGTCCTATAAAAACAGTTAAAGTCAACAATTCCAAATCAAAATTTAGTGAATGGGCCACTGTGGGCATAAGAAAAAGCCGAGATATCTTATATAATTTATATTACGAAAAATCTTTGACTTCCGATAAAGTTTTTCACACTTATGTTAGAAACTATTCCAAAATATTTAAAAGAGTCTGCGCTCAAGCAAAATCTCAAATAATAATTAACAAAATTGGTGTTTCAAATAATAAAATAAAAACTGTGTGGCAATTAATAAATAGAGAAACTGGAAAGACACAACAACGCGATCAGAATGAGTTGTCTTTGAAAATAAATAATCAAACCATTTCTGATAAGCAAGAAGTCGCTGAGACATTAGAAAAGTTCTTTACCAACATTCCGTTAGAGGTTACGAAGTCTCTTCCCTCCTCATCTAAATTAGCTGAAGCTCTTCTTAAAGAAAACTTTACCAAAGACATACCGACCTTTAAATTTAAACCAATATGTATTGATACAATTAAAAACGTGTTCAAAAGTCTCAATATAAAAAATACTGAAGACTTATGGGGGATATCCGTTAGGGTTCTTGAAGATATTATTGACTCAATTGCTCCTGTCCTAACAGGCATATTCAATCAATGTTTGGACAGCGGCACGTTTCCTGACTTAATGAAACACAGCAAAGTAGTACCAATTTTCAAATCAGGTTGTAAGAGTGATCCCTCTAATTATAGACCTATATCCGTGCTTCCAGCATTGAGTAAAATCTATGAAAAAATCATGCTGGATCAGATGTTGTCTCACTTCAATTCAAATGGGATCCTGCATAGTCAGCAGTTTGGTTTCACGAAAGGTAGGTCGACTACGGACGCGGGAGTAAAACTCATCAGTCACATTTTGGAATCTTGGGAGAAGTCCCAGGATGCCATTGGCATTTTCTGTGATCTCTCAAAAGCGTTCGACTGCGTCGACCACAACACACTGATCTGTAAATTACACCACTACGGAATTCGAGGACAAGCTGCTGATCTTGTGCTTTCATATTTATCAAACAGACAGCAAAAAGTGAATGTTAATGGGGTGACCTCCTCCGGGTCTCTAGTCAAGATGGGCGTGCCCCAAGGTTCAATTCTCGGCCCTTTCCTTTTTCTTGTATACATTAATGATCTCCCTTTTATGATGGCCAAATTATCGGATATAATTCTATTTGCTGATGATACTTCGCTAATTTTTAAAATAGATAGGAAAGATACGGATGTCTTACATGTCAACGAAAGTCTTATTATTCTCACAAAATGGTTCGCAGCTAACAATCTTTTACTGAATGCGACAAAAACTAAATGTCTTAAGTTCTCTATACCAAATGTACCACAACGAGACCTAAATTTGAATCTTGACGGCAAAAGTCTTGAAGTTATAGCTGAAACTGTATTCTTAGGGATTACTATCGATTCAAAACTGCAGTGGGGCGCGCACATTAGAACTTTTTCGGGTAGGTTAAGTTCAGCTGCATATGCAGTAAGGAAAATAAGGCAGTTAACCGATGTAGCCACAGCTAGGTTAGTATATTATGCTTATTTCCACAGTATTATGTCTTATGGCATTCTGCTGTGGGGATCAGCAGCAGATGTTGACTCAATTTTCATCTTACAAAAGAGGGCAATCCGCGCGATCTATAAAATGGGTCCTCGTGAGTCCCTTAGAGAAAAATGTAAAGAAATCGATATACTGACTCTACCTTCACTCTATATTTTGGAATGTATTTTGTATGTCCGCAAAAATCGAGGGCTTTTCAAAACTAGAAGCGACTTACATAATTTAAATACACGCAGTAAGCACGAAATTGTAATACCCAAATTCAGATTAACAAAAACTAGCAAGTCTTTTTATATAAACAGTATACGCTTTTATAACAAGTTGCCAAAGTCAGTTATAGAACTGACCGATGGAAAGTTCAAAAACTACATCAAACGTGTGCTTGTTAAAAAAGCATATTATAAAATCAAGGACTACGTTGAAGATAAAAAATTTGGCTTTAGCTCCTTCTGCGCATGCGGCTTCCCTGGTAACTCATAAACGGCACAAATATGTGGTTGTCTCTAACTATTCTCAATCTCATTAATTCTTTGTTTTTTTTCCTTCTTTTGATTATTCTTTTTACAATGGTTTTCAATCATCTTCATAGCCCTTTGCTAAGAATAGTTACAGTACTGATAACAATATTTGTGCCACATGTTAGATTTAGTCTTTTTTTATTTTATTTTACTTTTGTATAGATTCCTTTACCGATTATTTTGTAAATGTGTGAACATTGTAGGCCTTCTAGATGCTTGTTAACTTTTTAACTCGTTTTATTTTCTTTTGTTTAAATAATATGTAATCTTTTTTTTTTTTTTTTGTTTTCTTACGACTTATTGTCGGGCCCACGTTGTCCCCACATATCTAAGTACTAATGCTGTAACAAGGAAATATTGTAAAACCAAACCATTTTTTTTAAAAGAGTAACCATGGTTTTCTTGCCGGTTCTTCTCCATAGGAAACGACCAACCCGAACCGTGCACATTGTCGACGTTTTATAAGTGCCCATGTCGGCCTATATGAAATAAAAAAATTGATTTTGATTTTTGAAAAATCTGGTTTCTCGGGTCAATAAACTTGCCACAAATACTAACCTAAATGAATAATAAAGGTTGCTGTTATTATTTTTTGCAACTACCCCCAAAAGACGATTTAGGGGATGTAATTTTTTTTAAAGAATGTGATTTCTTGGGTGAATAAACATGAAACTTGACATAAATACCATCCTAAATAAACAATAAAGGTTGTCATTATTAGTTTTTTGCAACTACCCCCAAAAGACGATTTAGGAGGTATTACAGTGTTTTTGAAAAATCTGGTTTCTCGGGTCAATAAACTTGCCACAAATACTAACTTAAACGAATAATAAAGGTTGCTGTTATTATTTTTTGCAACTACCCCCAAAAGACGATTTAGGGGATGTAATTTTTTTTGAAGAATGTGATTTCTTGGGTGAATAAACATGAAACTTGACATACATACCAACCTAAATAAACAATAAAGGTTTGCAATAATTAGTTTTTCGAAACTACCCATAAAATACGACTTCGGGGTGGTAAAGATTTTTGATTACTTTTACTGCACATAGCTTTTTTTTATGACGTTGGGGAGCACTTAGGAGGTGTTTTTGGAAATTCAACTTTTTAAAGGGTTAAAAGGGATACATTTATTTGTATAAAAATCTTATTCCTTTGGCAAAATAATAAAGGATGGCATCATTCGTTTTTAGGATTTACCCCCAGAAGACGATTTAGGGGTGTCAAAGTTTGTTTGAAGAATCAAATGGCACTAGGATGGGGACCTCTACATCGATTTGGAACTACCGAACTGGACCGTTTGTCTCAGGTTTAATATCAGCTTATTTTTGGTTGCCATCACACGAACGAAGTCGCGGGCGGAGTTAATATTATAAATGTGAAAGTGACTCTGTCTGTCTCTGTGGGGTGCGCCAAAGTTCACCTAAATTTTCAACTCCGATAATTGGAAATCCGAAAATGTTCTTCCTAACATTTTTCATCCTAACAATCACAATTCCTAACTACTCTGTCTCTAATGTTCATAATTCAGAAGCATTCAACTTCATAATGTCAGTAGCAATAAACATTTATTATACTTTTATTTGTTTTCCTATATTTTCTCAACATAACTATCTTTTACACTATTATTCAAAGTCATATCTTTTTTGTTTAGATTTCTTTTTATTCATAATAATCATTATTATATATGACACGTCGAAGTACCTATGAATCGTAGAATCGCCATCTTTAATCCCAATGTCTAGAGGCAATTCCTTTATTCTTGACTGGAGCGGGTTACTTCAATAACACACAACACTGGATTGAAACTCAAGAGTGTTTATTTGATTTAGTTACAGGCACTTTGAGTTTTCAAATGAACTTGAAGCTAAAACCACATCGCGTGGCTTGCTAGATCGCAAAGCCCTTGTCGATCGCTGGAGGAGATCTAGCAAGAAACTCCAGGACACTCTTTTTAAATGTTTTTATAGATTACACAATCACTTTATGACAATTAATTAGGTTTTCAAACATCTATTCGATTACATTTATTAATCAGTTCTTATTTTTCACACATAGTCCGCGCGATGCGCGTTCTAAGTGGGCGGAAATTCCATATTGTTTTTGTTTAGACACTAATTACTTGGATAGTTGAGTAAAGTTAGCAAACAATACTAAAATGCTGATCAGTTAATTATTTTAACATTAAACAACCTCATTACTCACAAATACAAAGTGGTTTGTAGTTTATTATTGAAATAGTCATCTAATAACAAAACTATTCAAGTTTCCGGTGATCTAACAATCTTACTAATTAGAAAGTTTCTCATTATTACATAGGTGTGTAAAATAGTCTTATGACTTCTTAGTATTTAATCATTTACTCAAATTTGTTTAGTTCTCGTATTAAATTATTAAATCTGGTTATTGGTCATAGAAATTATAACATCCGCCATTGTTTGACAACTTAATAAGAATAACATAATGAAACACATTTACTTCGTCAAATGTGCAATAGTTAAAATGAGAACAAATCCAAAAGTCCTACAATAAGTGTTCCTGTTTAATTTAAACATCTCGTATTAATTAAACATTGAAATTAGCATATGAATTATGAATCAATACTGATTCCACAGTGAGCCAATAGATGGCGCTGAACTCAAAACCCAACTTAAATAGACATAGACACTTAAAACGATTAGTTAGGATAATAAATTAGCAAATTCACGCCTACGCGGCGACACGGCCATTGTGATCGGAGGCTCGTGCTCTGGGCCTTCCGGTGTCCTCAGTCTCTGTGTTTCTTGGTTGTTATCTGTAATAGCGGAGAAATATTTGTCGGCAGATTATTGTTGTTTATCATCCTACAGTATTAATTAAGTTTAGAATCTGATAACAACTGATTTTATTTATCATTGACAGCTTGTAATAAATCTAAGCTGAGTATGCCTTATTTTGGAAATATTGAATGTATTTTTACACCCACAGCTATATGCTTTAGGTATTCTACTTGCTATATGGTAAAGACCAATGTTGTTAGGAAACAACTAACTGCTACATGTCATGTCAATGAAGGCATACAATTTCTATTTCAGATTTTTGACATGGAATAATCAGTTGCTAGCTTATTTAGTCCAATTTGAATCTTGTTTGCAGAATGTTATTGTTTGTATTATCTTACAATATTCATTGATTTGTAATAGGTAATAGTCAGTTTAAGTTATCAATTTATCACTGAATACTTATGAAATTAGGTAACTATTAAGTTTATCTCAAATGAAAATATTTGATGCATTAATGAGCACATACCTACTTATAAGAAGGCTTACATAGCAGCCTTGTATTTGGTAAGTATAGTGTAGGTAGTGTAGGAGTATTGTGATCAGCTGTTTTTTGTTTAGTTTCATTCTCACGGGACGGTAATGCTCTGTGATAGACACAAAGTCTTTGATTTGACAGGATTTAAGGATAGGATCAGGAACACCGCTCTGTGATAGACACAAAGTCTTTGATTTGACAGGATTAAAGGTTAAGGAGTTTAGGATCATTGCTCCGTGACAGGCACGAAGTCTTTGATTTGACAGGATATAAGGAACCAGGCTCTGGGTGGTCTTGTACACCGTGGACCCAGCAGGATAACATGAGAGATTTGTTCATTAGCGGCCTCCACGCCTAACCAATGGATATTAAATCTTTATTAGTTGCTTCCACAGCAAACCAATAGATTGTGTGTTGTATTATCACTATTAGTTTCCTCCACGGATTACTAACAGACAGCTTATTGTGTTATCATTATTAGTTGCTTCCACAGCATACCAACAGGATAGTTTATTGTGTTATCATTATTAGCTCAAATCCATCTCCATGGATGCTGATAGTTTGGTGTTGATATAACCTATTATTTTATTAAGTGCCTCCAGAGCTATAGGTTATTGGACATCTCAATAATTAGAGCTTGTTTTATTATTCATTTTTATAATTGACTAAATATGACAATAGAATAGCATAAACTGAAACGAGTTACAAAAACATAATAATAACAGTAGTCCTCCTGACTGTTGAGCCATCTGCATAAGGAGGTACTATGGTGCACAAGGCCAATGGCTCCACATGCTTTTTGAAGCATGGGGGTTCACCAATTTCAAAACTCTGGGCTGCTACAGAGGAATCCCTATTGGAAAAACCCCATAAACAAATTTTGCCCAACCTAGGAATTGAACCCAGGAATAATAATTTAAAAGTACTTTGTTGCATGGTAGTATTATGCACAAGCGTCATGTAGTTATTCGACATGGCTATTGTGTTGAGCCTTCTGATACAACAACACCGTATCAGTTAGCGAGGTGAGTAGAAGATAGTTTGAAAACTTCTCACCTTTTACTTTAGTTATGTTGGGCTGGAAGTCATTTTTCAGCTGACCTCTATTTGGTGGCTTGTATGTATGTTGGTAGCTTCTAAGGTCCTGACCCGGCGACACGGTCACTTGCAAACCAGGTATTTTTAGTTTTGTTTCCACATCCTTGATAATACTTGACTATGTAGGTAACCATTTTAATTTTTGATATGACACAGGAATCTGGAATGTGAGAAGGTATACAGATAAATAATAATAAAAGAAAAGATGATCCTATTAATATTTAAATAAGTAGGAGTTAGTACTGATAACAATTAAATTATGTTATTGTTTTGAAATAGTAAGTGAGTAATTCAAAGTTAACTAGAATCTGATGACACTGAAATGAATAACTATGAAGATTGCTGCATTACTTATGACGGTGTTTGCACTAGCTAAAGATTAATGTTAAAACATGTTGAAAACTACTTTTAATGATGCATGTTTGCATACCACACACGCAACAACCTATTTACACACCTATTACAAACCTATTTCATTACAAAACATTTATGTGTGAACAAGTTTGAATACAAGCTAGGTAAAAAGTTGCAAAAAGAAAAGAAAGTTATTGAATGCTAAAAGTGACAAATTATCAAAAAAACAAACCTGTCTTTTGATTGTTTTTATTCTGTGCAAGTGCATCCAATAACAAGCTTTGAAATCTGTCAGAAATTACTAATCTATTTACACCCATGTACCATAACAAGTAAAATTCAACTAAACCCATTGTGAGATTTAATTCATTAGGAAGGTTCTCAAATATTGAATGATTAAATAAACTTTATTATAACAAACTTAACTTGAACAAGCATAAATCTTAGAGCTTATAAAAGGCCCCATCAGTATCCAACTGACAGTCTGAACCAAGAATGTAGGGTCAGACAATTTTTTAATTAGATTTAACTTATAGCGCTATCACTGTCAAGAACCCCATAGCCAAAACAAATCTACCAGATCATGTAGACAGATAAGATGGAACACAGTAATCACATTAGATTCACTCAAATATGTCTTACATACACAGGACCATTAATTTACCAAAAATCACAAGGTCCATACATAATAGGTTACTCACACATACTAAGCGTACCTACTTGTAAATTAAAAGTTACCAGGTGGCTATCAGCTTATGACTATTTATTATTATATTATGATTATGCATGAACTGAAGCTCTGCTGATACTTACCCTGATTATAAAGTTTGTAATGACTCACCCAGGTGTATCACAACCCTTTCACCCATTCATACAAATACATTTATATTAGATGCATACTCACTCTACAAAAACCTCTAGATAATATTTTAAATATTGTTTAGTCTTGTAACCAAACAATTATTCTCACCCCAGCTACTTAAATGCAAATCGTTGTAAGTATTTTCTTGAGCACACTATAATTTTATTTTTATTTGTTGTGCTTTTCATGTTTAAGGAATGTGTTAATACATTTTCTTATCTTACTTTACTTTAAAAAAAGTATGACATGCAACGGGTTCCACATTATTCAATAATAAACCCCGTTTGGTAGTCGGGTAAAAACAATAAATTGCAAAAATGCCAATTAGTGCGTCAACATGAATATGTCATGGCACTTTCTGCCAAATGTTTACTACTTCTGTTGCACATACATTCTGTAACTTACTTAACTTATTTACCTACTAAACTTTTGTTTTAGCTACCTAAATGTAATGAATGCTATAAAAATAAGTTGTTACTTTTTGTCCGGTACAAAACTCAACGTAGGTACTTTGAATTGTTTAACATTCATACACTCACACCTTGTCCCCATGGGGATAGGCAGCAACCACAGATTGCCACTTGCTACGATCCTTACATACTCCTCAAATAAAATAAAATTTCTCAAATAACTGAGCCATTGCAATTCTTAAGACAAAAGAACCATATTTAAACAATAACATTGAGTTCCTAGTCAGCTGTCTTATTTTATGGAGTAATTTAAGCCGTTTCATTCATTTTAATTCCACAAATTGCCACACAAACAACAGCAGGGACCACTCAGTCAGTAAGGGGTATTGTGTTACCCAGTTACTGGGTTTTGGTTGCTCCATGTAAAGCACTGGTACTCAGCTGAATCCAGTTAGAATGGAAGCTGTCCCGGACTTGGTTGGGAAAAGACTAGGCAGATTGATTAAAATTGTCACACAAAAGGTCACTGACCTTGCCTTGTATGATGAAAATAATTAAGAATGTTAAGTTACATAAATAAAAAAAACAGAATACTCCCCTCAACCATGATGGAATCTATCAATGGACAGATCAAGTTGTTCGCTTAGCTGCTTCGGTCATTCTGTGCTGTATAAAGTTTTGGCCACAATGGTGTAGGACAGCATCCATGCCACTAGTCAGTAGCTTCTTCTGTCGTTTCAATAGAGTTCAGATCGTTCACGTAAAAATATTCCAGTTATTTTCGCCTATGTCTGGGCATCGCTTACTCTTGGAAATTATCATAGGAAAATCTTTTGCCATACCCTCGGCGCTGGCGATGTTGTACAAAATTCTTCGGATGGCTTTCATAGCATGGGCAGAAGGCGATAGTGGGAGCTGAGCCCAATTCTGATGACACGTCGAAGTACCTATGAATCGTAGAATCGCCATCTTTAATCCCAATGTCTAGAGGCAATTCCTTTATTCTTGACTGGAGCGGGTTACTTCAATAACACACAACACTGGATTGAAACTCAAGAGTGTTTATTTGATTTAGTTACAGGCACTTTGAGTTTTCAAATGAACTTGAAGCTAAAACCACATCGCGTGGCTTGCTAGATCGCAAAGCCCTTGTCGATCGCTGGAGGAGATCTAGCAAGAAACTCCAGGACACTCTTTTTAAATGTTTTTATAGATTACACAATCACTTTATGACAATTAATTAGGTTTTCAAACATCTATTCGATTACATTTATTAATCAGTTCTTATTTTTCACACATAGTCCGCGCGATGCGCGTTCTAAGTGGGCGGAAATTCCATATTGTTTTTGTTTAGACACTAATTACTTGGATAGTTGAGTAAAGTTAGCAAACAATACTAAAATGCTGATCAGTTAATTATTTTAACATTAAACAACCTCATTACTCACAAATACAAAGTGGTTTGTAGTTTATTATTGAAATAGTCATCTAATAACAAAACTATTCAAGTTTCCGGTGATCTAACAATCTTACTAATTAGAAAGTTTCTCATTATTACATAGGTGTGTAAAATAGTCTTATGACTTCTTAGTATTTAATCATTTACTCAAATTTGTTTAGTTCTCGTATTAAATTATTAAATCTGGTTATTGGTCATAGAAATTATAACATCCGCCATTGTTTGACAACTTAATAAGAATAACATAATGAAACACATTTACTTCGTCAAATGTGCAATAGTTAAAATGAGAACAAATCCAAAAGTCCTACAATAAGTGTTCCTGTTTAATTTAAACATCTCGTATTAATTAAACATTGAAATTAGCATATGAATTATGAATCAATACTGATTCCACAGTGAGCCAATAGATGGCGCTGAACTCAAAACCCAACTTAAATAGACATAGACACTTAAAACGATTAGTTAGGATAATAAATTAGCAAATTCACGCCTACGCGGCGACATAATATGTCGCCGCGTAGGCGTGATACATTAATTTTGCGTAACTTTATTTTCACATAACATGTATAACATATAAGAATAACAGGTACCATGGTACAAGTAGTCAAATAAATACATGTTTTCATATGCACATTTCAATTAAATTAGTTTAATATTAGCGGCTATAGCTTTCAAATAATCACTTTTATTGGTGTATTTTGCTTCAAAATTAAATATATATTTAATTCTATCATATTTGCCGTTGATTTGGAAGTTCATTTTATTTTTGTAGGTAGTACTCATAAATAGAAAGCTTTGTAAAAAAATTCAAGACTCGGCAATGTTATGTTTTTTTGTATGTTTTTCGTGAGGTAAAAAAATGAGAATTAGTCCAAGAGCGAGCGAAGCGAGCTCGGGAACTTAGGGCACCCCGACACGGATAGGTTAGGTTCAAAGGAGATGACGGAAGCTGAAGTGAGCGAGCAAAGCGAGCGAACGCAGCTCCCGTCATCTCCTTCATGTTAGGTTACTTTAGACCCTGCAGACAGAAATAGGAGCGCCGCGCAGCGGGGCTCCGTCGACTTAGTTGCTTAAATCTTCCATAACCATGGGGTTCCGTGGGGTTGGGATGGTACAGTCAGGTAGCCCCTCTACCCTCCATTCCCTTTCCCCCTTTCGCGCCCCTTAAATCGATGGAAATTTCTGGATTTATATAACCTGAAAACTTTAACCGTGGATATCTCCATAACTATAGGGCTCCGAGTGGTTGGTGTGGTACTGAGGGGTAGCCAAACCTCCCCCCAACCCCACTCTACCCTATCCGCGCCAAAAATCAACGGCATATAATCGAAATTTTAACCTTAGACTTATACTTTTTGTTGCTTCTTAATTCACACGCCCAATATTGTTTATCCACTGTTTTTCGGTTTTTTTCATATGTAAATCCATGTTCGTCTAATTTTAATCCTCCGCGACTGGTTTTAAATGATTTTAAATAATTTTTCTCTATATTATTAAAGCATTAACATAAACGTGCACGTAATGATAATACACCGACATGAACTTAACAATAGACACAACTCAGTACGTTATGCAAAGCATACCCCAAATAATAATCATCCCTCAAATTAAAACTATAAATATCATCTTCTACCCACATATATTTTTTATTACACTTGGTAAATGTTTCTTTCTGAGTATGAGTGAAAATATTATGGTAATTATGTTTAGGGATAAAAGCGTTATGATATAAAACAGTAGGAGTTTAAATATATTTACATAATGGTATTATTAATTACAACTTTCGGAAACATGAGTGTTATGAACATCGCCGGTAGCACTACAAATAGTATGAATGAAAACTTTAGGATGAAAATTTTTAGGAAGAGTGATCATTCGGATTACAAATCGTTAGGAAGAACAATTTCGGGTAAAGAACTTTAGGTGAGCCAATATGTACCCGTCTCTGTGTCCACCTTTTCACGCTTAAATCGTTGAACCGATTTAGATGCAATTTGGTTCGGAGATATTTTGAGACGCTGGGCAGAACATAGCATCGTTTTTATACCGGAAATCTTACTTAAGGGGGTGGAAAGAGAGGTAGAAGTTTGTATGGAAAACCCACAATATCATGCTGCGATATAAAAAATAAGCTATTCGATTACTAATGCTTCGCAGACGAAGTCGCGGGCAACAGCTAGTTTTGTATGAAACTTATTAATAGTGCTTAAACCGATGAAGCGATTTAGATGGCATTTAGTATGAGAAAAGAGGAAAGCGGTGTTCTTACGTCGAATTCCAATATTCCCCACTGACCTACCATTTAAATTCAAAAGACTCCAGTTTCCAAGCAAACTTGGTTTTGCTATTACTATTAACAAAGCTCAAGTGTAGCAGTAGTGCATTTGCCTTTCTTTACCCACGACCAGCTACGCTGATGTTCGCATATGTCCAGTGCCCAGAATGTATATGTATTAGCACCAAATGAAAGGACATACAGCATAATATATAGCAGCATCCTAAAATGTTGTACCTATGATTAAGGAATGTCAATTAGCTGTAGATAAAATCCATGATAGAGTGGTATCTTCAATTTGCAGCAAAGCAGAACCTATGACTTTTTAGTTTATTTATTTCCTTTTGTAACTGTTTAACCTATACCTGTATTGATAAACGTCTTCAATTACATAAGTTAGTCGTTTTTACGTTAATACTTCCTGTACCTATACAGGCTGAGTTTGCCAAGGGGGCGTGGAAGGCCAAATCATCACTATGAAGAATAGCGCAAAACAATAAAAGGAGTCACGGGGCCGATTTTGATTAAATCTATAACTGCAACATTGGATTTTTCTCATCCTGTATGTCGACAACCAAAATTGATAGACAAACTTTATATTAACGCGGGCGAAGCTGCGGGTAACAGCTAGTACAAAATAAATTACACAAAGTTTCATTTCATTATTGCTAAATACCTCTTAAAATTATCGCTTAAGAATCATCTGATAAAATTTTCAAAAGGTATCTGCCAAGTCTTCCAATTAAGTTTATGTTCTTCAATATTTCAGGTCATTTACATTTAGAGACTTTCGATTTTACAAGTCAAGAAAGAAAGAAAATTATTTATTTGAGACACGCACAGGAGACACGAGATATAAGCAAAAACGTGTGCCCTGTGGGACCACAGCACGGCGTTGATTTTCAGTGGTTCATTCAGTCTGCGCGATCTATCTGATAGTAAGCGATGATGTGATCGATTATAAAAACGGTAGCCTTGAAGCAACCTCGTGGTTTCTGGCAGTGACTAAGTAACATTCTACGCGTATCAGCGTTAACGGTTGACATAAAGTCCAAAATATGATTGAACCATGCGCTACTGAATTATGACGTGCTCAATTCTGAAATGCATTTTTGACTTTTGAAAATCTATTGTTTTGATAGAATGTCTCATCTATGGGCGTGGACACACCACAACGGTGCAGCGCCCCCCACCATGAAACGGCTCGACGAAAGTTGCCGTGTACGGTGCGCCGCGCAGCCATGCAAGCTCACGGTATCAACCACCGGTTCAAACGCGTCAAACTTGCAGTTTCTGTCAAGATATGGACCGCGAAAGACTTATTATTCTCCTGTCATAGCTAAAACGACGAATGAAGAAAAAACAGAACCGATGAAACCATGATGGAGGTCATTTTAAGTGGAGATATGAAGCACTAAATATAGCGAAAAATCAACTGCCTGCAACTGTTTCACGGTGACAGGGCCGCATGGGCCATAGCGCCATTGCGCCCATAGCAATTGGTGAAATGTCAAAAACGTATGGAAACTCAAAGCGCTATCAAATTGTCAAGTGAACAATCCCTAGCCTGTAGACAATAGCCATCGCTTATTGAATAACACTTTGTCTAGAATGTCTAGATACCCTATTCACTCTTGGCTTAAAGTTCTTACCATTCAAGAGACAACATGGTTAATACACTATCTGAAGCCGGCACATCGTCGCAGTAAATGTAATAAGTACGGAGTCGTGTTTGTGGACTCGTGCCCTGCAATGGAACGACTTAGCAATTGCGTTTGCATTGGCACTGTGTAAACGAAGGTACAACTTTGTTTCACAATGTTCGATAACTGTTTCATTGTTGTTGGAAGTACGTGCGAGATAATGCAATTCAATATATAATTCAATATATAATATATAGGTTAGAAGAAAATTGTTGTAATATTTGAAAGTTTTGAGTCCGACTTAACCTGTGTTATTTGTCTGGGGCGAGTTGTAAAGCTCATAGACTAAGTTGTAACAAATATGGGGAAAAACTTTGCAACTTTTTGACTGTTTTGAAGTACATACAGTATTTATTCACTAAGAAATAGCGTGCCCGTATGTTTTGTGTGCCAACATCCGGGTAGGTTGTGACAAAAATTTTCTTCTCCAATTCAAAAACCATTTAACATTCAAAATAGGAATAAATCTACATATCATTCACCTACTAACATTGAAATTAGAACCTCTCACCCAAATTCACTGACAAAAGAGATCCATTCATTGCCAAAGTCCTTTGCCCAACAATAGTCAACACACCTAATATCCGACCAGGAATTGGGACGATCTCATACAATCCCATTCAAAGTTCTACAGAAATCTTGGTAGTTTACACTTGATAAAACTTACTTCCACGACCTGGGGGGTAACCACAAGCTCTTAGAGTAAGGTTATTTTGAGATCGAGTAAGTGACAGATGTATACAAGTCAGATACATCTGTCCCTTACTCGATCTCAAAATAACCTTACTCTAAGAGCTTGTGGTCACCCCCCTGAATTTGTTCCGCCGAAACTTTTGCGAGTGTTAATTTCATTGTATTGTTTCGTGGTGCGATTATACGGGTGACTTTTCAGTTGTTGTTGCTGGCAACAATTGCATGGCGAGCGATATGGAGATACATGATGCGCTGGTTACTGAGTTACCTTGTTTGAAAACTATAAGCCCAGGAGCTAGAGCCAGTGCGGTGAACGTATATGATCAGAAGAATGTATCAACGAAGTATGTAAGGATCGTAACAGGTGACATTCAGTAATTTCTGCAATTTCCTCTGTGATAAAGGCGTGAGTTTGGGTGTATATTATCTAACCCTTAGAGTTATCAAATAATGATTGTCCTGTGCCTACTCATAATCATTATAATACACATACTCACACAGCACGACTTAGATTTAGTTTGAGTTTAGTTAATTTCGTGTGGATTTATTAATTATTCATGTTATTTAATTGGAAAAATATTTTATTACTCAAAACAAATGTTTTTTTTTTAATTATTAAGTTAATATCTTCTTAATTTTTTTTATTATTATGTTTTCGTATAAAATTTTAATTGTAATTTGTATTTTATTCGGGCGCACGGTTGGCGCAGTGTTTGAGCGATTGACTGCTGCGCTGCGTGTCGCGGCTTCGATTCGGCACTGAACAAATATTTACTGATAGTAGATGGAAGTGTATGCTCAACAGATAGTTGTTCCGACTCTAGGAGTTGTGGTGAGCTTATATGTTTGTAATCACACCCACGATACAGGACATTGGGTTGGGCGCTGACTCCTGTCATACAGGTCCACCTAGTTTGGGAGTCAATAAAGATTATTTGTAATATGGCATAGTAGTATCCCTAGCAAAAGAATAACCACAATCCTGTAAATGCAGTAATTTTCTCTGTTTTTTCATGACGTCAGACTCAGATAGAAGAGTTGCCCAAATTTAGTTGCCCGTGTAGGCGTACCTGTACAAGTTTGTCATGGAACTTATATGCTGGCTATACTTCGAGTGGTTATACGTATGTTTGTTTGGTTTTGCAATGCAGGCGTATTGTTTTCATGTATTATTCTTGACAGATCAAAACCCTGGTTGAGTAATGATGAAAAACAAAAAAGAATGTTTGAGGTGAAAAACGAAGGGGTCATTTACAGGGCGTAACGGGAAGGTGTGGTCATAAAAAATGGCTTTTGTTCATATAAATGAACAACTTTCTCCAAGAAAGTCATAGGCATTATTTTGTATTTGCCATACAAAGTCGTGAGCTGTCCAAAATTTGTATGGAAGATAGTTTTTTTTTAGAATTGCCTTTAACTTCCTTGAGGAAAGTTGTTCATTTCATATACATAAGCAAAAGCTGTTTTTTAAGTAAAATCACAACTTTCTGATACATCCTGTAGAACGTTATTTTTTATTTGTCTTTAAAAAGCATGTTTGAAATTAGAAATGTTAAACATATTGGTAATAAAGTTGCGGCAAAACCGTCGTTTTCCAACCGTGGAAACTTTTATGAATTAAGAGTGTGGAGCAGGTGAACGAGTTTGTATATTTGGGAAGTATGTTCACAAGGGATGGAAAGATTGAAGAGGATGTGGAAAGGAGAGTGAATGCAGGGAATAAAGTGAATGGTGCTATGCATGCAGTTGTGACCAGCAAGTCGATGTCTCCGGAAGCTCGACTCGCCGTTCACAACAGCGTGCTGGTGCCTACACTTATGTATGGAAGTGAAGGCTGGGTATGGCAAAAAATACATGAAAGTAGGATTAATGCAGTAGAAATGCGCTCCTTGCGGAGTATGTGTGGTGTAACTTTAAATGATAGATTGAGGAATGAGGTAATAAGACAACGTTGTGGTTTAAAAGAAGATGTAGTGACTAAAATTGAAAAGAGTATGCTAAGATGGTTTGGCCATGTTGAGAGGATGAATGAAAGGCGACTAACGAAAGGTATTTACAAGGCAGACGTGAATGGAAACGCCGGGAGGGGACGCCCTAGAAAGACATACATAGACCTTATAGGTGATGTTCTTCAGAAAGGCCAAGTGCGCAGTACCCATAACCGGCGTGTGTGTATGACTAGATGTATGAATGTGTGTGAAGCAAAAGAAGTATGTAAGGATCGTAGCAGGTGGCGTTCTGTAGTTTCTGCCTACCCCCATGGGAAAAAGGCGTGAGTTTATGTATGTATGTATGTAAAATGGGCAAAATCATGTGGCATGTATTATTCATCCGGCTCCAAAAAAGGAAAGCCACCCCAAATGTTCCTTTCACCAAATTCTCGGTCCAAATAATTCACTGCAGCATATCACAAAATCCTTCCTCTTGATATTCCCGTCACCTCCGCCACAGCACGGCACGAGTCCTGAATATTTGACTTCAAGTGACCGTACCGATCTGCTACATAATCTTCACAGAGCAAACATCTCATAAATATGTGAACTCGTCTACCCTGTATCGGTTCCTGAATAAAATCCCAAAGAATTTCGCGCTCCATCGAGTTTCACTTATACGATATGCATTTTATGATTTTGAAACTACTTACCGGTGCATATCGCGACGTTGAAAAAATCCACTCAGACTTCTAAAAGGCCGCGAATATTCTTAACTCTGTAAAAGTTTAGAGTTTGGAAAAATTCTGAATTGTCATTTTTGAACATCGCGTGTGAACCTTTGTTCCATTTGAAGCGAATTGTAAGATCTTTTCTGAATATTGGAGGCGAGTCGCTCGTGTTAGAATATCGGGTCAGTAACGTGTGAAAACCTTTCTCGCGTGAGAGGGACATCTTGACCGCTTTAGCTTTTAGTGAAGTAGTTTGCTTTTAAAATAACTTTAGAAATTATAGTTGCCAAAATTTAACATGATATTAGGTTTAAAGGACGAAAAAACACAAAATAAGTCTATAGTTTAAATACTTTAAAATGCCACTGATATCAAAATTTCAAAAAATAATAACAAGGCTGATTTTAAAATTTACCTACCTATATTTCAATGAGACAATTCGCAAATCACGAAATTGACAGCACCACAACAAGAAAACATTAGTTAAAGACATAAACTCACATTCTTACTAAAACCAATTTCGATGAAGCTTCAGCTGCATTTGATCCAGTCTATTACAGCACTCTCCATCAAAGTCTGCCGGTGGAAACAAGTTGCATCAACGTGGATCAACCGGGGCGACAGCGTCACCAACGTCAAAGGATACTACGCGATTGATGTTAGGTTTTGAGCGGTACCGTTTGATGTTAGGCTGTCTACATGAGTCGGAAATGACTTGGTGCTGAGGTAGAAATGTCTGTGAAAGCTTTTATATAAGGTAGAAAATGTTTAAAGTTATGTTTATTGACTTGAAAATTATTTTAAAATTTATGGAGTGCATTACTCCAGCCAGATAATGTCGAAAATCGTCATTTAAGTGCAATAGACAATTAGATGAGTGCATTACTCCAGCCAGATAATGTCGAAAATCGTCATTTAAGTGCAATAGACAATTAGATATACAGCTTCTGTAATTGGTAAGCAGATTTTTAAATTTGGTAAGCTGATAGTTTTTTAATTATTTGATAAAAACAGTTCCGGCTGGAGTAACGTTACCGCAGCCAGATCTTTTGTTTTCTAACGGGTATGTTGAAATAAATGTTATCTAAATATTTAGATATCAATTTGAAATAAATGGTACCACTTAACGTTTGCACGATTGCTGCATCTCGAAATTGACTAAACGGATGATTATAATTTTTGTACATGACATCTGGCTAATTAGGTATAATTTGTTACGCAATAAAAAAAACCACAATAATGCACCGTTTTAAGTTATTTTAGTAAATAGAAATATGCTATAATAGGTCCTAGCACTGCCAATAAGTGGTCCAACGAGAAACGTTATTATATAGGTAATTACTGCTTATAAATGGTACTGAAGTTTCATTAGTATCCTTTAAGTAATTAAAAAGTTATGATGAAACTTCAATTTGTTCCGGCCACGGCGCGCAGCTGAAATATTTGAAGACCGATTAACCGAGTTACCTGTAGTTGTGGTAACTGAATCTTATATCAATAATTAGATATATAGTTCAATTATATACTTGTGAAATATCAGACTTGTACACTAATTAATTATCGAGATAATCAAAAAACAATACATAAGCGTGGTAACCCGACCAAATCTAGAATGTTATAAAAAAGCGGCCGCGCAATACATTATACCAACCTTCTAAAACTTACAGGATAATACGTGACAATAATACGTGTTTGGTACAGACGGGTACACAAGTGCTAAAGTAAAACATAGTTATAATTAAATATTTTTGTTTCTACAAATAGAATATTGATTTCAAAAATAATTATGCGTAGGTAATAAAGATATGGAATACCTACTTATGTAGATGATGATGATTTTATGCAGATATGTAAACAACTATTTTAAAGGCGAGTGTTTTTTTTATCCAGAGCGGAGCGAAGGATTCTAGAGTAAAGTAGAATTAAGGTAAGTAAGTATATAAATGAACTTCAAAAATAATCACGGATATGTTTATATGGACTTATATATGCAACGTTATTAACTGTTATACACCTTCACTATTTTCACTGTTTTGTGCTTCCTCCTCCTCGCGTCGTGTTCCGCATTACTGAGGTTAGTGATTCCCGTGACAGGATACCGACTTTTCTCTGACGATGATTCTCCATTTGTGTCTGTCCTTGGCGACGTGGAGTGCATCGTGCAGCTTGGTGTTCA
Organism: Orthosia gothica; assembly: GCA_949775005.1. Classification (NCBI taxonomy): domain Eukaryota; kingdom Metazoa; phylum Arthropoda; class Insecta; order Lepidoptera; family Noctuidae; genus Orthosia; species Orthosia gothica. The sequence continues at coordinate 10,190,679 of OX459070.1, forward strand.
GCGTTGAACGTATATGGTCAGACCATCTGATCGGGCTGCGGCCCCTCGGCCTCTTGTCTTTGACCTTGCCAGTGATCATCAGCTGCTGGAGGTTATGACCATCGTTTCGGCCAATGTTGTTATTGTGTCGTGTTGTGCTTAGCGTTCCGAATAAGTTGAAGTAAAATAGTTATAGCCATATTTAAAATTAAGTTTTATTGTAGAATCACAGCTAAACAATAATACAATTTAAAAACATCACAGTGCAGTAAGTACTTACTTATAATACATACAGTAGGTAGGTAGGTTCCACTGTTTTTTCAATTTTCTGTTTATTCTATTAAAAATCACAAATGTATTACATAAAGATAGCCGTATTCTTAAATTAAGTTTTATTTTATTAAAAAAAAAAACTACAATAGTAAAAATAAACGACATAAAAATGCAGTCAACTTCTTTCTTCTATATCTTTTGTTATCTAGCCTTTTACAGTGCCCCACTGTTGGGTAAAGTCCTCCTCTTTGATTTAAAGCTACGGCTCCCATATTACATATAGGTACTTACCTTACCTTAACCTAACTATACCATGTATAATAGTACATTCCTTTACCTAAATACATAATATAAAATTAACTAAAAACGAATTAGGCGCAATATATACCTTGTAAATAGTAAGTAGGTACCTAAATACCTCATCGACAGAACGGTTAAACGTAGGTAGGTGGAAATATGAAGAATGGCATGGTGGACACTTACTTTAAGCAATTTAAAATTTATTTAAACATTTAGTATAGCAGGTTTAATTTTTTCAATCAAACTAATTGCATTCGTGACTGTACCAACTTTTAAGGACAATTATGCTAATAATTTTAGAAGGTTGGTAAAATGTATTGCGTGGCCGCTTTTTTATAACATTCTAGATTTGGTCGGGTTACCATTCATAAATATGTTTTTTCGATTATCCCGTTAATTAATAAGTTTACAAGTCTGAAATTTCACAGGTATATAATTGGACTATATATCTAATTATTGATAAAAGATTTAGTTACCAGAACTACAGATAACTCGGTTAATCGGTCTTCAAATAACTCAGCTGCACGCCGTGGCCGGAACAAATTGAACTTTTATCATAACTTTTTAATTACTTATAGGATACTAATGAAATTTCAGTACCATTTATAAGCAGTAATTACCTATATAATAATGTTTCATGTTAGCGTTGGACCACTTATTGGCAGTGCAAGGACCTATTAAAGCATATTTCTATTTACTAAAATAACTTCAAAACGGTGCATTATTGTGGATTTTTTTATTGCGTAACAAAATACCTAATTAGCCAGATGTCATGTATAAAAATTATAATCATCCGTTTAGTCAATTTCGAGATGCAGCAATCGTGTAAACGTTACTGCAACAGGATTTTAAATATCTTCGCAACCATAGCAAATACAAATATAAAATAAGTGGTACCATTTATTTCAAATTGATATCTAATTATTTAGATAACATTTATTTCAACATACCCGTTAGAAAACAAAAGATCTGGCTGCGGTAACGTTACTCCAGCCGGAACTGTTTTTATCAAATAATTAAAAAACTATCAGCTTACCAAATTTAAAAATCTGCTTACCAATTACAGAAGCTGTATATCTAATCGTCTATTGCACTTAGATGACGATTTTCGACATTATCTGGCTGGAGTAATGCACTCAAAATGTTCGGGGTGAAGAAGTTTTTAGTATAGGCATCTAAGAGACTGTGTCGTTATTGGAGTTACAAAAAATAAACAATTTGTCAAGAACCTACGGTTGAGAAAAATATACATAGCAGATAAAAGTGATATAGGTTCCAATTTGTGCCACAAATTCTGTTTCTTTGTTATTTATATGCTGGACTAAGAACTTGGGAAAAATATCACAATAAGTAGAGACAGAATAGCGAACGAACCGATATTTTGAGAGCGAAGAGTTGCGCATGAACGTTGCAACATGCCAAAGCATAATTGCCGATAGTGTGCGCTTGCATGTAGGATGCCGAAGGATCCTTTTCCTTGCCGATGCCGATAATGGGCGCCGGGCCTAACTGATCATGGTTTGTCAAAAGTTAACATTATGTCGCAGAAAATTTTAATGGTTTGATCGTTAAAACTAATCGAATAAAACATTTCATTTAACAGATAGCACCCTCAGTTTCATGTATGTATGGAGAGCCACCCCATTTTTTTTCATATTTTTATATCATTTTTGTGTAGGTTCAAGAACATACTTACTACAAATTCAACTGTGTGGTGTCAACAGTCTCAAAGTAAAAAAGTAAAAAAAGTAAGTAAAATGGCTGTAACATACGGACAGACAGACAGACAGATGGACTGGACGGATCTTTAAAGATTCCATAGTAACCATTTGGCTACGGAACCCTAAAAAAAGACTCCTTTCACTTTCGTTACCGACTAAGTACCTATAGGTAAGTACTTAAATACAATCAATTTTCATACAATTTTGACATTGATTGTCGCTGAGATGATAATGCGACTGAACTGATTGAATTTGAACCTAACTTCGATTTGTTGGCAACGAGTTAAATATGTAAATTGAAAACTGATTGTTTATACCTATGATGAATTTCAAACGATTAAAATTACTGTCTTGACATTAAAAAGAACTGCTTGATTGAACCAAAATAAAACAAGTCGAAACTCGCTTCTTTCTTGGGTAAACGTCACGTGATCACGTCTGTTTCGGCAATTTGTGTTGCCAACCTATAATGATGATTTTCCACTAAAACTGGTGGTTTCGATCCGGGGTTTTAGTAGTTAAAATAATAATATTGATTTATTGATTGTTAGTATTACGTAATCATAAAAGAAACCAATGATTTTTTCTACTTATTGTTTTCTTTCATAATAACTAAAAATTGTTTAGTGGTAAATTTTGCAACTATGAGAGTAGGGCAGTTTTTCGTTAGTGGTTTTTTGGTGGTGTTTGGTGATTTGGATTGCGAAGTTTTAATAGCATTGGTTTTTGCTAAGCCACCAATGTGGGACAAAAGACACAAATTATACAGCAACAGAAATATGATTGACAAATATTGGGAGGAGATTAGTAACTAATATTATATAATAACTATATTATCATGGATTCATCGAACTTTTTATGTTTGTGTTTTCTTTGTGTGTATGTGTTGTGTGTGTGTTGAACTTTGTATGTATGTGTAATGTGTGTTGTTTATTGTCCTTTTTTTTTAATGAACCCTTTCGAGGAGAAAAAACTCATCGTCCGACGAATTCGAAGACATCATGGACACTATGAACAGATTTACCTGTTTCTCCTATATACGGGGCAGTACCGATTGGTACTGCCCCGTATACGGATAAGTCAGTACTTTAAAAAATGCATTCTTTATATAAGCACTCTGAGATGTTGAATCTGGTGGAGAGTTAGTTTTAAGGACGTTTGTGCACTACAAGGAATTTTATTGTCCGGCAGTCCGATTTTTTACGGTCCGATGTGGCATGAAAACACGGATGATTGGCTTGTGCACTTGTCCGTTTTTACTCGGATCGGTGCAGCGCAATTTAGAGTAGGTTTCTTTGTAACTACACGTCATGCACGCGTAATTAATCTAAGACCGTCGGCAGTTGCTTGCTTTATTGCTCTAGGTGCGAAGACGGAGTAGAAAAATATTTTTTGGGTCCCCTTAAGAGTGAAAGGTACTGACAGGGTCATTATACATAAACCACAATAAATTGAGGTAGAACGAAAGATTTTTTTTTTTATATACTGTCCGATCTCTTCGATTACCGATCTTATGAATAATACCGATCGCGGACGCAATGCACAAGCATAAACACGTTTTTCATTGCTGTCATCTCGGACCGGAAAAACGGCCCGGCATGGGGAAACGTAAAATTTTGGACAGTAAAATTACGTCACATCACACATCATCAGCCTATTAATGTTCCCACTGCTGGGACACAGGCCTCCTCTCTGTGAGAGGGAATGGGCCGTAATCCACCACGCGGGCCCAGTGCGGGTTGGTGGATGTCACAAGTCTTCGAATTTCTAGTTCTAGGACATGCCGGTTTCCTCACGATGTTTAAAATTACGTATAGTGCACAAAATAGTATATACATTCATGGCGTGCCATATCGGACCGAAAATAATCGGACTGCCGGACAGTAAAATTCCTTGTAGTGCACAAACGCCCTAACTGTTGGCAACACCGTTAACGTTCCCCGCCGGCCGCCAATATATTTATTTCTTTCATTTGAATCTTGTGCCAGCTACGCGTACATATATGCACAGAAAAAAAAAATGTTGTGGCTGCAGTGTATTCGTTCGTCTATTTGATTAAATTGAAGAATCTATCATGGGTGACGAGATTGAGACCACAGCGAAGCTCCTCAGGGAATGGGGATTTCAAAAATACATTGATGTATTTAGAGGTAAGCCATTTTATGAACTATGTTACCTACTTAAATAGGTTTATCTAGGAATACTTAAATCATTTCATAAGACCGTTATGTTACTGAAATGGAAATACTTACGAAAGGACAGCTCATTCTAAATTACTTATATGACTATTCATATAAGTAATTTTGAATGATTTGTTCAAGTTTTTGTGTGGCTAGGTATATTCTATAATAAACCTAGCCACACAAAAACTTGAACATTCAAAGAAGTTCCATTTGAAAATTTTAAGGAAAAACGGTTTTGGTTAATTAAATAGTTTACCTCTATATTGTTAGTTTGTGTGGCTTTGCTAATGACAGGTGTAATATGTGTTTAATATTGAGATAAATCATGATTGTACTACATAAATATTGTGTAATCGTAGCCATCTTGAAAAAAAAGGACATTAAAATGTACTAGCCTTCTCGTTAAATATAAATGTGACATTCATTATAGTTATCGGCACGTAACTTGGCAAGGTTTTGGCGTAGTGGCGGTAAGTTCGCGCATAGTGCGCGAACTGACCAACCACCATATAGAGCGAATGGGACGTGGGCGCGACGCGATTGGTCAGTCGATCTTTGTGTCAACTGACAAACCAATCGCGCGCTCGGAGCGGCGCTAAACGTACCCCGCGTCCCGCGTGGTAATCAATGAGACCTAAAAAACGACTTGTGCGCATCTAATGACTCTTGCCAAGTTACGTGCAGATGACTATACCCACCGCTACTGTGAAGGCACAAAAAGTACTAGGTAGGTATCGTTAAAAAACTGTTCACCCTTCATTATGTAATAATTTGAATTGAATTTCTTTTTCATGACTAGTGTGACTTGATGCGAAGCCGATTAGTGCAAAACTGTGACGTTTTATCGACGGAGTGTAAAACAGGAGGTACTTTATTCAATACTAGCTGATGCCCGGGGCCCGCCCGCCAGCTTGACATTATATACTAAAACCTTCCTCGAGAATCACTCTATCCATTGGTGAATACAGCATAAAAATCGTTTATTATTCTTGGTTTATCGCAAAAGACAGACAGACGCGGCGGAGGACTTAGTTTTCTAATAAGTAGTGATCATTGTGTTGTGGTTATGGTGTCTTTGCTTCGAATGTTTCTGTTTGTGCTTTAAAATACTGTAAATCAAGGTCAGACAGTTCAAAATGGGCTGGAAATACACGTCAGATTTTGTTGCCGAATGGTCAGATGAGGCCAGATCAGGCTGTGATGAAAAAAACTGACGTATATTCCCGGCCTTAGGGGCGGAGTTAAGCTATGCATGCACATAGAACGTTCAGTCATAATAATACATCATTAAAAATACATTCAATTTAAACCTCCAGTACAAAAGCATGCTACTATTGACACACTTAAATGATTTAAGGGTGTATGTGTTAAGGAGTATAAAGAATGTGTATTGTTGTAAGTTTTTTATCTTACTGTTTTTAGAAAACGAAGTAGACGCGTTAGCTTTAAAATTATTAGATGATGCGCAAGTGAGGGCATTAATTCCTGCAATAGGACCGCAAGCAAAATTTAAAAAAAGTTCTGTCAAAGTGGAAGGTGTCGCTTGAAAAGGTAATTTTCGTCCCACTTGCTCAAAAAAGTGACATTCTATGCCACAAAAAGCGAACATAACAATAGTCATTTATAATCTGTTAAAAACAGGGAAAGAAAATTGTACTGAATTTCATTCATCCTCTAGGGGGAGAATGTGATTTAAATTTGGAATACTTACCGAAATTTATACTGAACTACATCTGTGTTTACACCATTGAGTTTGTATATAAAGCATTATACATCTTTTTGAAAAAGGAATACGCATTTATTATGCAGTTATGATTATTAAATAAAATTACGAAAACCGACGAGGCCGTATGAGCTTGATGCCTTTGCTTTTCCGACAAAAAAATATTAGTCTAGGAATTTGCCGCGTTTTTGTTTTCTTCAAATACATAAACGTTAAGTTTATTTTACTTTTAATTGTCATTATTTTTAATAAATGCTTATCTCATATTATTATTGTGTTAATTTTTTCGCAAATGGTACGAAAAGTAGAGTATTTTCCTCGGTGATAAAGCTGTTTTAGTCTTGGGTGAACTTAAATCCCTCGCTACACTCAGGACTCGTCTTAAATCCCTCGCTTCGCTCATGATTTAAGGTTTACACCCTCGCTACGCTCGGGAGTAAACCTCGAGTCCTTCGTTACGCTCGCGATTTAAAACGTCACCCGCGACAGAAGACACTGCTTTATCCCTTTGGTTAATAACCTACTATTAAGACACAGTCTCAATAAGTCTAATGATAATATTTTCTGAGTTTTTACCTTGACTAAGCTCTATGTTAAAGGTCAGGAAAACATACCTGCATAGTTATTTACAAGTGTTTATTACAGAGTTATGACGATTTAGACCAAATAATTTCAAAGTATGGAGACTCTTTAGACGGACTGACGCAGAGTTTCACGAGCCCAATCAAATCCCTTCCAGCGTCACCTAGCATCTCATCACGATCTTCTGTGTCTTCACATGCCAATTTTGTAAGTAGTTTTATTTGTACTGCAAAATCCCCACAACCAGTCGCCTGGTCGGTACACATGGTAATATCAACTCACCATCCCCTATTTTTAACCAACTTCAAAAAAGGAGGTTAGCTATTCGACTTGTAAGTATGTAATACATTGAGATCCTGGATAATGTTGTAACGATACTTTTTCGTCTCGTTACATGGTAAGGATTTTTTAGTCGATAATGGTCGAATTTATCTATGCCTTTTGTCTGTGGTACGGTTTTTGAATGTCATCTGTCAACATCTTGACGGGACTCTCGACCCGGCGGCATTCACATGGCCACATAAATTTTTTATAATTTATAGTATTTCCTTGTAATCGGCTATAATCGCCGTAATTTAAGCCATTTAGTGGCGTCTACATTGTTTAAAGACTTCATGGACGTGGTATAATGCCAGAGATTTCATTGGTAAGAGATTTGTCGTATTTTTTCTCACACATGTTCTCGGGCGTGGTCGTTGAATAGGTTTCTTACGAGCTGTTAATCTTTTCAGATATTATAGTGATTTATCGCACGCAGCTGTTTTTAAACGCTGTGTCAGCGCACTAACCTATTTTTGAGAAGAGAAGGCGGTAAGTTTCCATTCCTAACAAAGTTCTACGTGTCCCACGTGTTTGAATTCGAACGTACAATCTAACTTATTTTTGTTTTATTGTTACAGCCTTTACCGAGGTGCCTTCTTTCTTCTTTCTTTCTTTTTTTTGCTTCATTCTTTTTCCTGAGTTTATTTCGGGACAATTCAAACCTCACATCATACGCGGCATGAAAGATTTTTTTACGTGGAACGGATAACCTACAAGTAACATGGTTAGGCCGATTATTCCGGTAGGAGAATTCCTTTAATATTATTCTCTTTTGTTCCATTTAAAAGATGCAATAATAACAATAATACCTATTAACACCTGTAATATCCGTAATATTATCTAAAGAGTATAGAATTTTAAGATAATACAAAGTCATTTTTTGAGGCTACGGGCTGAGATTATTAAAAGAAAGGACAAAAGTGTTTTATCGTTTTATTTCTTTTAATATAGCCTCCCACCGGCCGCTTAATTGTCCAAACTCTTCCAACCTTGCTACTCCGGACTGTGTGACTTCCTGGCGCCCGAATTTTATTATATGTTTCATATTTAACCATTTTTTTTATTATTTGGGAGATCATACATAAACATACCAACTAACACATTTAGTTACCATTCTGGTACACTCAACCCAAGAAAAATATATTTTTATTTTTTTATTATTACAATTGTCGCCTCGAACTGGGACTTGAAGTTGCTTCATGACTTTGTATGATAGGTATTATTGCATCTTATAATTTAGCTATTGTTTACAGATATTGTTTATTCTGTATTAATTTAACAACTATTGTTAATTGCTGTAAACAACTTAAATAATTATTGTTTTGATATTATTTTATTGTGAAAAACATACTTCTACTAACAATATTGTACACTTGCTAGTACAATATTCATTATTTTTGTGTTTTGTTAACTTGTATTGTTACAGAAATACCTTTATTCTTACATAAGCAACATAATTGTATGGTAAGACAGTTTTTGTTATATTTTAGTGCTCAACGGTGTAAACTTAGTGCGGTGTAACTTTTATATTTAACTTTTGGTGAACTTCAGTTTTACTTGTAAACTTAACTTTAAGAGATTGAAAACTCAATTGTAAGTTATTATTGCGTCTTTTCACTCCTAAACACTTTAATATTTTCATAAAAAAGACTTAGATTCTTTTTGAAAGTTGGATAATCACATTTTAACTTAACCTCAAATATTTTATCAAATTTGAAGTCTTGCTTTTTGCTTAGTTTGGTTCATTGATCATTTTGCCTTTCCATCATGGATAAGGAAGCTCAATTTTCTCCGCCTCTTGCTGAAAAGAATAACTTTGAGTCTGAAGGTGCTTGCACGGTTCCTGAAGCTAATGCACATGTGCCTGATATGATTAATTTGACAGAAGTTCAACATCCTTTTGATCATAATGACAGGGTTGCACATTCTTCTTCAGCTCTTGCTACGCATGCCTTGCCTTCTTTTAATTCAATGAATGCTTTGGTTAATGAACACATTAGGAAAAACTTGCCTTCTGCACATAAATTGCCAGACTTAAAAAAGAGTAAAATTAACTTCAATGGAAAATCCTGTGTAAGGGAATTTATTACTGAAGTTGAGGAATACTTTTTATATAAAAACTTTGATGAAATTTTATTAGTTGGTTCATTTACAGACTTGCTTAGTGATATTGCTCTTAAATGGTTTCGCACGGTTCGTATTCGTATTTCTTCATGGCATGAGCTTAAGCTTGCTTTACTTAAACGTTTTGACAGGCCGGACTTTGACTACTTTTTGGAACATGACCTCCGTACCAGGATACAGAAAAGTTCTGAATCACTTCCGGACTTCATTACCGATATTATGGATATGGCTAGTCGTCTTTCTTGTCCATTGTTTGATGCGGTTTTGGTTAGTGTAATTAAACACAACATGTTGCCTATTTACACACCTTTTATTTTTGGTAAACACATTGATTCTGTTGAACAATTTCTTGATCTTGCAAAGGAACTTGAAGTTTTTGTCAACAGAAAAGCTTTGAAAGATAGTAAAACTGATAAGCCCACAGTTAAGTTTAATGCAGTTTCAACAGATAATATAACCTGTTTAAAATGTAAAAAATCTGGTCATCATTTTAAAAAGTGTCCATCCATTCCTGGTGTTATTTGTTTTAAATGCCAAAAGGCTGGAGTCACATCTAAGAATTGTGACGTTTGTAATGTAGATAATAAAAACTCTAGTGAGTCAAAAAACTAATTAGGTCACATCGAGCCCCTGTTATTGATATAACTGCGAGTGTCTCGATGAACGAAAATTTTGTTAAATGTCATAAACCTGATGATGCTACTCGTAACAAAGACTTTGCGGATTGGTTAGGTTATTTAAAAACATTCTTCAAAATTTATAAATCAGCTCCCGTTTTATTTGTTAAACATAATGATACTAGACCATATTTACAATTTTCCGTAGGTAAACATACTTTTTCTGGTTTATTGGACAGTGGTTCCAATAGTTGCGTTTTAGGCTCAAATAGTCATGAACAATTTTCACGTTTAGGTTATAAAATAAATTGCGTTTCTAGTTCTGCCTATACAGCTGATGGTTCTTCACAGAGAATTATTGGTACTATTAAATTACCTGTTACTTGTGATAATTTAACTAAAAATATTGATTTTCTTATTATACCTTCTTTTCAACCTGATATCATTTTAGGTTTCGATTTTTGGTTAAAATTCGATTTGGCTAAAGATTTATGGAAAAATATAACTTATGTTCAGAGCAATACAGTCCAAGTTTGTACAGTCACATCTGCTAGTGAATTGTCTCCTTCTGAGAAACAGAAATTAAATGATACAATTAAACTTTTTGAAGATATTTCTTATGAAAAGAAAGGCTTAGGTCTTACTCATCTCGTTCAACACAAAATTAATGTTACTAGCGAACCTTTTAAACAAAGATATTGGCCTTTAAGTCCCGCAAAGCAGAAGGAACTATTTGATGAAGTCGAAGTTTTATTGAGGGAAGGTATCATTCAACCTTCTAAATCACCTTGGTGTTCACCTGTCTTAGCTGTAGAAAAGAAAGATGGTAGTACCAGGTTATGTTTAGATTCGAGACGTTTAAATTCAGTCACTATAAAAGATTCTTACCCTCTTCCTTATACCTCTAGAATATTAGATAACCTTGGCGGAGCTAAATATATTAGTACAATTGACCTTTCTAAAGCATTTTTACAGATTGCTCTCGAAGGATCTTCTCGAGAAAAGACTGCTTTCGTTGTTCCGGGAAAAGGACTTTTTGAATTTGTTCGCATGCCATTCGGTCTCACTAATGCACCTGCTGAGTTGCAGAGACTCGTAGATAAACTTTTTGGTCCTGAATTTGATAATACTGTGTTTTGTTATTTAGACGATTTAATTTGCGTAAATTCGGATTTTAATTTACACAGAGTATTTGCATAAAATTTATAATATTTTGAAAGACGCTGGACTCACAGTTAATTTAAAAAAGTGTAACTTTTGTAAAGATAGACTCCGTTACCTTGGTTATATAGTAGATAGTAATGGTTTGCATACTGATCCTTCTAAATTAGATACAATAAAAGGTTTTCCACGTCCTGAAACCGTTAAACAACTTCGTAGTTTTCTCGGTCTGTGCTCATATTATCGTAGGTTCATTTGTAAATTCGCTGATATTGCTTCTCCTTTAACTAAATTAACAGCTGGTAGTAAAAACTCTAAAATACCACTTTGTTGGAATGATGAAGCTGAGATTGCATTCAATAATTTGAAAGAAACTTTGATTACTGCTCCTGTTTTGCAATGTCCTAATTTTGAAAAACCTTTCTTTTTACACTGTGATGCCAGTTCTGTTGGCATTGGTAGCGTTTTGAGCCAAGAGGATGATAATGGGGATCAACATCCTATTGCGTTCTATTCTAGATCACTCAATAAATGTGAACGCAATTATAGTACCACAGAACGTGAATTACTTGCTATCTTAACTTCCATAGAACATTTTAGACCTTACATTGAAGGAATGAAGTTTACCGTTATTACCGATCATGCTAGTTTGAAGTGGCTTTTAGGTCTTAGTAATCCCAGTGGACGCTTAGCACGTTGGGCAGCTAGAATTTCTCAATTCACCTTTGATATTGTTCATAAGAAAGGATCTTTACATTTAGTCCCAGATGCTTTATCGCGTATTGAAGTCGCCGCTATTGATATTTCTCAGAATAATTTAGTTTTACCTAATGATGATATTCATGATCCTTGGTATAAAAAAGTATTTATTAATTGTCAAAAATCACCTTGCAGATATGGAAATTTTAGAGTAGAAAATAACACTTTATATAAATTTTGTAAAAGTAAATTTGATCCTAATAGTCGTCTTAATTGGAAAATAGTTATCCCTAAAGAACATATTTTAGACACAATTCGTTCTAATCATGATGATATTAATTCTGGTCATCTTGGCATTCATAAAACGGTAAATAAATTGCGACAACACTATTTTTGGAAGGGAATGTTTAAGGATGTTCAAAAATATATTCTAGCCTGCGAAGCTTTATACGCTTTACAAGTATCGCAATACTTGTAAAGCTTATAAACATACTACTCATCCTCCCTTTGGTATTATGATTAATCCTAAAAAAGTCGATAAACCTATGTTAATGCTATCAGTTTATATTATAGGTATATTACCTAAAGCCTATTCTGGTCATAAATATATTCTTTCGGTAGTTGATGTTTTCACTAAATACTGCTGGATTTTTCCTATGATAAATGCTACTACTCGAGTAATAAATAAACTTCTTGAAAAAGAAATTTTTCTTAAATTTGGTTGCCCTAAAATAATTGTTTGTGATAATGGCACACAATTTACTTCTAAACATTTCGTAGAATTCATGAAAAGTTTTAATATTACTAAAATATTTTATAATACTTTATACACCCCTCAAAATAATCCTGTTGAGAGATATAATAAAACTGTTGAAACTTGCATCGCTTGCTTTGTAAAAGATGATCATAGAACTTGGTCTAAATTTTTAACTCATGTTCAATTAGCTTTAAATAATAGTGTTAATCTTGCTACAGATTTCACACCTAATTTTTTGATGTTTGGTAGGGAGCTTATTTTTGATGCTTCCTTACATCGTATTAGTGATTCTATCGAAAACTTAAGTGAACTGGAAGTTTCCAATAGAACTCACTATGCAGATTCTCTTAATTCACTTAGTGATGTTTTTGCTAAAGTTGAAACTCATTTATTAAAAGCTTATCAGCGTAATGCTCGCTATTATAATAAGGGTCGTAGAGTCATTTCTTTTGATGTGGGTGATGTTGTTTGGAGAAGAAGTTTTGTTCAATCTCATGCACCTGCTTATTTTTCGGCAAAACTTGCTCCTAAGTTTATAAAATGTAAGATTACAGAAAAGATTTCTGATAACGTCTACGTTTTAAAAGACCTTAAAAAGGGTTCAACTGGGCGTTATCACGTTGAAGACATAATTAAATTTTGATTTGGTTTCCGATGTGTTGGCTTGTTTTTGATATTTTTGTTTGGAGAGTCTTTAATAGGTGATGTATGAAAGGGGATGGATAATAGGTTAACCGACTATTAAAAGAGATTTTGTCAGGCAGGCTTCATACAAATTTATTAGATTCAATTAAACATTCTAAAACATAACTTAAGACATTTTGATGACTTCTTCACCCACGCATGCATTTTCCATATCAAAGGATCTTATTTTCTTTTTTGCATACACTATTTTATACAGTTTATACATTTTTTTTACATTCTCGTATACAATTTTAAATAGGTACCTACTTATTTACACTTGGGTGCTTATTGTTATACTTACATGTATAAGACTTGCTTCTAACATCCTGTTAGAAAGCAAAATCTTACCTTTTTGATCTGTGGATCATTCTGTTTCCCTTTTGTGGAAATAGTAATGATTTCCGCATTTCTCTTTTTTTTGCAGTTTTGCTGGCTCTTTTTTTGAGTTGATCTCTTCTGTACATCTCTCTAGGGATTTCTGTACTAGTGGCCTTTGTTCCCACTTGTAGGAATTTCTCCTAATTTTTGCTGATCTTGGTGCAATTTTTTTCCCCTTGATTGCGCAATTTTTTTTTAGCTTTAAATATATATTGTGCTCGGGAAGTCGGTGGTGTTGTGCCGATCACAATATGCATTTTTTTTTAAATGTTTGTGTTCGGAAAATCGGTGTAGTTGTACCGGTCACAACATTCTTTCCTTTTATTCTCTTGCCTCCTTGTTTAAGAGATTTGTTTAAGAGATTTGATACTGTGTCTCACGGTTATAATTTGTTCTTGCTAGTCAGTGGCGAGGGTGCGTAACTGTACTCATATGAACGATTCTTTGGGTTTTTTAAGGCAGCGGCAATTGCGCCTAACTGTATCCATATTAACATCTTTTATACTTTATTTTACTTGCTAGTCGGTGGCGATGGTGCCTAACCGTACTCAATTTAGTCTTTATAGACATTTCTTTGATTTTTTTCCTAAGACAGCGGCAATTGCGCCTAACTGTATGCAAATTAACATCTTTGTTAGTTTATTTTACTTGCTAGTCGGTGGCGATGGTGCCTAACCGTACTCAATTTAGTTTTTGTTTGTAACTTTGTGCATATTGGTCAGCGATGATTGCGCTTAGCTGTACTTATGATATTTACTTGAATTTAGCTTGTTAGTCAGTGGCGAAGGTGCCTAGCTGCACTCATGCTGGTTCTTGTGATATTGTAGGTCGGTTATGTTTGTGGTCTTAACTGTACTTATTTTAGCTGCATGTTGTTCTTTTCGAGGACGTTTTTAACTCTTTTTTTGGGGTTTATTGTTTCTTGGAATTCGTTTTTCCATTCTTTTGTTTTTTTTTTGAGAAGCTTTTGCTTTGTCTTTTTTTTTTAGCATAAAAGAAATTGCTTTCTTTTATTTTTTTTGGGGAGGGATGTAATGTAACGATACTTTTTCGTCTCGTTACATGGTAAGGATTTTTTAGTCGATAATGGTCGAATTTATCTATGCCTTTTGTCTGTGGTACGGTTTTTGAATGTCATCTGTCAACATCTTGACGGGACTCTCGACCCGGCGGCATTCACATGGCCACATACATTTTTTATAATTTATAGTATTTCCTTGTAATCGGCTATAATCGCCGTAATTTAAGCCATTTAGTGGCGTCTACATTGTTTAAAGACTTCATGGACGTGGTATAATGCCAGAGATTTCATTGGTAAGAGATTTGTCGTATTTTTTCTCACACATGTTCTCGGGCGTGGTCGTTGAATAGGTTTCTTACGAGCTGTTAATCTTTTCAGATATTATAGTGATTTATCGCACGCAGCTGTTTTTAAACGCTGTGTCAGCGCACTAACCTATTTTTGAGAAGAGAAGGCGGTAAGTTTCCATTCCTAACAAAGTTCTACGTGTCCCACGTGTTTGAATTCGAACGTACAATCTAACTTATTTTTGTTTTATTGTTACAGCCTTTACCGAGGTGCCTTCTTTCTTCTTTCTTTCTTTTTTTTGCTTCATTCTTTTTCCTGAGTTTATTTCGGGACAATTCAAACCTCACATCATACGCGGCATGAAAGATTTTTTTACGTGGAACGGATAACCTACAAGTAACATGGTTAGGCCGATTATTCCGGTAGGAGAATTCCTTTAATATTATTCTCTTTTGTTCCATTTAAAAGATGCAATAATAACAATAATACCTATTAACACCTGTAATATCCGTAATATTATCTAAAGAGTATAGAATTTTAAGATAATACAAAGTCATTTTTTGAGGCTACGGGCTGAGATTATTAAAAGAAAGGACAAAAGTGTTTTATCGTTTTATTTCTTTTAATATAGCCTCCCACCGGCCGATTAATTGTCCAAACTCTTCCAACCTTGCTACTCCGGACTGTGTGACTTCCTGGCGCCCGAATTTTATTATATGTTTCATATTTAACCATTTTTTTTATTATTTGGGAGATCACACATAAACATACCAACTAACACATTTAGTTACCATTCTGGTACACTCAACCCAAGAAAAATATATTTTTATTTTTTTATTATTACAATGTACACAAACGAAAATAAATTTATATTACTTATTTATAATACCACACTGTGCATTTTTGAGTAACACATCTTTCCAGTATCTATTTTTTTTCTAAGTTAGGTAGAATTTGAAGATACACACTAAACTTTTTAGTTAATTTATGCTTATACAATAATACAGGATGTTTGGAAGCTGGGTGCAAAGCCTTAAGGTGTGATAGTTGACACCATTTGGAGCATTATGAGCTTTATACCTAGCTTCTAAACATCCTGTATAAAACTATATAAGACGATTGGTGACATGTTTTTATTTTTAGGATCTTGCTTTGCTCTTGGCAACTACTCCAGATGGTCAACTGCTACTTCAACATGATCAAGAAAAGTCATTGGGAGAACAATGTAGAAAAATATTAGTACGAGTAATTTCAAAGGAAATTCTTAGACATGACCCCAGGTCAAATGTAACTGCTGATATATATTTAAGTTGGCTTAGCGAGATAAGTAAGTAAGCTTCACTGGCACTTTTAATGGATTATACTTCTTTTGGTGTCTTATGTTTTTATATTTTGTTGTTTTTCTTTTCAGAACGGTTATTTCCTTCAGAAAATCTACATTATTATTACACCAAACGAAAAGCTGGAATACAACGAGCTCACGGCCGGCTCTACGACGCAGTGGTAAATTTAAAAGCCAAGTACCGAAGACAAAAAGTGTATCAACCGCGAGCACGACGCTCTCTAGAGAAGACGTTAACTCCAGAACCGTCTACATCTACATGTAACAGTGTTAGTTTACATAATAATAAAATATCCATCACGCAAGAGGAAGAGGAGTGCCTGGAGTGGTTACGTTGCTCTTCCGATAATTATGCCTTGTGTGCAGAAAAGTGGCAAAGCACCAACCAGTATCGGAATAGAATAGAATAGAAAGATGTTTATTTCCCTAGTTCATATGTTACATTATGTCCACAGGTCGGTGGTGTATTCGGCCTGTGGGTGTGTCAGCTACTTACAGTCTACCTATGCTTGTCTTAAAGAGATCTATATAAGTGTCGTGTAGTGTGTGCTGTGAGTTTGTTAGTTTGTACGGAATAAATTTATATAAATTTATAATGTTCTTCTATATTGCCCTATCCTATTTACAGCTAATTACAATTTATGGGGACGTGGAGCGGTCGTTCGCTTGCTGAGCAGCCGACTCCTGTCTTTTTTTGATACATAGTCGATTTCACCTAGTCTAGTATTAGTTAGGAGGGGGTTGTGCTGTCCGTATCCGAGGTAGGCATCACCAGGGGTCTCTAGATCCTCGATGTGCATTTCGCGGAGTCGGCGCAGCATGTCCTCGTTTAAATCTTGTGCTCGGAGGTGCCATGGATCCCAATCGAGCATATCCCAGAGTAGTGAGGTTTCTAGGCGTCTTGGGAATTGTCCACTGGTCTTGAGAGCCATTCGATATTGGCGTTCTATTTTTAGTAAGTTGCTCTTACTGTAACGTGAGAGTAGTTGTACCACGCCATAATCCAATATAGGAAGTAGGCAGGCCTGAACGACAGCAAGTTTCACAGTCATATCCGTCTTGGCGTGCCATCCTATGATAGGGGCTAGCGCGCCACGTGCACGTCGCGCCTTCTGCACGACGTAGTCCGTCTGTTTGCCCATGGTCATGGTCTTGTATAAGTGTACACCAAGATATTTTATGCTATTTTTAAATTCGATTACCTCGCCTTTAATGAGAATGGATTTGCGGTAGTTTCTCTTGTGAGTGAACATAGCACACTCCGTTTTGTCTACGTTGCATTTTAGCCCCCAGCGACGGTAGTAGTCGATAACGGTGCCGGCGGCCCAGCCCGCGCGCTGCGTCGCGCTGTTCGGTTCGGGAGACCTGTTAAGGATGCACAGGTCATCGGCGTATTGGGAGAGCTTCAGTCCGCGGATACGGTCCCGTTGGTCCCAGACGTCGTGCACGTACAGATTAAAAATGATTGGACCCAGGATAGAACCCTGAGGGACTCCGTATGGCACCGGTTTTTCGTCGCTGTTGGTTGTTCTGAAGCGTCCGTAGGTTTTGCGACCGCTCAGGTAATTCTCTATTAGTTTGATGATGTTGTTCGGGACGTCAGCTGTTTGAAGCTTCTTCATCAGACCTTCGTGGTTTATTGAGTCGAAGGCCTTCGAAAGATCCGTCAGGACCATGGCCACACTTTCGCTCGTTTCCAGCGCATCCGTGATGAACTTGCCGGTGCGAAGGATCTGTGTACCTGTTCCTCTGTTTTTGGTAAAACCATGTTGGAACGGCGGTTGGAGTCTGTCTGCCGTCTGTCGCAGGCGCGACAAGAGCAGGCGTTCGTGTAGTTTACCCATGATGTTTAGGAGAGTGATAGGTCGGTACGATTTGGCGTCCCGGCAATTCTTACCTGCTTTATGTATGAAGATGCACTCCCCGATCTTCCATCTCTTGGGATAATAACCTGTCAGTAACAGAAAGTCAGCTATCACTTTGAACCTAATGAGAAAGGGGTCGCCTCCGAGTTTGAGGGCGTCTGCTTTGATTTTGTCCGGGCCAGGCGCCTTCTTATTTTTAAAGCGTCTCAGCGCAAATCTGATTTCCTCTATGGAGGTGGAGTCGAGAGGCTGGAACGGTGTGGTCTTCTCTGTGCTCTTATCTTCGTTGTTTATTTCAGCTTCTGTAACGATCGCTGCGTCGACCAGGGCGTCGATAGTTTCTTTCTCACTGTTGCAACCCTCAATGTGGGGGAGTCTCTGTATTGGAGCCTTCAGGTTGCGTTGGATTTGCCACATCTGGGCTCTGTTGTTCTGTGGATCGTTTATTATCTGTGTCCATTTTTCACTGCTATATTCCACGAGTGCTTGTTGGACCTGGCGTTTCAGACGGTTGTAGATTCTATTTTGTTCCGTTATTCTGTCTTGGTTGAAGCGTAGTCGCCACGCTTTACTTTTTGCTTGGTTTCTTTTGTCGATCAATTCATTTATCTCTGCTGGCAGTTGATCTCTTCTGTTGTTTTCATGTAGTGGCGCATACTCATCCAAGGTTTCTGTGATGGCTTTTTCTAGTTTTTAACCCCCGCCGGAAAAAGAAGGGGTGTTATAAGTTTCACGTGTGTTGCTGTGTATCTGTGTATCTGTGTATCTGTGTGTCTGTCTGTGGCATCATAGCGCCTAAACGGATGAACCGATTTCAATGTAATTTTTTTTGTTTGAAAGGTAATTTTGTCGAGAGTGTTCTTAGCTATGTTTGAATAAAATCGGTTCAGCCGTTCCAAAGTTATGGGCATTTTACTGTTTGAATCGGGGTGTTTTCGCAAGATAAATGCGTCGGGGGTTTTTTAAATTGTGAAATTTTTAGTATATATTCCTCGCATTCTGCGTCGGTTGTGATTTCCTTTGGTAGGTGCGTAGTTTTATCCCGTAAGGTTTGTTGGAATTGTTGTCTGATTTCTTCGTTGTTTGCAATAGCGCGGGTATTTCTTACCAGTGTTTTCTCTCTGTCCACCACTATGCTTAGGTCTAGTAGCCAGGGCATATGATCGGAGCCAACCGGTGTTGTTTGTCGGCATGTTATGGTGTCGAAAGCTTGCGCATCGTGTGAGAAGATGGCTGCATCGAGTATGCCATAGCCCGCACTGTTTGGTCGCGACGGTAGGCCCGTGTGGTGTATGGTGCAGACATCGGAGTTACAGAGGTCGCGGATGAGTATTCCCGGCCCTTCGTCTCTAGTCTGGCTGAGTGCGGTCATTTTAAGGTTGAGGTCCCCGATGGTAATGTTTGGAGCTTCGGTTATGATGTCTTCTAGCTCATCATTAAGCGCTGCGGTGTCAAAGTGCTGTGATCTGTGCGGTATGTATACGCCCTTAATTTTTAGGGAATCTCCGGTCAGATGATCATAAGTGAGGTTGATAGCGACGCCTTCGATGAGGCGGTCTCTTTCTTCGGTACCTGGGGTTACGTCGGTCTGACTCCAGCGTATTCCTTGCATCATATACATGGCTGTAGTTAGATGCGATGCGATCGAATGCGTGATCTTGTCGTAGTTTGGGAGATTCATGCGGATTTTGGAAAAGTCCACCCGGCACTCGTTGACTACAATTATATGTGGTTTATAACGGTCGGCTAAGGATTTTAGCTCGAGGAATTTACCCTTCAATCCTTGCGCATTGAGGTGCAGTATGCGCAACTTGTGATATTGATTTCTCGGATTATTTGTTGAGAATTTTTATGAGGATTTCGTGTTGTAGCTGTAGCTGGTGTAATATTTGTTTCATAGTAGTTTGAAGCTCTTGTCCTAGGGGCTCCATGTTGTTTTCTTTGTTTGCTGTGTGTTCGTTTAGTTGCATTGGTGGTTGTGATTGTGACAGGGGCGCTGTCGCTGTCTGTTTGGGCAACGGTGGAAATTGTGAAGAGGAGGTTATGTTCACGTACGAGACGTTTTCCCGACGGTATCTCAGTGCTGCGTGTCTGCGTTCAGCTGCTTCTCTTTTCTTCCTTTCTTTTTCTTCGTGTTGTGCTAATTGACGGTCAACTGCCTTCTGAAACTTCTCGCATTTAGCTTGGTTGGCCCCATGGCCCGGTTTTTTGCATGCTGTGCATATTTCGATATCTATGCCTTCTTCGTTTTGAATTGTGGAGGTAGGGTGTTTCTTCTCACCGTGACACGCCGATGTCGCATGCGTGAAGAGGAAACATTTCTTACATTGTACTACTCTCCTGGGGTCATCTTTGTATTCCTGAGGCTTCATGCTGAAGGCCCCAAAGCTTTGTTGTCTTCATAAGCGTAGCAATTTCATCGTATGAGTGGGCACCATCAAAGATAAATAATTGTAGGTTACCTTTAATTGTTCTCATTTTGATCGGTCTCACACCGATGCACCTCTCCATTTCCTCAAGGCATGCCTCATTCGTCTCATCGTAGATGTTTGTGATGAGCACAACCTTCGTCTGATGAGTCTGCTGGGCTTTAGGAACGCGTGCCACGAAGCGGAGCCCATCGTCAAGCTTCCTCAACTCTTCTATAATTATTTTCCTCATGTCCGCGGTGTATACGCGGATCGTGATGGTTCTTTTGTTACTAGCCATGGCGTGTCTTGCTCCATGCTCTGTGGTTATTATTCTAATTTTTTTAAGGATTTCCGGATCATTAATTTTCTTGACGTCTGTTATGACTATGTCGGGGATGTGAGTGGATGATGTGATAACTCTCGGTTGTCGCTGGGTCGTTGTTGACTTAGGCGTGACAGCACCTCTCTTTCTCTTCTTGGGTTTCGGTGAGGTAAAAGGCGGGTGGGCGTAGTCTTTTTCCCTATCCAATTCGCCTTTGCGCTCCTCTTCGGTGGAGAGCGAGAAGAAGCGGTTGCTTGTTGTTATGCCAGGCTGTTGCTGCGAGGCAGACAGACGGCGCGCGGCCGCACCGTCGAGTGACTGAACTGAGTCGGCGCGAAGAAGTGTCGAGACGGCCAAGTCATCGTGCGCGCGCGCGGCGCTGATGACGCCGCAAGCTCGCGCAACAGCGTCATCAGTGGCTTCATTAGGTATCATTCGCAAGGCGCCAGCGGTCACGCCGCCGTGCGCCGTCGCAGCAATCGCGCCACCTAAGGCGTGACGCGGCGTCCGGCGAATGGGGCGGCCCGACCCACACAACGATGGTTCAGCCCTTGTACTTTGGGTCCTCGGTACCTCTCTATATTGCGATATTATTTTGTTCACTGTACCACATTCACAGGTCACGTTTTCTTGACTTTCAAGTCCTATAATTGGCATGTACTTCACATTTAACTGTCCGTTGCACTTGCGGCAGTCTATCTTATTTATTTTGCAGGAGTTTATACTACACGAATAAATATTAATTTCGTTTACACTGTTCACTAGGTGTCCGTTTGAAATATTTACTGAAGTTTTTATAAAACATTTTACGGCACTTCTCTTGTTACACAATCTACAAGTTAATTGTTTAATCTTAGTTTGAAGCCCCTGCCACTCATGAAATTTTTTAATTATGTTAATTTTTGCGCAGTACCAACAAGCAACTGCGTATTGTCCTTCATTGTCCGGGGAAAGTTCACTTACACTAGCTAATTTATAGTCACTGTTTTTTTTATTGTTTACAATTGCACTGTCCGTGTCCATTTCACTAGTTTCACTGTTTGCGGGAGGGCCTAATGGGCCTCCCTTAGTCTCCACATTCATATGAGCGCAAACTTATGTGGGTAGTCTTATAAAAATATTGCGCCACTCGAGGCAATAGGCACGGAGCGCGCGAGAGAGCTCCGCGCGCACGTCCGCTCGCTACGGCTACCGCCTATTCCCAGTGTCGGAAGCAACGTGTTCTCTCAAATGAAAAAGAGTCTTATATCCAAGAATTCCCATGTTTGAAGCGCTCTTGGGGACATGAATTGGTAAATTTTTTCACTACCTACTATGAGTTCTTAATGTATTACTTTAGTCGTAAACTTTTAAGGTTTCTCAAACTACATCAATTTATTTCAGCTGACTGCTGACTTCAATCACTGGTATCCTGAAAATTAACATTCATTAGATGATAAACTACCGTTACTAAAGAGCAAATTACTCAATATATCTAAAACCTTATCAAGACGATCACCATTTGAAGAGGAACTTAAGAAACTAGCGCAAGGTGAGTTTGCTATACTCGTAGTATAGTTCCACCAAATAAAGTAACGTGTCAATCATTTATTTGGCTGGACTATTTCTAGCCGCTTAATAAGTACCGTCGTATAACTAACTGCCTAGCCACCCAGAAGAGTTGTGGTTTCAACCAGTTGGCTGTGATATGTGTATACACCTCTTTCAATACCATGCTTCAATTAAATGAATCATTCTAGTCTAGATAAAATTTTGGTTGGTCAGAGCCCTGCCAATTTCAAAGTCAAAATAATCAATTCAATTCAATATATTTATTGATTTTCATGGGTTTACAGTAGATGTTATAGTGTAATGTAGATTTAACATTCATTTCCAGACACTTAAAAATATCATTGAAATTCATGAATTACTAAAAATGATTATTAAAAATAACAGTAACTAATTTTTGTTCTTGTTGCTTGACAGATCAAGATCCTGAAACGAGCGTTCTCGCTGTATTACTCCTTATTCCCCACATAATTGGACCTGTTCACTTAAAAAAGAAGAGAATCTCCGCTGCAGAAGTGCGTCAAAGCTTTATTTTGCATGTTGAAGAGCAAAGACAAGTCTTGGAAGAGCGATTGAAGCGACACGACAGGTACAAGTCTTTGGGATTGACCATCCAACCTTATATGATAGTTGCAGGTCCATTGAAAAATATAATAGCACGTTACGTTGTTGTTGATGATATTCTCTACGAATTGCCAAACAACTGCAAAACTGTGGATACATGTTTTAAAATTATATGGGCTCTTAATTTAGAGTATCCTAGTGAATGTTTACCGATCTGGCAATTCTTAGAAAGGGCCATTTACAAGTTTTCTGCAAATGTTATTTCAAAAAACAGAGTTTCATCGTCTGTCCTAAGTTTATTGAGTGATTGTAGTATGTCTGCTGAGTAAAAATGGTTACCTGTTTTATTTGTAATACTGTTGTCGTTAAAAGTGCATTTTCAAGTTTTTCATCAGCACCACAGGTTTTAACAATATCACTGCGTAGAAGGCAATTGTTTCCGGTCGTATCACCTCTTTAATTCCTTTCGTAGACATTACTTTCGGGAGCATTCAAGTCAACTTTATGATTTAACTGAAGAAAACGAACAATATCCTGCAACAGATCAGGACATTTTAGTCGAGACTGACGGTTCCCCTTCTCAAGAACTAGTTAGTCTCTCTGATCTTATTGGGCCCGTGAATGATCGTTCGTCTTCTGAACAATCTAGTAATCAAACTCATCCTTGTAACTTTGTTGTAACACCAGAAGTACCTTTATGGCAAGATTTACCTCACGTTTCTTTAGAAATGGCTCTAGCTTCGCTAGTAGCATCCTTGTATGGGTCTGTGAACTTGCCAAGAAATATAGTCCAAATAATTATAAAAAAACTTTTAAGCATTTTGTCGTCTTCGGTAGTTCAATTGATAGGAGACTTCTTGCAGAATATGGCTGATAATGGTGAAATTTCTTGTAACAGTCCCGTTTCAGAAGTGCTACATACAATGTCTATTGCAATCACTTCGTGCTTCAATCCGTTTTTATCGGAGTATCGTAGATTGAAATAATTTCAGAGCCGTCGGACTTATATTCCACCTAAAGCAGTAGTAGTGGGTGAACGTCACAAGTCGAGTACTTTACGAGGCAGTCAGGTACTTTCTTCGGTTACTTGCACTATGCAGTTGATTCCATTAAGAGAAGTCTTATTTAGTTTTTTTTCCATCGAAACAGTCTCGGTTGATACATTGCATTACATGGCGGATCTTAACAAAGATATTAACGTTATTCGAAATTTTATTCAAGGGCGCTATTGGCAATCAAAAAGAAGAGCTCACGTAGACAAACATGTAATACCGTTGTTTTTATTTTTTGACGACTATGAGACTTCAAATGCTTTTGGAAATCATTCCGGGATTCATAAATTAGGTGCCGTGTATGTGTCAGTCCCTTGTCTGCCTCCTTGGCGTTGTAGTGTTCTATCTCATATTTTCTTAACATTGTTATTCCATTCTTCTGACAGATTAAAATTCGGCAATAATATAATCTTCCAGCCTGTAATGGATGAGCTTAATTATCTGAGTTCTACTGGCATCTCATTTGTTATTCCAAATTTTGATGGAGTTGTGTATTTTGAACTGGCTTTAATTATCGGAGACAATTTAGGCATTCATTCTATTACTGGTTTTGTGGAAAGCTTTTCTGCCAACTACCCGTGTAGAATTTGCCGCGTTAGAAAAGAAGACATGAAAGTTCAATTAAAAGCGGATGATGCCCTCCTAAGATGTGATCCGGATTATGAAGCTGATATTTTAGAATGTATTCCAGCAAATTCTGGTGTTAAAAAAAGGTGTGTTTGGTTAAAGGTGGACGGCTTCAGACTATTCAAACAAGTTGGAGTAGATGTTATGCATGATATTCTTGAAGGTGTTGGCAAATATGTCATGGGACTGGTTCTTAACAAGTACATTAATTGTTTTGAATATTTTACCTTAGAACTACTTAACACTAGGTTGAAAACATTTGAGTATGGGCAAGATTCACGCAATAAGCCCGTTGAATTATCTATGGTCCACATCAAAAACTGTAATATTCGCCTGAGTGCGTCAGAAATGTTAACCTTTATACGGTATTTTTCCACTTTAATAGGAGACAAGATTCCTGATGGCGACACATACTGGGCACTTTACCTAAAGTTAAGGAAAGTTTTAGAGCTTGCTATGTTAACTTCTGTTTGGGAAGGTCTTCATATGGTCATGCAAGACTGTGTTTGTCAACTGAATGAAATGTATTTGCTTCTCTCTAGTGAAGCACTGAAGCCAAAGTTTCACCATCTTACGCACTATCATAATGCCATTGTGACTGTTCCTAAATGACCCTAGGCTGATAAAAATTTCGTTTTTCCTAAAATGTCCTAGATTTGGTGTTAAAGTCAGCTCTGTTAACCTTTATACGGTATTTTTCCACTTAATAGGAGACAAGATTCCTGACGGCGACACATACTGGTCACTTTACCTAAAGTTAAGGAAAGTTTTAGAGCTTGCTATGTTAACTTCTGTTTGGGAAGGTCTTCATATGGTCATGCAAGACTGTGTTTGTCAACTGAATGAAATGTATTTGCTTCTCTCTAGTGAAGCACTGAAGCCAAAGTTTCACCATCTTACGCACTATCATAATGCCATTGTGACTGTTCCTAAATGACCCTAGGCTGATAAAAATTTCGTTTTTCCTAAAATGTCCTAGATTTGGTGTTAAAGTCAGCTCTGTTAACCTTTATACGGTATTTTTCCACTTTAATAGGAGACAAGATTCCTGACGGCGACACATACTGGGCACTTTACCTAAAGTTAAGGAAAGTTTTAGAGCTTGCTATGTTAACTTCTGTTTGGGAAGGTCTTCATATGGTCATGCAAGACTGTGTTTGTCAACTGAATGAAATGTATTTGCTTCTCTCTAGTGAAGCACTGAAGCCAAAGTTTCACCATCTTACGCACTATCATAATGCCATTGTGACTGTTCCTAAATGACCCTAGGCTGATAAAAATTTCGTTTTTCCTAAAATGTCCTAGATTTGGTGTTAAAGTCAGCTCTGTTGTTAACAGAGGTGGAGCGCCCCGCCCCGCGCTGCACAATGAATTTCGTCACCTGGCTTGGTCAATTCTCTTCCGACAAGTGAATTCCAAATTATGTTTTGTTTTGTTTTGGAATTCACAGTTATAAAATTATAACTTGGAAGTGGTTTAGAAGGATAAAATATAACTAAGGGGATATAAACTAAATTGTTATAATTAACTAACGCTTGTGTGAGAAACTCTATACACTAATGTATAGAGTATTTAAATCAAAGACCGAATAATGGTCGCGGATAATGAATTTACATTCATGAATTACTACAAATACAAATAACTAAATTAGCAGAGAGTTTAACTCAGGAAGTAACTGGAGTTGATAATATCAACTCACCTACAGACAGCCCCAAAAGCGCCCATCCCGCCATCATTTCGTAGTGTAATAGCTGGTAAGAAGAAATGATGAAAACAAACTTCCACCACACATTTCTGTCTGATAGCCTTAAGGGCAAAAAAAGTCAAACAATAGTGAAGTATGAAGTTAATTAGACAAAGGGATTGCAAAGTGCATTATTTACCTAACGAAAGGAAGTTGGTAGGATCGCTACGCTTGCATTCATAAATACGTTTAATTGAATTACGTTAATTAGTTAAGTTGCAATAGTTTAGATTCCCACCCGAGTGACGTGAGACCGCTTTTCAGCAGCAGGTCCGTCGTAACGTGTACTACTCGGCCTAGACTCCATTTTCTAGTGAGAATCTGCTGCGGCTCCAAGAGTACAGGCTCCCTAAGCTCTAGCATGCCTTGCCCAGTCCTAAGACAGTGGTCAGTTTTGTGCCTATTTGCCTCTGCCATTTGAGCGAGACATGCTACCAGTTACACTGGACGCGGGCTATAATAAGTAGCACTCTCTCGGCCTATTCACCCTTTACTAAGACAATACAAAATTAACGCAAGCGTACCGTAGACTCAGTCTTTAGCAAAACTCAATGCGAAAGATACTTGCCGTACGTCGGAGCGGATTCATTCGTCGCTTCTCATCTCCTTAAACTGCCCATTGCGTGGATTTTGGGGCCGTCAGGGACGGCAGCCATCCAATATCGTGTCTCGCTAAATAGTGACGATTTAGTAATTGCCTACAAAACGGCTTGGTGTGGTTTTAACGAGACACGTTCCCTAAGCGTCATTAGACGATGTAATTTGGGGTTCTTTGTGATGCCTACCGGCTGAAACCTACCCCCCTCCCTGGAATATGAGCGACAGCAAGTATTTCGCGAAGTGTTCTGAGCTAGACCTTCTTAGGAAACAGTATATTTTAACAACTAACATTTGGTTCTCCTACGTGCTCAATTAAGAGCGGCCATATTTAGCCCATTTTATACAGAAATGAGTATTAGCGGTTCCGCCTTCCATGTATGTAATGTCAGTTAACTCTCAATAAAGGTCCTTAATCAAATGTGTAATTGTTTAGTGTATAAATAGTGAATTAGGGTATGAAAGTGTGAAAGAAGACTTAACCGCGTCCCTAAACCAAATGTTCGTGACAAATGCCTGCCAAGGATGGATTGTAGGATTGGAGGATTTATACCAGGACTTGCCAAGCTAGAATAAATAGTACATTAGTGAATTGGTTTGTTGAACCAATTTTTTTTTTGTAAAAAATGAAAAGATCATATATAAGTTTCCATACAAAACTATTTTTAGTTTTTTTTTTTTCACTGTAATTACAAAGTAAAATGTAATTGAAAATATGTCTTTGAATCCAGTACCGAAAACACCCCGATAGTTTGCCGAACAAATCCGAGCCCGTGTGACGTCACAACGTTCATTTCTACTCATTGTAGCACATAGCTGATACAGTGTTTTGACTTTTAACCGATTCAATCTTGTTATTATCGTCAATATATTGATGAATATCGAATATATTGATCATAAATATCGAACCTTAGAAGTTATCGTGCTTGCTTCGTACCATTATGTACGAATACTACAAAAAGATCCCAATTATACGTGATTCGCGCAATAGCCCCTAGTACCTAGCAATCTACTAAATTTGAGCAATGTTCTATGTCTAACTAGATTCCAATTATAATGTGTTAATTCTGTTGTTATCTTGTTCTAATTTAGTATTAGATTCGTATTAAATTCTTACTTTGATAATTAAAGACTGAGAATATGAAATTTTTAAACGAACTTTCGAGCAAAGTTGACATTGTTGTATAATTACGTAACTTGAAAACATGATTTTTTGTTTATGGTGATATATTCATTATTTTATACTTAAATGACAGATATATACGTAAAACTAACATTTCTGTTTGAATTGTGAGAATCGATCGACGTATTTAAGAGATATTTACGGAAGAATTAGTGTAACGAAAATCTACCAAGTTAATATTTTTACGTTTCTGTTCTACAAACTTTTTAGTGTTTGTAAATGTATAATATAGACATTAGTGTTACGTACATGTGTGACATTAATATTATTAAGGGTCGATTCAATCTGCCCAGCCTTTAACCCAGTAACTGGGTAACACGGTACCCCTTGGCAAGACTGGCGTCAGATCTCAAGCTTCTGACTACCCGTAACGACTGTCATAGATCTTCAAATGACAGCCGGGACCAACGGCTTAACGTGCTTTTCGAGGCACGGAGGAAACACGGTATGTTGAAATGGTCAACCATCCACGGACCGACCTCGTCAAGCGTTGCTTAACCTTGATGATCGAACAGCGCGGCTGTTTTTATTTAGCCACGAGCTCCTCTATTAAGGGATATGTAAATAATGGGAATTACCAAAAATTTGATGTGTATGTGTATCATATTTAGTGGTATCTAATGAAGTTTTTTGATATCCAAAGTCAAAGTTTCGCGCCAATCGTGTTTGTTTAATTTTTTATTTTACACCAATATCACCTACCTATATGTAAAAACGATTACGTTATGACAATTATGTTTCCTAATGTACCTGGTAAAAAAAATAACTAACACCGGTCCACTCTCACGTATTATTCATTACGACTACTTTATTTATGCTCAAAACTTCCAATTCGTACATCAGGTGGGTATATTATCGACATTAGCCTTTATAAAACCTTTATCACACATGACTAAATAAAATTTGTTGTTTATTAATATTTTTGCACTAGTTTTCGGATATTTTAGTCAATCTACGTGTAGTTGACACTATAGTATCATGATTTCCTTGAACGTTATGACGTCACCAACATGGCGACTCATTGTGGCCCGTTTGTAGTCACGTGGTTCTTTTCAAAATTTTATCGATTTTCAATTGCTTATAATAAATTGAAAAAAAATATTTAAGAGTTTTTTGAAACGACAATATAATTTAAGTTATGTAAAGTTTCGAAATACATTAAAAAAATCGTCATTTTTTTTAAATTCAACAACCCAATTGTCCCTACCTATGTAATACAAAGATTAAAACTTACCCCATTCATACTGGCACGCACTCATACCATATTAACGCGGATAGACTAAATAATAATTAAACTCGTTATCACGATACGTTACAACGACGCGACTTTTCCTATTCCGTTCCGAGCCTAGCCTCTCCCTATCAGCCCCTTACACTCTAGTATTTCGACCAATACGGACTTCTTTCGATCTCTCAAAATCAGTCCGTCCTATCTGCCCGCCTAAAGTCCAGTGACCGGATTAGGAAGCGAATACAAAGCGTAAGATAACATTAATGACAAAATACGGTAACGTAAAGAAATAGTTTCACTGAGCTAAAATAAATGGTTATGATTAATTATTAATTAGCAGTGGAACTTTCAGCCCTTCCTTCCTATATAATAATCCTAGAACTAAATTACAAGAACAAAATTAATCAAGGATGGACCTATATTTACTGCTTTTCACTAGGAGCTACAAGTTAATTCGAAATAAACACTCACCAGGGACGTCCAAGAAGGGATTCGGTATGAACTCACTTACAGTATCCTGCACCCGGTACCAATCTCGGTCTAGCCTCAACCCCGCTCCGCTTCTCTATTCAACCGCCTGCTCTCGCGCACCAAAACCAACTGCCCGTCCCATCCGTCCGTCGTACCTCCTCTCGCTCCCTCTCCCCGCGTCCCTTCCCTGCTGCACCCCGCACCACGAGCTCACTTCCCACAGTTTCGGAACGCTACGAAAGGTCTATTTTATGACCGTTTTTGTGCACTTATACTTTATAGTTTTGGGACGGCCGGCAAGGTTTATCGTTGCCATATGGCTACTTCTTAGAATTCGTACAGAATCTTCACTATCGACATCCTTTCGCATGGCTTTCTAACCGAAGGGCCCTCTTTTATAGAATTCCAATATTGTTTTATCCTTTTAAAATGGGTAATGTTACATTATTTATTAAAGTGGCTGTCAGACCTAACTTAACGTACTTTTAAATGGCTAACACGTGTAAACCCGTGTAAGAATTATTGATATAAATCTCAATATGTAATTAAGAATAAATGACATGTAGTCACACCATGATTAATTTTGGTCCGCTTTCTTTTTTTTCATCTATGCGATACGAAGCAAAACACAGGTTAGCAAAGACATCTGCTAGAGCTTCATCTAATAAAAGGAACGTGACGTTAAGCTTAGCAGTCAAACACCAACTTAAATTAAACGATTTTTTTTTAAGAGGTTCTCTTGATCCTATTCTAAATTGGGGACCTACAAAACTGCAGGTGGTACATTCTGAAATAACTCTAATTCAGTCTCTTCTCAGTTTGGACGGCAGCAAGACTGTAAGCTGTGTCAGTTGGGTTGCAATGTCTTCTTTTCGGTACCAGAAAGGTTCTAAACTTGTTTATTGCACTGAACCAATTGGTGATCGTAATGACGTAACTTTTTTAATGGTGGAGAATGTGTACATTTACCATAACTCGGATATTATTTTGACAGGGTCTCTGTTACAAACAATTCTTTTTGACTTTCATTACTATGCGTATGAAGTTAAACATCAAGAACAGAAAATTGCCATTTGGTTCAAAGACCTTTATTTTCAAACGCCCCATACATTGAATACAATATTGTCTCCTTCTAGAAAGTTTTTGGTCACATTACGTTGTCCTATTTGAAATAGCTCTCTATTACCTTCATTCATTTTTAGAAGTGAAAGCTTGTTTATGACCCAGATATTAATAAAACTGAAGGATGCTATTGTTTTTTCCATAACAAACCATGCCATAATGGCTGTAATAATTAACTACGAGTATTTTAAGAACTAGTTTACAAATATATGACAGAAAAACAGTATATTTTAAAAACTTGATATTTATAGAATAAATAAAAATTTGTTGAATAAAAGTGAGAAAAAATTATCATTTATTATTAATTCTGCATTTGCATTTATTGTAGGTGGATGTTTAATTTAAGCACATACAGGTTTTAACAGTTTCAAAAGCACGGCTTTAACTTTCCAAAAGCTAGCTTCATGATAAAAGTGACAATCTACATAAGTCCACACATAACTTATTTAATCGATGTTTAAACCTTCTCACAAAACATTCTTAATCTTACATCTAAGATAAAACATAGTTCCAAATTCTACCACTGCGACCGGGGTAGATGACGGCCCTGTCCATCTTGCAAACCTATTCTACGTAAGAAAAGATGTCATGAAAGTTTAATTATAAAAAACTAAGATTTAAAGTAGTACTTCTATTTAACATATTTTTGATTTGTTCTGTACATATCGAGTTCTGCAAAAATACTGCTTTTCCGCAAAATTTTCTGAACTGACTCTTAAGACATCAGGAGTTTTATCTTGTTAGGTCTACTAGCAGTTCATCTGGTTAAAGTTAAAAGATTAATAAATTGCAGAGGTTGAGCTTAGAGTCTTATCCTATTGTATTGTATTGGCATTGTACTTGAATTTAGTGTAAGTAGGTGGATATTTAATTTATACCAGACTAAGTTCAGTAGCAATTACCCTTAGACTCAAAAATTAGTACCACCTTTCTTCAAAAGGTGTTTTGAAAAAAATGATTTTAATTTATTTAATTCTAAGCATGGATATTATGTTGTATTGGCATTGTACTTGAATTTAGTGTAAGTAGGTGGATATTTAATTTATAGCAGACTAAGTTCAGAAGCAATTACCCTTAGACTCAAAAATTAGTACCACCTTTCTTCAAAAGGTGTTTTGAAAAAAATGTTTTTAATTTATTTAATTCTAAGCATGGATAAGTAGTGTATAATTGGGGGTTCTGGATCACTTGCTCTCGCTTTGCTCGAGCGCGTGATCCAGAACTCCCCAATCATACACTACTATAACATTTACACCTGTAAACCTGCGTGTGTCTAGTAGTCTCCCATTTTTCATTATCAACTTGTTTGTTGCTAACATTAACGAATGTGCGAAGATGCTCACCAGACTCGCTTTTTAAGTGCAATGTGACATCCTATACATATACACTTTAATAGGGTAAGTATTCCAAACACTTTTTTGTAATATAGTTTGTGCCCTTCACAGCGTTTAAATAAAAACATTTAGGAAAATGTATGGCATGTTGCGTCCAAGGATCATCATAAATCTCCCAATCTTCAATAACACCACCACATGAGAAACATGCTGCAATATCATTTATACTATTTCCATAATAAAAGAATCCTGCGTCAGCCATTTCCATCACTAATCTTTTCTTTTTATTAAGTGTCCCCCAGTGATAATTAAATGAAAATTCACGCATTTTAAATGTGTTATACATGTCATAACGAGGTTTGTATTCATTTTGAGACATGTTATATTGACTTTCTAATTCAATTAGGTACAAACGTATAATGGTATGGTCCAGCTTTTGTCAGCAACATATAAAGACTGGACAGAAGTAGGAGGAGGGGAAAGAAAACTAAGATGCATTTCACCTAACTACAGAAATAAAAACAATAAAATATTTATTTTAGAATTTTATTGTCAACGCACCACTTATTTAAACACAATACATTTTTTAAAGCACATACAGAGTCATGATAAATACAGTTATATAAATCTTGAGAATATTTATATTGATCGTATAAGCTTATCAAACTTGAACATCCTTTATCTTCTAAATTGAATATATTACAATTACTATTTCTTAAAATATGCTTTAACCACAACACTTTTTCTAAACCCTTAACGTAGATACATTTATCTCTTAAAATATCTATAACCAAATTCTGATAATTAGAATAGGGAACAAATCCTTCACACCAGCATATCTTTCTGTTACGTTCAATCCAACTTACTTGTTTTTTTTCTTGCTTCGTTAATTTTGAAAATGGAAATGGTGGCTTAATTAAAAATATTTGTAATGTTTTATTATACAATATAGCGATTTCTTTTATTATAAATTCATTTGTTTCTGTTTTAAAGCCTTGAATATCCACAATAGCAATCATGATAACCTGCGCACAATGTTGCTGAGAGGTTTGTATTCTACAAGTCGATCGTTTATAATCAAACAATATGCAGTCGTCTTATCTGGTATTGCTGTAGAACATTCAATTTCCAACCTCACGTCCACTGGACCAGTTTTCAGGCTATCGTTTTGTCTTGAGCAGTCTAAGATAAAGAGAGGGGCTTTTTCTTTGAATTCCTTTAGGTCAAGCAACGGGTCTACTGGATAGTTGTAATACGACTGACGAAATTTCACAAACATTTCGTATAATATACTATATTTGTTCTCAGAAAACTTTAAACCTAAAGGTTCATATGGATAATATTGTGAATTCAAAAAGAGCGTAACGTTTGTTACTTCGCAATGATCGAATACTGAACTGTCTTTAGTTTTATTATTTTTTCGATTAGTTTGTAAACAAAAAATTACATATCTGGGTTTTTCTAATTGTGAAGCAGTTTTAATAGACCAAGAATGCTTTGTGGTTTTAGGTAGTAATGGATACTCATATAAATCCCAATTTCTATACGCCATCTGAATAGGTTTATCTTTTTCTAAATGTTTTAAAAGTGACAGTCGTTCTCGGTCTGATACTTTTATGTGCGGCACCCTCCACTGAACTCTTTGCACATCTATTTGAAAATTAACAACATCATCAGTAAGGATAACGCTATTTAAATTAGTGTTACTTCTGTTCAGTATAAGTTCATGTTTACAATTTATCACTATTTTATTGTAATCCTCTGCAAACCCTAAAACTTTATTTAGTGGTATTACAGCACTAAAATGCCCATCACTTTGAAATCCCTCTAAACACCAACCCCATAGGGCTGCAACTTTATTTTCTGCTTCATTTAATGAGATGTATGATTTTATTGTTGACGTTATTCCAGAATTTTTTATGCGGTCTATTTCAATACCATTCATTTCGTATCTAATGTCTTGAAACAAAAACATAACAGGGTTGTTAGTGAACGCAACAAT
This sequence comes from Orthosia gothica, assembly GCA_949775005.1. Taxonomy (NCBI): domain Eukaryota; kingdom Metazoa; phylum Arthropoda; class Insecta; order Lepidoptera; family Noctuidae; genus Orthosia; species Orthosia gothica. Next base: position 10,224,905 of record OX459070.1, read on the forward strand.
TTTCTTGATTGGATTCCCATCTTTACCGAAGAGCTTCGCTTGTCCTTCGATGTAAATTGAACTGGCTGATGGTAGCACGTATATGTCTTGCTGGTGGATGGGAATTCTGATTTCATCGTTTTCTCTAAAGCTGCTATTGTAGGGATTGTATGAATGGACTTCATAACTTTCGATCGAAGTGTCAAAGTGCGGTAATTCAGCAATCTGTAGTATATTCATATTTTAAATCCTAGAGCTTTAAGAAAATCTTTATTTACTTTAGTCAATTTCTTAACTTTTTTCTTGCGTCTTTGCACCTTAGCAATCGCAGAAGAACTAAGTCGTTTTTCATTCGCTTGAGTGTTTTTATAATATACTATCATTTTGTTTTTCTTAAATGAAGACGTAACTGAATTTGTTTCCCTCCAAAGTTAACACAGTGGCCAAATTGATCTACAATCTTAACCGATACTAATGAAATTATATTTTTGTTTACTGGAAAGTAAATAACATTTTGCGGTATTTCCACACACTGATGACCTGGAGTAGTATCAGACACGAATTCGTGAATAAAATGAGTTGGTAATCCGTTGCAATACGAACCGTGAACAAGATCACATTCGATTTTGATTACAGACAGACCTCTGTTAATAATGGGGATATTTGGTGTTGATTGTAATACTGAAAAGTATATCAAACCGCACTCATATTGATCTGTCAAATGCAGCGGTGGTTGAAAGTATGAAACCAATTCAGATTTATGTCCAGAGATGGTAAACGTAGTAGACATGCTTCTATACTGACTTCTTTCGACAGATCCTGTTTATTTTATCCCCCCCACTACACCAAAAATTCTTCAAAAAGTTTAAACAAAGATGTCCACAATTATAAGGGTGATCACGTTGAATATTATCATAATTATAATGAACTTTGGATCCCAAGTATTTTATAAATTCCTTTGGAGGCTTAAGATTTCCATAACTATCAAAATATTCAATATAATCATTGTATTTTGCATAGGCTACCCAATGAGAACCAAGATTTTTAGAGCTATCTAAATTTATAACACCGCATTCTTTTTTAAAAGGGTATTTAGGGAGCTTATCTCTCATAAAGACGCCTCTGAAATAGGGAATATTATTTCCATACTTCAAAATGTCTAAATTACTCAAGGCTCGATTGGGTAGCCGATATCTTAGTTTTTTTCTTTCGATACAAAAATTCCGAGTCCACCTTTATGTGGTTTAAGGTGTAGTCCTTTTCCGATGCAGAGAGCTTCCATTTTTTCATTGTGTCTCCTCGATTCTATCAACAATTTTTTTGCCATCTTGGATTCATTTATGGTTTTAGCAATACCGGCTGCACCGCCTGCTAAAGCTCCCGCCGCAGATAAGCCCGCAAAAATTGGAATCAAAGGCAATACTCCACCAGTTTTTGGTATAGGAATAACACGAGGAAGTTTAACGGATGAATCATCAGCTAATTTTCTGGCAGCAGCCATAGCTAATTCTATTGCCACTTTCTTGCATTTCGGTTTTAATTTTTTGATATGTCTTTTCGTTTTTCTAATAACATTTTTAAATTTGTTTTTTAATGCTTTTTCAGGTTTAATTTTGGGAGAACACTTTTTGCTATCTTTTTTTAGGCCAAAACCAGTTTTGATTTTTGTTGCCATAGCGCTGCTTACTAAGCGTGCTGACAGTTTTTCTCCTACAGTCGCATCTGAGGCAAGTGCTCGCTCTTTAGCCATATTTAACAAAACTAAATCTGCCTTGTGGCGATCCTTTAGGTTTGAAGACTTGTGATAGGCAATGTCGTGTTGTTTGCAATATTCGTCTAATTTATTAACACCTTTATCTCCACGCGCAAGCCTTTTAATTAATTTAGTGCCAGGCCCGCAATAATTGTATCCCGGTAAATGTAACTCAAATGGTAAATGATTTATAATCCAATTGAGAAGACTACTCTCTTCAATACCCATCATAAGACTGAAACATTTGGACTGAACACTTAATAAATATTCGATTTATCAATCCAACTGTTTTCAGAAGAAGGCAAGCCTAACCATTTTACCAAAACCCGGTTTCCATTCCTTCTAAGAACTTTTTCAACCAAATATACATTAGGATTTTTTGTCTTTTGAAGCTCTTGTACATAAAATGCACCTAGAATGGGCTGGCCCCTGATTGCATCTTCAATTAAATAGGTGATAGGAGTTGTTTTTTGAATTTTTTGAATTTTAAATATTTCTGTCGACCAGTTGGGAGTATATCCTTTTTCAAATGTCCCCTTATACTTACTAATGCGTACATAATCACCCTCTTTAAACTTGCTTTTTATGCTATCGGTTTTTACCAGCCTAAAATATCTTTGTAATATGCGTTTTTTATTAGTATTGTCCACGTTTGCGGGGATTTCATCAATTGTGCGATGATAGGTGTGATTGTATTCATAAATAACTTTATTAAGAGTATTATCGATCCAGTTATAGCTTCCTTTTAGACTAAATTCTTTATAAAGTTTAGACTTCAATGTTCTGATGAATCGCTCAACAATTGAAGCTTTTTTTGTTGAGAAGGTTGAATAATGATTAATATGATAAGATCTCACAAGTTTTTTAAATTTATCATTATAAAACTCTGCCCCATTATCAGTTTGCAGATTTTTAGGCATACGCCCTTTTTCCAATAAAATCTTGAAAGAATTGCATACAACATCTTTGGTCTTACTTTTCAAAGGAAAGATCCATGCATATTTTGAAAATGTGTCAATAACAGCAAGAATAAATCGAAAATTTTTATTGTCTTTAGAAATTGATTGCATATCAATTAAGTCCGCTTGCCATAAATCATCTATATCTTTCATAATAACATGTCTTCGCGGAAAGTTTACCCTTGCATTTTTATGAATTTCGTTTACTACGTCGGCTTTACTCATATCTTTAATTCAGTATATCAACATTTGTCTTGAACCCACCATTGATACTGAATAAAAACCATAGTATCTCCACTATTTATTATTGAATTATGTCAGCTTCTTTTAATTCTTCAACTATCGATAAAATTTCATTATCATGATTGGTATTGCCAGCATCTCTCGAAGCTACTAATAATTTTAATCTCTCAACCAATTCATTGGGATCATCCCAATATATCAAGTCGGTGTTGGTTTTGTACTTCTTTAACTTTGGCAAGTTTCCTCCAAATTTAGTGTGAACAAGTTTATCATCGTTTGACGATTCGGAAAATAGGTGTTTGATTATTTTACAATATTTTATACCTTTGTCACCTCTTATTTGACCTTTAGGATTAAAATCTCTTTTATGTGCATTTGTATAATGTAACATATCCTTATAGACAAGTTTATCTTCGCTCGATATTAACTTTAAATCAGGTTTTCTTCGGAGTAAAAGTTCTTTTAGACCAGCAGTTAAATTGTAAGCTTTGTCACCGATTTTAATTAAAATGGTACTTTCGTTATTCAAATTATCAATTTTAGAAAATGATACTGTTGAATTACCCATCAATAAAGTATTGTTTTCACTTCTAATTCCAAACGGTATACTAATACCATCATAAATACCAAAGATGTCATCACCTTCTAATGAAAATTCTAAATTATCAATCGATTCCTTTTTAGCATTTTGTTCGACTAATTGGGTAGATTTTATTTTTGGATCGTAATAGTCATTGATCTTTATAGATGAACTAGCATTATTTTCATCGGATTCGATTCCTCCAAAATTTTTTAGAGTTGTATTATCATTTTTATATTTTTTTTCTGCAGATCTATTAGAATTAACTAAAGTCTGAAGAGGATCTGTCACAGGTTTTAGCATTTTATCAAGTGACAAGTTCATTGCATGTTCCTGATTTTTCATATGTTTTATTTTATTTTTTATGGAGTCAACAGACTTCATTAATTCCATTTTAATATTTTTCTCCATATTATGTAACCACAACTGTGTTCAACTAAGAGAGGACTAACACTAGCAATGTTTTTGTATACAATTCATTTATATGTACATGTATTTGCTTTCATTCAAATTTAAAAAAAAAATCAAAATTCTGTCTGTACCTTCCATTATTTAATGATGAATCTTTGTTAATAAGAAGAAAGTTGTAAGGGTTACTCCAAACACTTTTACAAATATCTTTGAACTGATTCCACGGTACATCAGAGTTGACATGTTCTTCATAGATGTGCTTTAAGTTCACATCATCTTGTTTAAATATTATAAGAAAGTAAGCATTATCGCGTAACAACTGTTTCGGGATTTTTGAATAGGTTTGCGATAAATAAAAGCAATCAATTAGCTTATGTCTACCCATACAGAAATAATTACGGATATTTGTTTGATTTTCACATACAACATCATCAAATATAAATACAGAATTTGGTAAAGCTTCACTCGGAGATATGACATCTTTATCGTCATTGAACTCATAAAATTTTATCTGAGGCACTCTTCTTAATACTTCCCGTAAAAAACAATATTTTGGTTGAAAATTAGTCTTCGAGTAAAGGTAAAGGTTTTGAAATTTGAGCCCATTTTCATGCAGTAACAAACTGATCACAACGTTTGTTTTACCACAATTTGAGGGGCCGCAAATTATACAACGAATCGTATTTGGCAACAAAGCGCTATGTCTAATCTCTTGAGGAGACTCACCAAGATTTATATTTTTAACGTTAAGTGATATGGGTTGTTTGATCAACTTCATCTTGCCAATTAATTTAATTATTAACTAACATAAACATATATACTTTATTTGGGGACTATCTTTAGACTTGTCCCAACAGGAATGGTTCTAGTCTCATCTTACAAGATAGGCATGTATAAATAAGAGCTACGTAATGATCCATATTACTCATCGCAAATCAAATAATTTTTGCATGTGTTATAAAAATAAGCGATCACTTCTCAGCTGGTGTTCTATGCATAAGCAGATCGTTTTTGTTAACGATTTTATATTTTCAAGGTAAGGTATTTTTTTTTTAAATTTATTTAATTAATTATTTAAACTAATAATAATAATTATGTAATGCATCTCTTTTTTTACAGAATTATGTCACACTCACCATCGTACAGCCCCGTTGTAGATATGGCCGCAACACAAAATTTAGCGGTATGTAACTATTAAGATTATCTTAAATCAAACATTAAATCCATAGTTCATGCTGTTTAGTTATAATATTCTTGGTATTCTTTCAGAATGCGATAGAAGACTCAGACCCTGTCACCAATCCGTTTTACTATGCTCAAGATGGGGAGAGCTGGTATGCGGAAGTAGCAGCTAAAACATGTGAGGAGAGTCGAAAAAAAAAAATAGAGGAACGAAGATTGAAGAAGAAAAAAAGTAAATCTTTTAAAAACTCTTCTTTTATCATGCGTAAGGAGCAAGGACGTGTTCACCAATTAATAAAAATTATGGTCTTTGATCTGGATGGCCGTGATATGGAAGAAATAGACACTGAAACTGATAATGCGAGTGTGAATGTGCAGTATTTAGTGACAAGTGACTATGACGATATCGTTGACAAAACTGATCATTTAGTAAGTAAAATAGTGCAAAAGTTAAGCAAATCTAATGTATAATGTTTTATTATTGTAAAAAGTTAATTTAGTTATTATTTGAATGTATTCTTGGTAAAGCAAAATAAATGTTTAAATTTAGTTAAAAATTAAGTTCACCTACAGATAGACCTTAAATGCAGTTCATATGTTATTGTTTAATTAAATGTGTAATAATAAATTAAAATTGATTCTACATAATGTGTTTTAATCGCCTAATAAATTAGAACAGATGAAACTTCTTATTAATAAACACTGCATATAGTTATGACAAACTTATATAAATAAAAACTATGTCATCATCTATGCACAGTGTTTATAAATAAGAGGTAAAATCTTTCGGAAAGGGAAAACAAAAACAAATGAATATAGATTATACATTTATTGATTATACGATTATAGTTACATTCATTTTATGAACATAGATTATACATTTATTGATTATATGATTCTAGTTACATTCATTTTTTTACATTTTTTATTCGATTATTTATGTTGATGCAAGGCTTACTTAAACATTAAAAATATTAACTTAAAGCTCATTTTTAACAGTAAAATGTGGCTAGATTGGTCAAATTAGTTTAGATTTGATTATCGTAGTCAGTTTTGTTACTTTTCAATGTAAAAAGCAGCATTATGATTTGCGGTTACTATAACAGCAAACCAAAACACAGCTTTTTTCATTAAAAAGTAGCAAACTGACTACAATAATCAAATCTAAACTAATTTGACCTATCCAGTCACATTTAACTGTTAAAAATGAACTTTAAGTTGATATTTTTAAAGTTTAAGTTAGCCTTGCGTCGACATGTACATATTACATACTTATATAAATTTAAAATTTTAAGTAGCTTTTATATCTTACGATATAGGTTTAGCTCAGTAGAACAAATAGAGTACTAAAGTATTGAACTATAATGTCCCCATGGTAAAGTGTTGAAACAATCCTCAATTCTCTGCCTTTTATCGTCATCACTATTAAGTATGAGCTTATTTAATTTTTGTGTAAAAAGTTGATGATTTTTAGATCTTATAACATACATATCATCTCGTAGGTTATCATTAAACATTAATGCCCTTTTATATTTTTCAATATCCAATTTTTTCGTTATTGGCTTTGTTACTCCCTTTGCTTTCTTTATTGTTTTATTTTCAGTGCGTACACAATACAACTTAGCTCGTAAACCTACAAATTCTGAAATAATCTCTCCACCCAATTCGTCTTTGAAATAGCCGGGCATTTTCATGTTGGCTTTAGGTAACCCATATATATTGTTATCCTCAAAATTGCTTGTGTCAAAATAACGAATATTGTTTTTCATATCCTCATAAAAATCATCAGTTTTTACAAAATAAAGCAAACTGTCAGTATCAGTATAACATAAAATTACATTGTTTCCATATTTTTTTTTAATTACAGAATAATGAAAATTGTATAAATGTGTTTTAGAAATTTCAAGAATAGAAAATCCGATATAAATAGGACGATCTAATATAACTTTTGTCTTATTTAATTGAATAGCTACTAAACTTTCGGATAAAATTGACAAATCTTTAAAATGTGGTGCGCTAATATACCTTTCAGCACCAAACAATTTGTTGGTTGTATTTAACTTATCTTTCCATAATTTTACGAGCCTAACATCAACTTGTTTCCGTTTGTTTTCAATTGTTTTCCCAAAAATAGAATTGTTTTGTTTCTTAAAAAAATCTTTTTCAAAATCAGATTTAGCTTTTTGCCTGAGAGAAGTATTTAATACTATATAAGGTTTTAAAAAGTTATCTTGATAGAATGATAATATTTTATATATTTTCAGCAATATTAAACCATTTTCTAAGCACTCTTGTAAATGTGCATAATGGATAACAAAGTGATGTTTGCTGTATAAATTTGCAATTAACTTTTTACACATGCTTTGCATAGGAGAATATTTTTCGGCAGCAAATGGCAGATCCGAATGAGCATTATGAATGTTAGGGGGGTAATATAAATCTACCTCTAAAATGTATCCTTCATCACCGTTTTTGTTAACATCATTTATATTGAACTTATTTATTTCATTATCACTAAGAAATCGGAAGTTACGCATTGGAAGTTTCTGCATCATTGCAAAGCCGTATAAATTCACACAGTCAAGATAAATAAGGTATGTGCTTGCCTTGTCCTTATTATACGATGATTGATATTTGTTATTAGCTTTGGCATATCTTAATGAACATTGGGCAAGGCCTCCCCGAATTCCATTTTCTAGCATTTGGTACATTTCTACATCCGATATTAAATCAAGCTCTACTTTAGTGTACAATAGCATAGCATCCCAACTTAACGATGGTGATGAAACATAATAGCATGGATCTAAATTATAATAAAGTAAACTCATTTCTCGAAACTTTTCGAAAATATCGCATAATAACAGTACATCACATTTTAAATAAAGGTCTGTATACTCTCCCAAATTTTTTATTTTAAAAGTTTGCCATACGTTTAAAGCATGTTGATAATCTTCAGTTGAAATATTTTCTCCCGATAGTTTACTGAAAAATTTTGACTGTTCAGGCAGCTGCGTTTCATCATATTTTTCCCATTTGTCTACATAGTCATAACAATATACGCCTTTTCTACACGCTAAATTAAATAAACGATCATGATTGAAAAACAAGCGCATGTTTAGAAAATCATCCGAGTGCAACGTTTTTACCAATTTATCTAAACTAGTACTTAAAAAGTTAAACGAATCAATAAATTTCAACTGAACTATATTTTTATTATCAATAGGTATGAATTTTGCAAACGATATGTACTTTTCTTTTGATTTAGGAATTAAAGTAATTTTGCCAATTATATCAGACAGCTCTTTTATAAATAAATGGCAATCATATCCAGATAGATTATGAAAAATTATAGGTATGTATTGACATTGTTTCAAATTTAAATTACAAGCATTGTGTGCAGGACCTCTATATTTACCTGTGAAATGATCATGATCTTTAACTTTTTTATCATTTTGTACAAACTTGGTTTTACATATGTGGCACAATTGAGCTGTTTTAAATGAGTTTAACTCATCAGAAGTAAGAGGCAGCATTGGCTGTTTATTTTGTAAAATTGTATACAACCTTTCTACGTCATTTGTAATGGTTTCAACAAACGTTTGTGCACAGTTTGGACCTCTATAACTAACAAAATCATTTAATTCAGGTTTAGATTTACAACAAATATAATAAGCATACGATGATGCTTGATGTGACTGTACAGATTCAGTAAAAAGAGATTTATTTTTGTCTGAGTATTTGCAAAGCAAACTTTCAAAATCTCCGTATATTACAATTGGAATTCTCTGGGTTCTCTCAATGTTTGAAAATTGTAATTTGCTATGTTCATTGGGCAAAACTGTTTTTATTTTACCGCAATTGTGATTTAATAATTTATATTCATTGTCATAATACAAAAAACACTCATCACATAAAAATACTTTAGATTTATGTTTGGTTAATTGTCGGTGCACAAGGCGACTAAAGTTTTTTATTAAACAAAAATGTGCTTTACCATCTTTAGTTATGTACAATAAATTGGCATGTGTAAGCTTTCGTTCACGCGTTAAATATAGAGGACCCGTTACATGATTATTAGCTTCAAGACCATAAACATTCACACTTATAGAAGGATTATTTTTCTCAAAGATTTTAATATCAGTGAAACTTGGTGGAAAAGACATATCATTTATGTTTAAAAGCAACGTATAGTGTGGGTACGATTTCATTCTATTAGCATTCACTCTTTTCGGAAACATATGAGCAATAATACACCACAAAAAACAATTATTGTCATTGTTGCGTATATTCAAACATGACTTTGTGTTTTTTATAACCGCAGGCAATTCTAAATATGTTCCAGCTCTTAAAGGATTGTACTTATTTATGTTTATTTCCAAATGGTTTATACAATTAATAGCCCAACCAGATTCAGCAAGTTCAAACTCTAAACATTTAGATATTAATTTTTCAGAGCATTTCAAATACATATTATAAATATTTGTGTTCGGAACTGCTATCATATATTTAGTGTTGAAAGATTTCATAGAGCTTTCATTATTTTTTGGCAAATTGTATGACACAAATAATTCAAAATTAACTTTAATTGCTTTATGTTTTTGAATCATAAGATTGATAACTTCACATACAGATTTTGAAATTTGATTTAAAAACGTTTCTGGAATTATTGTATCTTCACTAGATTTAAGTGGATTCACTTTGTAACTTATGATTCTATTTTTAAACGCAGTAGCAATAATTTGAATATTTTCGAATTCAGAGCAGAGTAATCGATTATATTTATGAATATTTGTTCTACTGTGTGCTGTTAATTTTGATACATAAATATTACAGTCTTTACAAAAAAACATGTTCATTTAACTTATCTCAAATTTACAAAAAAAGCTTTTTTTTACTAAATGTACTTGTATTTTTATTACAGTTATTCTATTCTTTATATTTTTTATAACAGTAATTCAATTTTTATTTAACAGATGGTAAATTCTCATTTTAAAATTTCTTAGTTTTTAATATCTTATTTCGGGTTTTTAAATTTCTTAGTTTTTAATATCTTATTTCGGGTTTTTAAATTTCTTATTTTTCAATTTCGATTTTACATCGAAACTCTGAAAAAAAGGTACATGTATTAAAATTATTATTCTAAATCAAATAAATGTTCTCATATTTCTTTATAAAGACTGTATCTAATATAAAATCAGTTTGTAAAAATATGTAAAAGAGATTAAATAGATTTATATAAAAAAAGGTTAAACAATTTATATTAAAGTTATTCGCAAATTACAAAAAAACTTGCACATAAAGAGAGCATAGAAACTGAATAAAATTAATTTTAATTTAATTTAAGGTTTACTGTATAGAACAGGCTGAATTTCTTTAAACTCTTCCTTTCCAGTATTCACAAGGTGTGTCAAAGCCTTCCACACAACATTATCTTTATCGGTCGATAATTTTAACGTTACAAGAGATTGTTTCCAACGCTCGTTTGGGGCAAGCTTTTCCACTTCGTTTGTATTATAAACTCTTAATTCAAAATAATACTTTCCAACCCTGCCCGGGTCTGATTGAAAAGTATAACCATCAGCCACTCGCTGACTGATGCAGCTCTTCAGTGTGGCAGCACGGACCAGCGGTCGAGATGATTCCTCCTGAAATACATAAGATAGCTAGTTTTAATAAAAATAATAAAACGCAAGGGCACCACGTCGATTAATCTACCTTTATAATACTTATAAATAATCTTTTAGAAAAGTCTATTTAAACGCATGGACCTACGAGTAGTTGAAGTAGTAGAGTAGCAAATAAGTATAATTTGATGGAGAAATCGCACACTGCAAAAACACTGATAGTTTATGAATGTTTCTAAATGAAATGGAAATTTAACGTTTGAATGTTTAAAAATTAAAAAAATTGAAAAAAATCTTACCTCAGAGTCTGAAACGGTGGAAATCCGTTTTCTTTTTGGAGCTAGTGTTGTAGCAACTGCAAGCCCGTCGCTATCAGACTCTGATTCTGAAGCGAAAGGGCTTTTAGAAAGCAAAGCCTTCTTCTTCCGAGACACTTTTTTATCTCTCTTCACAGCTTTTTTTTTTGAGCTGCCCCCGATTTTTTCTTTTGTTGCTCGAGAAGTTGAAGGCGTGGAGTCCTCTTCTTCAACCCAAAAAGGATTATTCATCGTGTCCGTTTCAATGGCGCGGCCACGGCGTTTTTTTTTAAAAATAACTATTCCAAGATTATGTAAAAATTTGTAGAAGATGATTCCCAAAACCATAAATTTGTCAAAGTTATGGTTAAAAAGTTATAAGGGTTTTAACGTGGCCGCGCCATTGAAACGCGGCGAACCGCGCGGCCACGGAGATCTTTAAAACTGAGCGTTGCAGAGACCTGAAATTTAGGTTAAATAACAGATTGAATTTGTAAAAAATTTGTAAAAATATACAAAAAAATCCTAGGTTTATATTTTAGGAGCTGTAAGACGAAAACTCCATGGCCGCGCCATTGAAACGGTGAAAAAATACATTATCATCGATATCTCGCTGAAAAAGCATCGCAGAGGTCTGAAGTTTTTTGTAAAACCTAGATTTGAATTTGTCAAATTATGTAAAAATACACAAAAAAAACCTTGGTTCATATTTTACGAGCTGTAAGACTAAAACTCCATGGCCGCGCCATTGAAACGGTGAAAAAATACATTATCATCGATATCTCGCTGAAAAAGCATCGCAGAGGTCTGAAGTTTTTTGTAAAACCTAGATTTGAATTTGTCAAATTATGTAAAAATAAGCAAAAAAATCCTAGGTTTATATTTTACGAGCTGTAAGACTAAAACCCCATGGCCGCGCCATTGAAACGGTGAAAAAATACATTATAACCGATATCTCGCTGAAAAAGCATCGCAGAGGTCTGAAGTTTTTTGTAAAACCTAGATTTGAATTTGTCAAAATATTTAAAAATACATAAAAAAATCCTAGGTTTATATTTCAGGATTTGTAGTACGGTAACACGTAGAAATTAGTTATGATTATCTATCGAAGAAAGTAAGGATTAGCGAGATCTCTTTTTGTAAATACCACTTATTAACATGTAGAATTACCGTTAATAGGCAAAAAGTTTTTTTTTTTCATAATATAAAGACTTTAATTAATACGTTTTGAATGTTTCGATAGGGTGACCATGGCTTATCATTTACAGAAAACTTTCCACCTGTAAGTATTACAAATTATATTTCAAGGATTCTAAATTAAATTAAAATGAAACGTTATGATACAAAAACATATAATTTCTTCTTTAAAATCACATAAACCACTGATTGTTTACGTACACTAAGATATATGTACTTATCATTTCTTTCAAAATCACAAAACATAGATTGTTTACTTACACTAAGATATAGGTACATACTTATCATTTCTTTCAAAATTACAAATCACAGAGTGTTTACCTATTTACGCTAAGATATAGGTACTTATCATTTCTTTCAAAATTACAAATCACAAATTGTTTACTTACACTAAGATGTAGGTATTTATTATTTGATTTGTGATTTTGAAAGAAATGATAAGTATGTACCTATATCTTAGTGTAAGTAAACAATCTGTGAATTTCTGATTATTAAATAAATGATAAGTACCTACATCTTAGTGTAAGTAAACAATTTGTGATTAGTAATTTTGAAAGAAATGATAAGTACCTATATCTTAGCGTAAATAGGTAAACACTCTGTGATTTGTAATTTTGAAAGAAATGATAAGTATGTACCTATATCTTAGTGTAAGTAAACAATCTATGTTTTGTGATTTTGAAAGAAATGATAAGTACATATATCTTAGTGTACGTAAATAATCAGTGGTTTATGTGATTTTAAAGAAGAAATTATATGTTTTTGTATCATAACGTTTCATTTTAATTTAATTTAGAATCCTTGAAATATAATTTGTAATACTTACAGGTGGAAAGTTTTCTGTAAATGATAAGCCATGGTCACCCTATCGAAACATTCAAAACGTATTAAAGTCTTTATATTATGAAAAAAAAAAAACTTTTTGCCTATTAACGGTAATTCTACATGTTAATAAGTGGTATTTACAAAAAGAGATCTCGCTAATCCTTACTTTCTTCGATAGATAATCATAACTAATTTCTACGTGTTACCGTACTACAAATCCTGAAATATAAACCTAGGATTTTTTTATGTATTTTTAAATATTTTGACAAATTCAAATCTAGGTTTTACAAAAAACTTCAGACCTCTGCGATGCTTTTTCAGCGAGATATCGGTTATAATGTATTTTTTCACCGATTCAATGGCGCGGCCATGGGGTTTTAGTCTTACAGCTCATAAAATATAAACCTAGGATTTTTTTGCTTATTTTTACATAATTTGACAAATTCAAATCTAGGTTTTACAAAAAACTTCAGACCTCTGCGATGCTTTTTCAGCGAGATATCAGTGATAATGTGTTTTTTCACCGTTTCAATGGCGCGGCCATGGAGTTTTAGTCTTACAGCTTGTAAAATATGAACCTAGGATTTATTTGTGTATTTTTACATAATTTGACAAATTCAAATCTAGGTTTTACAACAAACTTCAGACCTCTGCGATGCTTTTTCAGCGAGATATCGGTGATAACGTGTTTTTCACCGTTTCAATGGCGCGGCCATGGGGTTTTCGTCTTACAGCTCCTAAAATATAAACCTAGGAATTTTTTGTATATTTTTACAAATTTTTTACAAATTCAATCTGTTATTTAACCTAAATTTCAGGTCTCTGCAACGCTCAGTTTTAAAGATCTCCGTGGCCGCGCGGTTCGCCGCGTTTCAATGGCGCGGCCACGTTAAAACCCTTATAACTTTTTAACCATAACTTTGACAAATTTATGGTTTTGGGAATCATCTTCTACAAATTTTTACATAATCTTGGAATAGTTATTTTTAAAAAAAAACGCCGTGGCCGCGCCATTGAAACGGACACTTATTCATCGACTGCGCCCTGAAATCATTGTTAAAATGCAATAAATAATTTTTGTTACCAACATTTCGAGCAACATGAAACAACAGCATCTGTATTCTTCAAAGGGTTAGATAAAGAGGTGGGGTTAGGCCTCCCCTACTTTTACAGGAACTTTTTGAAATCTCATCGAATAGGGAATAATATATTTACAGTATCAGACAAAAAAAAACCTTAAGAATCGAACCCAGGTCTTATGTTTATTGCATGATAGAGCAACGAAGCAAGAATTGTTAAAAGTTTGTAAAAATATTAATATTATTATGAAACTACAAATACAGTACCTAAAAGTACAGTAGTTTTAAAATATTAAACTAATATATTGTCTTAACTTAATTGAGTAACTTCAGTCATAATACATGTAATTAAACCGTCGTATAAATCGAAGAAAAAATTATTAAGGATCGATTTTTTAATAGTCAGTTAGGTTTTACCTGAGGAATAAAAATGGTGGCTTGACAGCTTTTGTATAGAAAATTATGTCAAAAATGTCTTATTTATTCTTCAGTAAAAAATTACCTGGCTATTGAAAAATCGCCTAAAAGAAAATATAATACTCACATACTTTGTATCAGCAACACTTGAGAACAACCACAAACAAATTTAAACTCACTGTTCAGTGAAATGCACTTCAGCACAACAATGACAAAAATAAAAGGAATAATATCTCAGATGCTTATTTTATAGACCTGAATCCTAAAGCCTTAGTCATATGTTAGTTTCCAACAAAAATTGCTTCGAATATTTAATTAAAACAATATTTGTTACTAGAATTTCATCTCTATCACCGGAGCACTTAAAGTAGATTTTTATTTTATTCATTTCTCATATTGAAATCACAATGTGAATGCTTAAGAAAGTGTTTTCGCAGCACTTTATCCTTATTAGAGTTTTTGGAGGCAACTGGAGACGAAAATCGTAAAAGGAATGAGGTGTCAATTAACTCTGGCTGATTACATACAAACAATACAAGAAACCAATAAAATTAGAGCTCTGATAGTTATTTGTCTTGTATACAGAAATGTCGCCTTATTCTTTAAGCTCTCAAGTTGTAAAGACTGTGCTAGATATAGCTATCCTGCTCATTTTAATGGTAATGGAAAGGGGTGGCAATGGATTTCAACATTATTATTTGTTATAGAATTCGTATTATGATATTGCAGAATTAGGCTGGGTGAATATTGAATGTTGGGAAATACAACAAACAGAATTTTATTTTTTAATATTTTAATTAAAATAGTAGATAATTACCTAATCTTCCAAGACATAATTCCTTACCTAATGTAACATCTATATTAAGTTGTGTAACCATAGGACAAAGTGGTCCAATATTTTATCACATCTTTGACAACACATTGGCTAAGAGCTCGACTCGCTGTGTCACAATGCAAATAGTAGGTTTAATAGATGCTGCAACTAGTCTGCCAAAGTGTTGCGGGTTCGATTCCCACACGGAACAAATGCACATTTGTTCGGGTTTGTTTGGATTTTTGTTTTTATGATTTTTACTAGCTTTTCATATAGTTTGTTCCCTTCACGACGTTTAAATAAAAACATTTAGGAAAATGTGTACCATATGTTGCATCCAAGGATCATCGTAAATCTTCCAATCTGAAAAGCGATCCAGTAATTTTGCCATATTTTCGACGACACGTTTGGCGCTTTGAATAAGAGCTCGACTCGCTGCATCACAATGTAAATATTAGTTTATAAGCTACTAAATGCGTCAAGTGTCGCGGGTTCGATTCCCTCACGGAACAAATAAGTATTTGTTCCGGTCTGGATTTTGTTTTCATGTTTTATATTTTGTCATTATTTAATTGAATATAAATAATAATATTATTATATAGAATTTATCGGGCGCAAATCTAAACACCTCGCTATTAAGAATTATTTTATAGAACATAAATAACACTTGGACTTGGAAATCGAACTGGGTGCCTCATGCTCGGCAATCGCAAAATTGAAATCGCTAGACCAATGAACGAACTACATATTATGCAAGTAAATTGTTGATCTACTAATTGATGCACTCTGCATTGTTCTACCTATGAATATCATAGGTCGATTCGTCAAGTAATAAAATGTAGAGACATAAGTTGATCAACGAGTCGAACTTGATATTATTGTTTATAAACTTGAAGTACACATCGCGCCGTTGATTAGAACGTTTTGCATGACAACCGCTCCGACTGGTAAAAACAAACCTGTATCAAGCTGTCCACGATCCACTTTGAATGAAACACAATACTCAATCTATATTAAGAACTATATCGCAGATCGCGTTAGTAGTGTATGATTGGGGAGTTCTGGATCACGCGCTCGAGCAAAGCGAGAGCAAGTGATCCAGAACCCCCAATTATACACTACTTGGATATTATGTTGTATTGGTATTGTATTTGAATTTAGTGTAGGTGGATATTTATTTTTAGCAGACCTAAATCGTTAGACAATCGACTATGTGTATACATACAGGGTGGCCGGAACATAGACGTCCAAAAATTAAATTTCGGACCCTCGTATCGTGGGGTATCCGAATACCCCACGATACGAGGGTCCGAAATTTTGAAAAGTTGTTCTTAATGATGAGTAAGTACAATGACCCATTAAGAAATTTCGTGTATGAATAGATAGACCTTATATAATTTATGTATCTTTAAATTATCTAAGTGTAAATATTTTGGCTTGTTTTCCATTTATTCTGTGGTAAATATAAGTTTTTTTTCAGACTAAGTTTAGTAGCAGTTACCCTTGACTCGAACCTTGTTATAATTTAATTAATTCTAAATATTTTGGATATTATATTGTTTGGGTATTTTACTTAATTATAAATATTGTACTTACATTTTGGACTGAAATGACTATGTGCATATAAGGTCTATCTGTTCATACACGAAATCTCTTAAGAGGTCATTGTACTCATCATTACGAACAACTTTTACTACAAGACCAAACCCTGAATCACGAAAAAAAAAATCAGCTGTTCTCTACAATATGTTAGCAATAACTCGTCAAAATATATGGAATAGCAGTTTTTTTTTTGCGATTCAGGGTTTTTTCCCATAGTAAAAGCTGTTCATAATGATGAGTACAATGACCCCTTAAGAGATTTCGTGTATCATGAATAGATAGACCTTTAATAATAATTATCTTTAAATTATCTAAGTGTAAATATGTTGGTTGGTTTTCCATTTATTTTGTGGTAAATATAAGAATTTTACTACTTTAATACGTGTGATTATTTTAAAATAAATGTCCTAAAGAACATTTTTTTTTATTTCACGATACTTGCTACTGTACACGTGCAGTACTCGCTACTGTACTTGCTCAGTTACAGGTAATGTGAAGGATAATATTTTTTATGTGTATGCTCAGTTGCGGGTACGGTTAGTGCCCAGTTACAAGTAACGTGAATAATAGTACTTTTTAATGTGCATGCATATTAAAAACCGGCCAAGTGCGAGTCGGACTCGCGCACGAAGGGTTCCGTACCATTTTCGTAAAAAACGGCAAAAAAATCACGTTTGTTGTATGGGAGCCCCCCTTAAATATTTATTTTATTCTGTTTTTAGTATTTGTTGTTGTAGCGGCAACAGATATACACCACCTGTGAAAATTTCAACTGTCTAGCTATCACGGTTCATGAGATACAGCCTGGTGACAGACAGACAGACAGACGGACCGCGGAGTCTCAGTAATAGGGTCCCGTTTTTACCCTTTGGGTACGGAACCCTAAAAAGTACTATCCTTCACGTTACCTGTAACTGTATAACTCATTACCCGCTACTGTGCATGCACATTAAAAAGTACTATCCTTCTCGTTAAATGAAACTGTGAAACTCATTACCCGCTACTGTGCATGCACATTAAAAAGTACTATCCTTCCCATTACCTTTAACTGTGAAATTCATTACCCGCTACTGTGCATGCACATTAAAAAGTACTATCCTTCTCGTTACTTTTAACTGTGCAATTCATTACCCGCTACTGTGAATGCACATTAAAAAGTACTATCCTTCTCGTTAGGTGCAATTGTGAAACTCATTACCAGCTACTGGGCATGCGCATTAAAAAGTACTATCCTTCTCGTTAGGTGCAACTGTGAAACTCATTACCAGCTACTGTGCATGCACATTAAAAAGTACTATCATTCTCGTTAAATGAAACTGTGAAACTCATTATCCGCAACTGTGCACGCACATTAAAAAGTACTACCCTTCTCGTTAAATGCATCTGTGAAGCTCATTACCAGCTATTGTGCATGTACATTAGAAAGTACTATCCTTCTTATTAAATGCAACTGTGAAACTCATTACCCGCTACTGTGCATGCACATTAAAAAGTACTACCCTTCTCGTTAAATGTATCTGTGAAGCTCATTACCAGCTATTGTGCATACAAATTAGAAAGTACTATCCTTCTCGTTAAATGCAACTGTGAAACTCATTACCCGCTACTGTGCATGCACATTAAAAAGTACTATCCTTCTCGTTAGGTGCAACTGTGAAACTCATTACCCGCTACTGTGCACGCACATTAAAAAGTACTACCCTTTCCGTTACCTTTAACTGTGAAATGCATTACCCGCTACTGTGCATGCACATTAAAAAGTACTACCCTTCTCGTTAAATGTAACTGTGAAGCTCATTACCAGCTATTGTGCATGCACATTAGAAAGTACTATCCTTCTCGTTAAATGCAACTGTGAAATTCATTACTCGCTACTGTGCACGCACATTAAAAAGTACTATCCTAAACGTTACCTGTAACTGTGCACTTACAGTACCCGCTACTGTGTACGCACATTATTTTTTACTGTTTTAAAGAGTATTAAAACATTAAAGTTTTTTTAATGTTTAAAACATTTTTTTTTTAATGTTTCAAACATTAAAAAAAAATACTGTCTTAAACATTTTTTTTTTTTAATGTTTAAAACATTTTTTTTTAATGTTTCAAACATTAAAAAAAAATACTGTCTTAAAAATTTTTTTTTTTTTTAATGTTTCAAACATTAAAAAAAATTACTGTCTTAAACATTAATTTTTTTTTAATGTTTGAAACATTAAAATTTATTGTCAAGCTTTTACTGTTTTCGGCTCATTAAAAGTTACTGCTTTGAACGTTAGGCTCATATTTTACTGTTTAAAGCAGTACAGAGGCCTTAGTGCGAGTTTTTACTCACGGTCAATCGCGTTAACGTAAACGTCAATTTGTATTGAAACTGGATAAGCGCCGACTGGGGACGGTAAGGAGAAACCTCTTTTTTTGTATACATTTTGACATAAGAGATCGTTTACGCAACACGAGTGAGCGTGAGTCACGCGTGAGTAAAAACTCGCACTAAGGCCTCAGTTCAATGTTTTTTCGATTGTTTTTACTGCTTATTTTTTTCAGTGCAGGTGTGGCATACAATGCGTTGAACCATTGCGACGACGCAACGCACTAATGAGGCCTCAGCCTTATTCCTAAATTATTACAGATACCCGAACAGAGTTGGTTTTCCCTTATTAATTGTTTGGTTTTGTTGATATTCACAGCCATTTCCAACTGCCGTACTCTATGTTGAACGAGGTAAGCCATACAAATGTTTGGTGCACAGCACTTATAACCGGTGTGCATGAATGACTAGATGTATGTAAGTGAAGCAAAAGAAATATATAAGGATCGTAGCAGGTGCCGTACTGTAGTTTCTGCCTAACCCCATTTGAAAAAGGCGTGAGTTTACGTATGTAAGTAAATGTTGTCGATAGAAGGCCGTGTGACGTAACTTAAGGGTCCTGAACTGAAAAGGGTACCTCCGGGCTGCCATTAAAAAGGTCCAGTAATTAAGCATTAGAGTAATAGCAGCTTAAGAGACTAGAACGATTACTTAGCCACTAAAATAGATTTAATTAAACTGTAGTAGACCTGAATTTATTGGGTACTGGGAATTTACAGTTGAACTGAATATAGTTTCAGTTAATATCGTGCTAAATGATAATTTCAACCTACTTATAAATAATATATTTAGCAGACAGACAATACTCGCTGTTAAAAATTAATACGAGTCTAATTACCAAAATGCTCGACTCGCTTATCATTAGAAAAATGCATTAAAAGCAAAAGCAAGTAAACATAAATTTTAAATGCAAAATGCAACGTTAAATTTGAAACACCATTAAATCTTTATTAAAAACATATAATAATCAAATAAATAGAAAAACAAGCAAAGCAATAGTTGTCCAACTTAGCCCGATTCTGGTCAAAACCATAACATTTAACTGTACACATAAACACCAATATTGGACCAGTTCGCTTACACAATAATATACATTTTAATAGTACACAAACATTGTACGTCCTTGTTTTAATAGTGTTTACAGTAACTGGACAAACAATAAACATTTTGTTTAAAACAGTTTGTTAGATAACCGATAGGGAAATTGAAAATTTAATGATAGGATATTTTTGCAATATGGCGTTTGGCCTCTTAATGGGAATATGATACGCTGACTTCTCCCATGGGTTGTTTGGGTATTAGCAACACAAGTGTCAGTTAAAGTGAAAATAATAATTACACCTTTTAAAAAAAATAAGTAACATTGAGTGTTATACAATAAGGAATATTTAGAACCAGCTCCTTTAACAAAGATTGGCCCTCGGCAACAATAGGCAGGAGAATTAGAAGGAGTGTAGGCTGGTCTTTGCCAAGCTGTGCCGGGGTATAAAAAAAACTAGCAGAGGTCGTTTCAGCTGGCATTTCGATGTTGCTTCTAAACATGAAATAAAACGGATGAAAAATTTAATTTATTCTTTCTTACTTTAAAACTGGAAATTAGTTTAAGAGTTACGATTACTTTAAAACTTAAACCAAACTCTTATTCATTGAACTCATCTGAAAGTAAAACATTAAGAAACACTTTTATGTTACTTTAGATATTTCGGGTCTTAATCTGGGCCATGTACCAATGTGACTTTTTACCCGACTGCCGAAGGAGGGTAATGTGTTTATCAGTCTATGTATGTATGTATGTATGTATGTATGTATGTTTGTTCCTATGTGGCGTTCCAGAGACCAAACGCGTTGGCCGATTTTGATGATTCATACGTCAATCGATGCGTCTTAACCCTGCGAGTGTCATAGGCTACATTAAAATTGGATAATAGAAAAATGGCGGATTTTGGGTGCCATATTGTGGGGGCCAAAATTTTTCTTTTCTTCCAAATCTTTCGTGTGGGGTATCCAAATAAAGGGCTTTAAGAGGTGATTTCAAAAATATATAACACTTATATGTTTAAATTATCTAATTCGAAAAAAAACGAACTAAAAAGTCATAAATAAAAAAACTTAATTCAAAAAATCAAAAAACCCGACTGCTTCAAAAGCGAACTAAAAAGTCGTAAACAAGGAAAAAATCATGCTGTGCAGGAGGAGGATACATCTGGTTTTGGTCAGCCAGCTCGCGCGTATGTATCCTCCGACTGCACAGCATGATTTTTTCCTTGTTTACGACTTTTTAGTTCGCTTTTGAAGCAGTCGGGTTTTTTGATTTTTTGAATTAAGTTTTTCAATTCATATTTAATGCTAGCTCGTGGATGAAATGAGTGGACTGTATTTTAGGCGAAATGGTTTAATGCCGTTAGAATTACAAATAACTGTCCCGGTCAAATAATATTATTTGGTCGACTGGTGCGGTGGAGTCCATGGTAGCGAGTGTCTCGCCGAGCCGCGCCGCGTCGCCGCCGCCGCCGCCGCGCTGCGCTCTCACACACTGATACCATGTGGGTCACGCAGATGTGTATGCAGCGTAGACGCCGCGCTCCGGCCGCCCGAAGTGTTGCGATGAATTCCCAACTTGTACAAAGTTTATCTTAGACATCGCTGACGACGGTGAATGAAAACATCGTGAGGAAACCTGGACTTTTAGTAAATATAAGTTCAAAATCACTAACCCTGATTGAGCAAACGTAGTGATTAATGCTCGTGAATTTTCTGTTTTTGGCCATTGCCCTGCAGGATGGTTGTAACTGACTGATTATTATTTGTGGGACTTCAAACGAAAAATAATTTTACATTTTCTAAATCTCTTATTAAGCCTGTTTGGGACCGTTCAATAGAAACCTACATGAATAAACCCAGACCTTAACTTTTTTCGCAACAAAAAACTCAAGTGAAACTAACTTTAGGTCCGTAAAGTTGGATATTAAATATTGATCCTGACCTAAACTCAAGACTATATTAAGAATTTTGGAAGAAATATTCTTTATTATTGTTGAAAAGATATTTTTACAGAGTATAAAATATCAGACATTTTTTTGCTAATTAGTACTTTGCATACAGTTACGTAAATTAATTTTAAAGAAAGTAAAATTTAGGTGAATAATTAACCACGTATGAACGAAAATGCGAGACGCACGGGATCGGCCAATGTAGCGACGCCTGGGGGAGGCCTATGTCCAGCAGTGGACGTCTTTCGGCCGGAAATGATGAACGATAATGACCGCAAAGGCTTATAATAGGTTTTCTAGAAAAAAAACTTCTTATTTTGGTAAATATTTGAAATATTAATCATTGGAACTTTTTAATTTTAAGACCAATGATGGTCAAGTAGTGCCTAGAAAAATTCATAAAAAGAAAACTTTTTACAAAAAAATACAAGATACCAATTTTTTAATAAACACTACACTATTACTTTTATTTCATGATACATAATTTATCTAGTGGTAGACACGCTTCCATCGATAATCTATTGAACATGTAATAACACGATATCTTGTCAAGCTAAACATGTCAAGCTTAAGACACCCGTCTTTTGCCGTCGGGGTCTTCACTTCGTTTCTTCGTCTTTTGACACCAAAAATTCGTGTGACATTAGCAAAAATTCGAAAACATTACTGTGACATTTACCAACCCGCACTGGGCCCGCGTTGTGGGTTAGAGTCAACTCCTTTTCGCTGAAAAGAAGCCTAAGTTTCCGCAGTTGGAACATTGCATTAAGGGTTATATATGCCTTCTGGTAGTTTTTTAAAAATCAATGTAGATAACGGTAAAAAATCAAGCATTTTCAACTTAGTAACGGTTAATATTATTGTAACAAGACATGGTATAAACTCAATAAATACAAGCTTCGGTTAACATTATTACGATAGGCGTGGTAATTACCCGCATGAGTCGAGAGAAGGGATTATTATCTAAATAGTTCATAATTAATACCAGCGCTACAACATTGGAGGTGGTTGTTAATAAATTATTAATTACCAGTTTCAATATGGGAACGTGTATGTGTACGGTTTTTTGGAAAGCAACTATTAGTTTGATTTAATCATCATCATCATCATCAGTTTGTTAATTTCCCCACTGCTGGGACACATGCCTCCTCTCTATAAGAGCGGAAAGGGACCTTAATCCACGATGCGGGTGCAGTGCTGGTACCAACCTTGGATGTCACATGTCTTCGAATAAATGGTTCTAGAACATGCCGATTCGGTTGATTTAATATTCTTTGAAAATGTTTTGTAACGTATCAATGATGTAGTTTTTTAAATGCATTACAAAACAACAGTTCCTTAAAACCTACTATCATAGCACATTAAACCGTTATCAGTAACTACCCAAAAAACCTAATCTTTATGCATTCAGAAACTATTCAGAAACAGGGGGTTATTTAACATAATGAAATTTGTTAACTTTTCAAAGATTTTATTCGCTGATAAAATAGGAAATATGGAGCTCTCGTAAACAGAACAGAATATAAAAGAATTTATAAAATATTATCAACAATGACGAAGTTGTAAGGCTTCTTTGACAATTAAAAACAGTAGTCCGATATCGACCGATTTCTGATTTGAGTATTTTGAGTTAATAACGTCTCAAACCCTACTTAAATACCAAAATCTGATAAGTTTTCAGGCTAAAATACAGTTTGACAAAATAAATACTTAACGTCAAATGCTTAATTCAGATATCGTGGGTTAGACTTTAACGTCAAGGTGCGAGGAGGACAGATTTATAGTTTGGTTTTCCATCAATTTTGATTCTGTTTTAACTGTTCGTATTCTATGTTTGTATCATAATCATCTGCCTAGCCTTTTCCTAATTGTTGTTGGGGTCGGCTTCCAGTCTTACCGGAGTCAGCTGAGTACCAGTGTTTTACATGGAGCAATTGCCTATCTGACCTCCACTTCTCAGTAACAGGATAACACGATACCCCTTGGCAAGACTGGTGTCAGATCTCAAGCTTCTGACTAACCGCAACGACTGTCTTCAAATGACAGCCGAAGCCAAAGGCTTAACGTGCTTTCCGAGGCACAGAGGAAACTCGCTATGTTGAAATGGTCACCCATTCACGGACCGACCTCGGCAAGCGTTGATTAACCTTGAAGATCGACCCGTGCGACTGTTATTATTTAGCCACGAGCTCCTCCATATTCTGTGTTTGTATATTTATTAATACACTAGGTTAGACAAAAAATATATTTTTCATGTATATTCCCTATTATATTATATATATAACCAGATTGTTAGTTTAAAATTTCAAATACTTTATAAGACAGCAAAACCAATTACGATTTCATCGTCCCTACTTGACAACAAAGCTAATAAAACGTTCTCCCAAAATATAAAGGAGGATGTTAAGAGCAAACACTGAAGCTCCCTACAATAAAAAAGATTTTTTGTACCAACGACAATCTGATTACTAGAGTGACAGACGATACTGGCATGTGTTTTATTTGACACATGATATATTTTTTTGTAAGGAAATAAATAAAAAAACTGGGCAAGTGCGAGTCGGACTCGCGCACGAAGGGTTCCGTACCATTATCGTAAAAAAACGGCGAAAAAATCACGTTTTTTGTATGGGAGCCCCACTTAAATATTTATTTTATTCTGTTTTTAGTATTTGTTGTTATAGCGGCAACAGGAATACATCATCTGTGAAAATTTCAACTGTCTAGCTATCACGGTTCATGAGATACAGCCTGGTGACAGACAGACAGACAGACAGACAGACGGACCGCGGAGTCTCAGTAATAGGGTTCCGTTTTTACCCTTTGGGTACGGAACCCTAAAAAAGGAAAACACGTCATTTTATATCCGCTCTCAGAGATATCAATACTAATGAGTTAACTTGGGCTGTATGCTGAATGAGACAAGAATGTCTTTCACTTTTTGAAAACCTACATTCCTACAATCAATTTTAACAAAATGTTTTTTTTTACGTTTGGAAGTACTCATGGATGTCCTCCGCCCCAGGGGTGAGCGGAGGGGTATGTAAGATTCTAACTGACTAAAAGCTGGAGTGCGTGCGCATTTTTCTCAAAATTACCTGATAAAATGTTTTGCCAGTACACAAATTGCAGTGCGAGCACGGTTGTTTTAACAATGGCAATTGATCGTAGTCTAATTCATAGTTTTGTGTAAATGAAACTAAACTTGACGAGGGCGCTATCATACACGAAAAGAAATGTAATTTTTATCATAGGACTCTCACAGAATCATTTATCTCAAATAAGTTTCAAGTGTGATATTTTCTGTCAGGTCATGTCATGTTAAAAATATAATATATGTAGGTACAGGTTTAACATATTTTTAACGAAAAGATTTCACATTTGAATTTTTTTTCAATCTTGAAATATATGACAAACATACTTTGTTTATGGATTATCTATAGATAATGTCGACTACTAAGAAAATGTTTGTCATTGAAAGACAAAACGAAATTGTGTCCTAGTACTCTTGTTCATTTAAATCATTCCATAAAGATTTTTTACTGCAATTTATAGCTACCAATTTTTTAATTTTCGGTACAAATTTCAATGAAAAGGACCCGACCAACCGTGTCATATCCATTTTGACTATAAATTAATGTTCACATGTCATATATTAATTAATAACTGAAACATAACCCAAATAAATTATGTATGTCCCTACAAACTCGACCTGACTAGAATTGAGAATATGAATATAAAAATCCTTTCCAAACCTATTTGGGACGAATATTTTAGCTAAACTCTTCAAAAAAGCTTCATTCATCCCATTTGAGCCAACAAAGGCCGGACGGCTTTATAAATTCAATTAATAATAACCGGATCGCAGTCCGTGTATAGAAGATCAAATCCGGGCCGAATTAAAATCAATACCCGGGTGAGATTGTGTCACGCGGATAAACTTAGGACGTTTATAGGCGAACTAATGCCGAAAGCCATTTGTGTTGTGGTTTTTGTCGGATCTATTGAGTAATTTTGTAAATTGTTGTTCAGAACCAGTCAGTTTTTGTGTAATTCGTTTTGTTGGCGTTTACTGAAATGTAGAGAGGGTGAGTTTGCCAAAACTATTTTGTTTAAAATGAGATCTGTCCTTCAGTTTGCCGTAAGTTATTACTTCCCAGAAGATGATTCTTAATAGCGACACTACCGGATGGTGTTAATACAGCGTGTGTTTTTTCCCCCAAAATCATCGGGTTTGATTTCTGGCTGGTAATATTAATTTTTCAAAAATCCAATGATGCAGTTTTAGTTTTCTTCAAAATCAGCCCCGTGACTCCTTTGTGTGTCCCTTATAGTTTCTGATTGGGTCCTCCACACTCAGATGAAAAACTCGCGTGTACAATAAAGAATACGACGACCCAAATACAAAACTGCTGATTGACGCGATGCGAATTCGCAAAGCAGTTTTTTTTAGTTTAGGTCCTAAATGGATTTTAAATTAATCAAGGTTCCAAGAATAAAACAAAAAAATAATTAAACAAAAGCTTTTACCGGCGCAGACAAAGCTATTCGCTTTTGGAAATAGAACATGGTAAGGCGTTCCTAAACCAAAATTATTATCAATTCCCGCCTAGGTTATTATTATTCTCGTAAAGTTAGAAAAGAGAGATTTTCAGCTGAATTAATTCAATACCGAGTTGTTTATGTTCAAGCGTGGTGAGATTAGTTTTCAGCTTTAGGCTGCGCACAGACCTAGAAGAAACTGGCTTTGCTGAGATTATCACCCTATCACTAGTGGCTTTGTGAGCTGTAGACCGTGCGAGTTAAAAAAAAAACTGGATCGACAAAAATAAATTATATAATTATAGAACTTACTCATAACAGCTGGACATCCACCGGACTTTGCCCAAGCTGAAACAGAGACGCTTCGCGCTCGCTCGGTCAAAACATTTAAGAAAAAGAATGGTTAGTCAAGGGTCTGTGCATAGCCTTATTTGAGGTAAATTTCAGTTAAATGGTTTGTTTACTTTGTACCTTTAAGGTTGAATGTCACTTTTACATCATAAAATAACTCGGTCTGTTTATCTTTAGGAGCGTCCTTACTGGGAGAATTATTTCGTGAGCATTTGTAAACAAACGCTTCTAAGCGAGCCCAGCATTCACTTTCGAGCAAAACTATGAACTTTCGAGTCGAACATTCTCTTGCAAGCTTGGAGCATTCGAATACGATCTCGTTAAATACCAATCATTCGATAATACGATTTACCAAGAAGGTCTCAAACACTTAAGATCAAGGAACCGTTCCTTGCTTTACAAGTGGCCAGTAATATTCCTACATACATACTCATTGATTGCATTATCTGAGTACTCGCTCTCTAGCGTAGACGCTAGACGCTATCGAAACGCTAGAGAGCGAGTCGATACGAGCCGTTTCCGCGAAAATCCTTGCGACGTCCACACCAGCCGAAGTTCGTGCTTGCGTGTAAGCTTTGTAACGCTCGGCTCAACATCTACACCATTCGAATATTCGAAGTCGAATGCTCATTACACGTAAATGCTCTCATTGAGGACGTTCCTTTGGTAGCAGATAGTTTCATGTTTAATCAAGTTTCAATTTAGGCAGTCAAACTAGACATTGTAAAATGGGTAGCACTGTGTGAAATAGAGACAATTTTGATAATACTGGTTTGTTCTTTAGTGAAATTATTGATTGATTAATAAAATATTCTAGCAACCGAGCCGTAACTGGCTAATCACAAATTAATTTGTTACTTGGTTAATTAACTCGTACATCCCTTAACGCGTTGATTGATTCACAGATTAACGCAGTGATTGATTCAGCAAATACTTGATTTATTATTCGCCTTTCAATGACTGAAATTCTCTTATAGATTAATCTCAGTGTTATTTACTGCATGCTCTGGTTTTGGTACCATTTTCAGCATCTTGCTTTTATTTTAGTATATTTAATGTCGGGGTAATTTTTTGTTTCATACTTACCTAATCACGCTACTTTATAGGATTTTTACCCAAAGGTGAAACCACTGTGTGTTGAGGTAGGAATCCTTAGCTGTGTCTGGAGTGAAAGACGGTTGAAATGCGAATGAATCTTTATTGCGATACTTACCCTATTATATACAAAAATACATTAAAGATTATTAGCGTCTACCTACATTCATAACACAAATAAATAAGTCAAGGATTATGTCGGTAAGACGAAAACATTTGCGTTATGTGCTCGTCATATAAAAGCTTCCGACACGCCTGAGCTGGTAGTATTCCACTGGCCGCCGGCGCACGCGCATGATATATTTATGTAGGTATGTGTTGCAGCTACAGGACTCCCCCTCAAGCGAAGCGTACGGGCATCTTTACGAGTCTGCCGGATCTGGTTCTTCGCTCATTGTTCACTGGTATGCTAGTGTCTACAGAAGTTGTTAATGAGCTTGAAGTTATGTGTGCGCTGCGATGTTCGATGTCTGTGTTGATTGTGTACGCCGGTTTAAGGCGGCCAATGGAGATGTTTGCAGTTCTACCGGGCATCTGTATCTTGAAGTACTTGTCGCTTCTTTCCAAGACAAGGTAAGGCCCTTCGTACGGTCGTTGCAGTGACTTGCGGACGGTGTCTACTCGTAGAAACACAGAGTTGCATGTTTGCAGATCTTTATGTACAAACATACTGCGCTTGTTGCTGTGCAGCGCGTACGTTGGCGTAAGTTGAGTGATAATGCGATGTAATTGTTCAACGTAGCCGTGACTCATTCTTGTGTTGCTCGCAGATGGTGATATGAAGTCGCCGGGTAAACGTAGTGGTCGCCCGTAAGTTAGGTCTAGTTTCGGTATCGGTCCGAGCAACAGCTCGAAGTCCCATGCACTGTTGGTAATTCATTCTGCCACTTGTTGTTGTCAGTGAGTCTTGACATGAGCGCGGCTTTTAATGATCAATGCCAACGTTCGACGATTCCGTTACTCTGCGGGTGGTAGGCAGTAGTACGGGTTTTCTCAGTGCCTAATAGTTTTGTGAGTTCGTGAAACAGCTGACTCTCGAACTGACGTCCTTGATCGGTCGTGATGGTGGTTGGACAACCGAAACGGCATATCCATGTTTTGTAAACGTTATTTGCTACTGTTTCTGACGTCATCTCTTGCATAGGGATCGCTTCGGGCCAGCGTGTCGTGCGGTCGATGATTGTTAGCAGGTACCGGTGTCCGTGTGCTGACGTAGGTAGCGGACCAACGATATCCACATGTATATGTTGGAATCGGTCGCAGGTCGGCAATGTTTCGATGTTGCTGCGCGTGTGACGTTGTTCTTTAGACTGTTGACACGCTGTACATTGTTTTGCCCAGTTTCCAATGTCGAGGTTCATTGATGGCCAAAAGTAACGATCTTGTATCATTTTCCGAGTCGTTCTGATGCCGGGATGACTCATGTTGTGCACGGCCTTGAAAGCGATGCGACGATAGTCAGTAGGCAAATACGGTCGTAAGTTTGATGTTGATGTTTCGCAGTATATTGGTTTGATTATTCCGGGAAGCGTGATTTTCTTAAGTTGAATGTTGGTTTGCTTGGTTAATTTTTGTATCGTGTCGTCTCGCTCTTGCGCTGCTGCTAGCTGTACGTAGTCGATAGGAGTTGGTACGTCGATTGCCTCGACACGCGAAAGGGCATCCGCTACTACGTTGTCTGTTCCGCTGATATGACGAATATCTGTAGTGAACTCGCTGATAAACAGTAGTTGTCGTGTTCGCCGCTGCGTGTCGCTTGCTGACGGCGGTTTGTGAATGGCGTATGTGAGCGGCTTGTGATCGGTGTAGATTATGAGTTCACGTCCTTCGAATATGTTGCGAAAATATTTCACAGCCATGAAGATTGCCAACAACTCTCTGTCGAATGTGCTGTATCGCTGTTGCGTATCAGAAAACTTCTTTGAGAAGTAGCCGAGAGGTATCCATTGTTTGTTGACTCGTTGTTGTAAAACAGCGCCAGCGCAGGTGTTCGACGCGTCGCACATTAGCGATAGTGCATTCTTTGTAGACGATGATGGATGAGCAAGCATAGTGGCGTTCTGTATGCTCACTTTGCATGCTTCAAAGGCTTCTTCTGCTTCTTTTGTCCAGTTAATTTTGGTTTTGTCCCGTTTTTTTGAGTTGTGAAGGTATGCATTCAGAGGTGCGTGAATTCTTGCAGCGTTGGGTAAACTATCACGATAAAAGTTCAATATGCCAAGGAAACGTCGTAGTTCCTGGATGTTTTCTGGCTTTGGGTAATCGGTGATAGCCTTGACTTTCTCTAGTGGTGGTTTAATTCCTTGTTCTGACACATCATAGCCGAGGAACTTGACAGTCTGCTTGCCAAAGACGCACTTCGACGGGTTTATGGTAATCGTCTAATCTTTGTAGGACAGCACGTAGGTCATCATAGTGTCTCTCTTTGTCTTCAGAAGCAACGATGACGTCATCGATGAATTGAAAAGTGTTGTCGCATCCGCTGAGCACTTGATGGATGAATCGCTGAAATGTTTGTCCAGCGTTCATCAGTCCGGGACACATACGAGGAAATTCATATAACCCGAAGGGTGTTGTAATTGCAGTCTTCTCAATATCGGGTCCATACACGGGCAATTGTTGGTATGCACGGCAGAGGTCTAACGTGGTAAAGATCTTTTTGCCGTGGAGAAGATATGTAAAATCTTTAAGACGTGGGACTGGGTAGCGGTCAGGCTTCGTAACTGCGTTCAGTCTCCTGTAGTCTCCACAGACACGTATGTCACCATTTTTCTTGGGAACTACATGTAGTGGGCTCGACCACGGGCTTTTGCTTGGTCGGCACAGGCCCTGTTGCATCATGGTTTCGAATTCTTTCTTCACAGCCGGATAAAGGTGCGGTGCTAATGGTCGAGTCTTGCAATACAATGGCGGACCGGTGGTTTCAATGTGGTGTTCGACGCGGTGCTTTGGTGTTTCTTTCAATGATGATGGTCGCGCGATGTTGGGGAATTCGTCTAGGAGCTGGTAATAATAAAAAAATAAATAAAATAAAAAATAAAAATAAAAAAACCTTTTATTTCCATATCCTAATTTTGTACATTTTAAATGTTGTTAGTGTTTATTAGTAATTTGCTTATTTACTCATTATTAGTATTGTTAGTATTTGGATTTGGGATATGGACCCCTACGTGGGTGAAGGTCTCCTCCATCTTCTTCCACGACTCTCTCTCTTGGCCTAGGATCAACCAGTCTTTTCCTGCTCTTTCGATTATGTCATCAGCCCACCGTCTATTAGGCCTTCCCACCTTCCTCTTGCCTGCTGGCCCTTTCCATCTCATAGTCTGTATAGTCCATCTGCCATCGGTATAGCGCGATATGTGGCCGGCCCATTGCCACTTAAGCCTCAAGGCTTGTGTGAGTGCATCAGTTAGCTTGGTTTTTCTTCTTATTTCTTCACTTTTTATTTTATGTATTGTTCTTATTTTCAGCATACTTCTCTCCATAGCCCTTTGAGTTAATTGGATTCTATTTTTAGTTCTATTGGTATAGACCCACGTTTGGCAACCATACAATAGACAAGGCAAAAGACAGGTATCAAAAACTACTTTTTTCATTCTTATAGGATAATCTCCTTTTAATATTTCTTTAAGTGTCCAGTATTTTTTCCACGTTATATTAGCTCTTCTATCAACTTCCTCTTCATTACTTTGTTTGCTGAATGATAGTTGTTTGCCAAGATATATGTAGTTGTTGACATATTCTATTTCTTTTCCTCCGGCTGTAATTGGTAATTTTAGGCTATTTGTCATTATTTTGGTTTTAGTTGTATTCATCTCTAAGCCTACTTTGCAGCTTACTTGGTCTAGAGAATTTATCATTCCATCCAGTTCCTTTGCAGTTTCGGCTAGCACTACAATGTCGTCTGCGAATCTGAGATGATTTAACCAACGTCCATTAATCAGTATTCCTTTGTTTTGCCAATGTAACTTTTGGAATATGTTTTCCAGCACAGCAATAAACAGTTTTGGGGATAATGGGTCGCCCTGTCTGACTCCTCTTTCTATTCTTATTTCTTTTCCTCTAGTTTCGAGTTTAACCCGGCTTATGCTGTTAGTGTATATATTCTTTATTATTTTAATGTATTTTACATCCACATTGAGCATTTTTAGGGTGTTCCAGATAGCATTGTGGCTAATACTGTCGAAAGATTTTGTGTAATCAATGAATGCCAGATAGAGAGGCCTGTTGTATTCTTTGTATTTTTCCATAACCTGGTCCAGTGCTTGTATGTGATCTGTTGTGCTGAATCTTGAGCGAAAGCCAGCTTGTTCGACTGGTTGTGCCTTATCAATTGCCTCGCTTATCCGTTTCAGAATGATTGATGCAAAGAGTTTGTAGATGTTTGCCATTAAGCTGATTGGTCTATAGTTCCCAATGTCTAATGGGTTGCCTTTTTTGTACAGTAAGATTATGTCCGATGAGCACCATTGTGTTGGGATAGTCCCCGTGTCAAGTATCATGTTGAACAATTTTGAGAAGTGGTTGATTAGGATAGGTGCCCCTACTTTTCAGGCTTCGTTTGTTATGCCATCAGAACCTGGACTCCTATCTGATTTTAGCTGTTTTATATGTTCGTATATGTCTCTTTCATCTATTGGCTTAACTATTTCACTGCAGGTAGTATTATTATCCATTTCACCATCTGACTTCTTCCCTTTTTAGGGTTCCGTAGCCAAATGGCAAAAAACGGAACCCTTATAGATTCGTCATGTCTGTCTGTCTGTCTGTCTGTCTGTCTGTCTGTCTGTCTGTCTGTCCGTCCGTATGTCACAGCCACTTTATTCGGAAACTATAAGAACTATGCTGTTGAAACTTGGTAAGTAGATGTATTCTGTGAACCGCATTAAGATTTACACACAAAAATAAAAATAAAACAATAAATTTTGGGGGTTCCCATACTTGAAACTAAAACTAAAAATATTTTTTTTCATCAAACCCATACGTGTGGGGTATCTATGGATAGGTCTTCAAAAATGATATTGAGGTTTCTAATATCATTTTTTTTCTAAACTGAATAGTTTGCGCGAGAGACTCTTCCAAAGTGGTAAAATGTGTGTCCCCCCCCCCTGTAACTTCTAAAATAAGAGAATGATAAAACTTAAAAAAATATATGATGTACATTACTATGTAAACTACCAGCGAAAATTGGTTTGAACGAGATCTAGTAAGTAGTTTTTTTTTAATACGTCATAAATCGTAAACCGCAATTTACCAAGTACGGAACCCTTCGTGCGCGAGTCCGACTCGCACTTGGCCGGTTTTTTTTGTACAGTTCTTGGTAGAAATTTGTAGCTTGTATTATAACATCTTGCCTTGTTTTTGTTTCTTTGGATTTGCTTTCTAATTTGTGTATCCAGGTTTTGCATAGGCTTAGCTCTTTGAATGCTCTCTTTGTACTTCTAGATTTGTTCAGATTTTTCGTTATTATATTTTCTCGGTGATTCCTGTAGTCTTTCTTAATAGATTTATTTGTTTCTTTGTATATTTTGCTTAATCTTTCCTTTTTGTCTTTGTTATTATTCTTTTGCAATATTAATTCGGTGCGCCTCTTTATCAGTGCTATAGTTTCTTTACTAAATATTTTGTGCTCTTTATTCATACTATGCTCTTTTTTGTTTGTTAGACTGTAAATTGTGAGCGTCAGAATCGCAGGTCAACAGTCTTATTTAGCTTTCAAATTGTGCCTAAAAATTACTTACCAATTGCTTATATTTGCTTACCATAATGAGAGAATTGCTTATTTCATCTATTAAAAGAATTAAAACATTTAAGGTTGACCAGCCATTCTGATATCAGAATGGCTGGTCAATCTCTGTAGAGTAGTAACCATGTGGAATTACCGAAATTTTAATATGCCAAAGATTGCTTATTAATTGCTTATTTCACAATTTAGAAGCCTAGACCCAGTATATCCTGTTATTCTATCTATAAGCTAGTCAAGAATTTAAAATCCCCTGTGCCTGTTAAATTTATGAGAGCAAAGTGACGTATGTCGAAAATTGCGTTTATATATCAAAAGGTTTTATTACTCGTTTCTTTATTTTCTGAAATAACCGAATGGGGCCTAGTTTCTATATTATTTTTAATCATGGCTGTATTTATTAACTTTGTATATCTTGCTGACATAGAATACTTATGTTTTTAATAGTGGCTTAACCGACATTTTTTTTTATGTTGCCTGCCAATAAAGAGGTGAAATTAATCTGCCGTACATTAATTTTTATAACTTACTGTCGTCGTTTTTTTATGTGCGTGTAGACTGAGGGACCAAACTGGTATGTCGCAAAATAAAAATCGTAGGATTTACTAGTAGACTTAAAACAATTGTAGAACAAATCTGGGAATTTCTAAACAAATTTATTTTTGAATCCTATGAAAATAGATAGTCTGACCACAAAATGCAGACAGTACTTTTATATTTTGTACGGTTAATTTTATGTTATATTACATGGCTTAAATGTATTTAATAAAACAATAGATTACAAAATTAACTTATCAATTATTGCAATACTAGTCAGCACTTACACTAATTTTGAAATATTGGTCATCATAGCTAAACGTTCGTTCATAAAACAGTGATATCAGTAGATAAAGGCAGATTATGTATTTCTTGTTTTTTATAGCATTTAAATTATATTTTTTTTTTTTGCTACTCGTAATTATAAATAAATGAGCTGTTTCCGAACGCAATCTTGAAGTAACATTAAATTAATCTACTAATTTTATGTAGGTATGATATGGCTGTGTTTCCACCAGAGATGTGCTAGGATGCGTAGCAAGGGATGTGTTGTTAAGAACCATTACTTCAAACAAAATGATTCTATTGGTTCTTCTTCTTGGTTGATGTTGTTTTGTTGTGGCTGGGTAAACACCCAGGCTCTCTCAGCGTAGTTCTAGTGAAAGCTTTTTGTACATACAAAACATAGGAAGGATGTGTGCGAGGAATGCGTTGCGAGATATGTGTGCTAGGGATAGGCGCGAGCAGTGTTGCCGTTCTAGCAACTTTGTCGCTAGTTCCAGCGGATTTTATGAGTGGTTAGGTTAGCATAGGGCAAACCTGGGCCATGGGGTCCCAGGGCTAAGAAAGAAAATTTGGTTCAAATAAATATCAAAGTTAAAAAACCGGCCAAGTGCCACTCGGACTCGTGCAAGAAGGGGTCTGTACCATTATCGCAAAAAAAAATAACGTTTGTTGTGTGGGAGCCCCACTTAAATATGTATTTCATTAAATTTTTGTTATAGCAGAAACAGAAATACATTATCTGTGAAAATATCAACTGTCTAGCTATCACGGTTCATGAGATACAGCCTGGTGACAGACAGACAGACGGACCGCAGTCTCAGTAATAGGGTCCTGTTTTTACCCTTTGGGTACGGAACCCTGAAAATGGTTCAAAAGTCGTTCAATTATTTTTTGTGGCTTACTCATATTTTTTGGTCGCCAACCACTCATGAACCCCGCTAGAACTAGCGACAAAGTTGCTGAAACGGGCAACACGGGCACTCGGGCAATGGCGCGCACGCTCCGCTGCTTCCACATTTTATCTGAAACGAGCCCGCTACACATCCTCGCGCCGCCCATCTGTTCACCGATTCACAGCGTCGGTACGCATCCTCGCACCGCTCAGCTATCTCGCACATCTCTGGTGGAAACGCAGCCTAAATGTGTAGATTCTGTTTAATGCTACCTACCTACCTTAAAACTAATTCTCATACTATTATCGTGCCTTTTTATTAAATAGACTTTCCTTGAATACACACCTTTTTTCATTAAATTCACATACGCCATAAAAAATAAAATAAAATTAACCGTATAAAGTATAATAGTACTGTCTATATTTTGTTTTATTGTGTGATCACACTACTCTATTTTCATAGGATTCAAAAATAATATTATCTCAGCTAAGATGTAAGAAAAACACAATTTTAGATACCTATTATATAGTAGAAACGTTTTACTAAAAGTTAAGTACACTAGTCTTTCTGATATTCTTCTCGTCAAGCAGCTAGTACATGCACATATGTCAGTGGATGTGAGGATTGAGGGACCAGTTTTAATAATTGCTATCTAAAAATTGCGGCGATATTTCTTTTCTATTTCTTTTTTACAAAATGTTTCAAGTCTTATTTTAAAAATGTATGTAGAAAAAGAGAGATTTTATTTATTTGATTCGATAAATTCACTAAAATATGTATCTTTCTTGTGTGGAATGAGGGACCACAGTTTAGTCGTTACATATATTTTATCTTTGAAGCTTTGTGGTCTGTTATTTAGTTAATATCTTTACAAATTCTTTACTCAAAGTCTGTAGTCACGACACCTTAATTTTTAGGGTTCCGTACCCAAAGGGTAAAAAACAGACAGACAGACTGCGGAGTCTTAGTAATAGGGTCCCGCCCTATTACTAAGACTCCGCAGTCCGTCTGTCTGTCACCAGGCCAACCGTGATAGTTAGACAGTTGAAATTTTCACAGATGATGTATTTCTGTTGCCGCTATAACAACAAATACTAAAACCAGAATAAAATTAATATAATATTTAAGTGGGGCTGCTCCCATACAACAAACGTGATTTTTGTGCGGTTTTTTTCGATAATGGTACGGAACCAATCGTGCGCGAGTCCGACTCGCTCTTGGCCGGTTTTCAGATACTTTTCGAGATCTGGCTGATAATCTGTGAGGACTGAGGGACCACACTTTAAGTTTGCTGCAGCTGTAGTTTTTAATATATGTATTTGTTTACAAATTCCCAGATTTGTTCTACAATAGTTTTAAGTCTAATAATAAATCCTACGATTTTTATTTTGCGATATACCAGTTTGGTCCCTCAGTCCACACGCACATAAAAAAACGACGACAGTAAGTTATAAAAATTAATGTACGGCAGATTAATTTCATCTCTTTATTGGCAGGCAACTTAAAAAAAAGTCCGTTAAGCCACTATTAAAAACATAAGTATTCTATGTCAGCAAGATATACAAAGTTAATAAATACAGCCATGATTAAAAATAATATAGAAACTAGGCCCCATTCGGTTATTTCAGAAAATAAAGAAACGAGTAATAAAACCTTTTGATATATAAACGCAATTTTCGACATACGTCACTTTGCTCTCATAAATTTAACAGGCACAGGGGATTTTAAATTCTTGACTAGCTTATAGATAGAATAACAGGATATACTGGGTCTAGGCTTCTAAATTGTGAAATAAGCAATTAATAAGCAATCTTTGGCACATTAAAATTTCAGTAATTCCACATGGTTACTACTCTACAGAGATTGACCAGCCATTCTGATATCAGAATGGCTGGTCAACCTTAAATGTTTTAATTCTTTTAATAGATGAAATAAGCAATTCTCTCATTATGGTAAGCAAATATAAGCAATTGGTAAGTAATTTTTAGGCACAATTTGAAAGCTAAATAAGACTGTTGACCTGCGATTCTGACGCTCACTGTAAATTATAGCTTCTTCCAGAGTGTCATAGTAGCTCTGAGGGCTTGTGATTCCTTTAGATCGGTCTTCAATGCGGTTCATAAGACAAAGTTGGTAATGGTTTATTTCATCTTGTGTTTCTGGAATTTTAGGTGGGGTTTTAAAATGTTTTCTGCTCTTTTTTGGAATGCTTAGAGAGAGTGTAACTCGCAGTAGTCTGTGGTCCGATGGATACTTTACCATGTTTAATACTTCATAGTTCAATACTAGATTAGGGGTGTTTGTCATTATAAAATCTATTTCATTTTTAATATTGTTGTCCGGTGATATCCATGTCCACTTTCTATTAAGTCTTTTTTTGAAGTAGGTATTAATTATGGATAGTCTGTATTCATATGCATAATCTATCAGGCGCTCTCCTCTTTCATTTCGCTTTCCAATCCCATGCTTCCCCATGATGAGATTTTCTTCTTTTCTGGGTTGCCCAATTTTCGCATTGAAGTCTCCCAATACTATTATTTTATCATCGGCTAATGCATGTGCTTCCTTGAGATTGTTATAAAATTCCTGCATTTCTGATTCACTGGCTTTTTCCGTTGGAGCGTATGCCTGGATTATTGAGATATTCAGCTCACCAAGATTCAGCTGTAATAATGCTACTCTTTCTGAAATACCAGTGAAGTTTTTTATTTTATCTTTAAGTACCTTTTTTATTAGGAATCCTACCCCATATAAGCCTCTTGTTTGACCAATGTAGCAGAAAATATAGTCTGGGTACTCTTCTATGAAACAGCCCATTCTTCTTACCTCCGAAAGCCCCAATATGTCACAATTTATACTTTCAAGTGCATAAGTTAATTCAAAATATCTTTCTCTTGACGATAGGGACCTCACGTTGTAAGTGCAAATTTTTAAACATTGTTCATGTGTGTATTTTAATTTGTAACTTGATCTGTTGTTTATAGATGGAGGGTGGTGGTCTAATTCCCCACGATGACCAGTCGGCTTGGGAAATGTATTGATTTTATTAATTGATGGTTCTACTAGCTTACTTATTGTTGTGTTCTGGGGGCTGATGACCTCATCCTAGTTTTGGTTCTCTGATACTGGCATTTTGGCTGTTAACGAGTTGCTTCGGACTCTCATTACGTCGAATGCATTGATCCTGTTGATTTTAGAAGCTACAAACTGCTTTCGAGGCTGGCTTGAAGTTTCAGGCGAAATGGACTCGTTTCGTTTCCTTTTTTCCGTAGCAGTGTTTCCTTCTTTAATTATAAGTTTGTCGTGTTTCAGAACTGCAAAATTGCCTTTGTTTCTTTCTTCTTTGAGTTTCGGTAATAGCTCCCTTCTTTTCTCCATTACTTCTCTTGTGTAGTCCTCAGAGACATATGCGCCTTTGAGTTTCTTCTTATTTATCATGACTTTGTTTTTCATCCAGTTGTTTACAAATGTAATTAGTATTGGTCTTGCCCTCTCGTCTTTGTCGTCCTTTTTACCAATTCGATAGATAACATCAATATCCCTTTTTTCCAACGAAACATTGAGATCGTTTTCGATTTTTTCTGTCACTTTTACCAAGAGATCGAAGGATGACATATTATTTTCACTTTCTTTAAGACCATAGACAATGATATTATTTCGTCTATTGCTAACTTCGATTTTATTTATTTTTTCTCGCAAATTTTGGTTTTCTGATTTTAAATCCGTGATAGTCTGTGTTATAGGTGTTAATTTTTCATCCATTTGCGATAAAATATCTTTGGTTTGTTTTTCCATTTCGATTTTCATCTGTTCTAAGAACGTTTGGAGGTGATCCATCGTGCAAGCAAGTTGTAGGTAAAACGGAACGTAACTTTGTATTTCCGAACGCAACTTATACCTTATCTATGACTTCCGTAGACAGAGTTCGGAGCTCAAGTTGGTACTATATAAGTTGACAATGACAGTGTTGACACTTACTTGTCTGTTGTATGTAGATGTCAATTGTGATGACTGTTTTTTTTTCCGTTTTTTATATTTCAGAAGATATAATTTCGGCACTAATTTCACACTTTTTTCGTTCTAATAACACTTTGTGACGTTATCTTCAAGGTTCAGGTGTTTTTTTCGTTGTTGGAGACAGTTTTGCAGTTATTTTGGAATTAAAACGGCAAGGGCACTGAGCTACGTGTTCTTATTATGACAGCCGGAACCGGAAACCAAAGGAGCTGGTAATACGGATGTTCAATGTCTATGCTTCGTACCGTTGGCTCGCTGGAGTTTGACATTGGTGCTTTAACGGATAAGTTTGTGACTTTGTCAATGAGTCGTTCGCCGGAGACGTCCACTAATAAGCGGTGGTGTTTCAGAAAATCAGCGCCGATTATTGGTTTGCTGACGGATGCGATGACGAACTTCCAGCGATACGGTCTTCGTAGTTTGAGGTCCAATTCAAGCGTTTTCTCACCGTATGTCGAAATAGTGGTGTTGTTGGCCGCATATAGGCAGAAGCTTGTAGGTGTAGCTTTCATGCCGGCTTTTTTCGGTATGACAGAGATGTTGGCGCCGGTGTCGATCAGGAACGATAGGCGTGAATTCCCGTCGGTGACAAATAGACGGTGTGATAGTGTTCTCGCGCCGGTTGCCGCCTCAGCCAACGCTACTCTTAGTTTTCCGAGGTCGTGTTTGGCTCTTCGAAATTGCAAGGACGTGTGCATCGTTGTGCTTTTTTTCCGAACTTCCGATGGTAGTAGCAGATATTGTCGTTACGGGACGATGAAACATTGCGGTTGGAGCGGAATCTGGATGGTGTTCGTGATCTGGGACGATATCTTCGAAATGGTCGACCTTGTCGATACGATGATTGATTTGTTTTCAGTTCGGCGATCTCACGAGTGAGAAAGTCAATCTTCTCAGACAGTTTCTCATTAACGGTCATCTCATTAGTTTTTGCTTGATTTGAGCAGGTGGACACAGCAGCAATAGTTTGTGGAAGTGAATGTTCTAGAATCTTGTCAGCCATTTGTGCGAGATCATCGATTTCTGACTTCTTGGCGATGTTGTCGCTGACTGCGAGGACAGCACGGACCGACTGGGGCAGGTGGTTCGTCCACATGATACGCAGCGCCGACTCGGATATATTTTTACCAGCGAGGTTCTGCATGCGCCGCAGTAATTGTGATGGCTTCATGTCCCCTAGTTCCATTTCGGACAACAACCGCTGGACTTGTCTCTGTTCTGATTCTTCGTAAACCTGTAGCAACCAGTTCTTCAATGTTTTGTATTTGTCAGTTTCCGGTGGTCGGAGAATAATGTCGGCTATCTCGTCGATATCTTGACGTTCCAGCTGTCC
Organism: Orthosia gothica; assembly: GCA_949775005.1. NCBI lineage: Eukaryota > Metazoa > Arthropoda > Insecta > Lepidoptera > Noctuidae > Orthosia > Orthosia gothica. The sequence continues at coordinate 10,266,020 of OX459070.1, forward strand.
AATGACAAGCTCGTACATTGGCTTGTCACCCTTCTTGTGTGAGGAAACGATTGCTTCGAACTGCGCGAACCATAACCGCAGTCTGTCGCGCCAGATCGGTGGGATGCGAAGAGTAGCAGATACACCGGATACTTCTTGCTCGTCTTTCTTCGAATCCGCGTTGGTTGTAGTCATTGTGATATTTTTATCACGTCGGGGTCACCAATGTTGAGGTAGGAATCCTTAGCTGTGTCTGGAGTGAAAGACGGTTGAAATGCGAATGAATCTTTATTGCGATACTTACCCTATTATATACAAAAATACATAAAAGATTATTAGCGTCTACCTACATTCATAACACAAATAAATAAGTCAAGGATTATGTCGGTAAGACGAAAACATTTGCGTTATGTGCTCGTCATATAAAAGCTTCCGACACGCCTGAGCTGGTAGTATTCCACTGGCCGCCGGCGCACGCGCATGATATATTTATGTAGGTATGTGTTGCAGCTACACTGTGTATAATAACCTTATTTCAGGAGTCAAAGATAAAAAAAGTGTAGTTTATAAGATATTTCAGATATTTGTGTAATGTATGTATCTAGTAATAAGTTATTGTGGGTAAGTTGATATTGTTTATTATTTAGTATTGTAGGTAGTCCGGTTGATGTAACTTTCTAGCCAGTCATTATACTTGTGCCTGTACGTTGCTACGTGTCTTATTTGTTCCCGCATCCCAAGTGCTCCCAGCCCAGAAATTCTTCAGTGGCGACGAGGATGGGATAAACTAAACTGTATATAAACTAAAGAGACAAGGAGTGTTAGTGGTGAATACGCAAAAAAAAAAAAAAAAAAAATGTCACTCGGTAGGATCAACGAGTTCGATATACTTAAGGACGATTGGAGATTATACGTCGAACGACTAGAACAGTACTTTATAGTAAATAAAGTATCGAGTGAATTACAAGTGCCGAAGTTAATCACCGTTATGGGTGCAGCTAGCTACGAGCTGTTGGTGAATTTATGTACACCGGCGAAACCGAAAACAAAAACGTTTGAACAGATAACGGTTATTATGGAGAAACATCTTCAGCCGAAACCGAGTGAGTTGGCTGAGCGTTATAAATTTCGTAATCGCAAACAACTTGCCAGTGAAAATATATCGGTTTATGTAGCTGTTTTAAAGAAAATGTCAAAAACATGTGAGTTCGGAACGTGGTTCGAAGAAAGTTTAAGAGACCAGTTGGTTTGCGGGATTAAAAGCGAGATCATTAGACAAAGACTGTTTGCAGAACCCAAATTAGATTTCATGAAGGCATATAATCTCGCCGTAAGCATGGAGGCGGCAGAGAAAGATGCAGCAGCTGTAGTGGAAGGGTCTGTTAGTGCAACAAGTGAGGCGAAGGGACCGGTGGATTGTCAGCTGATGATGAGTATGCGGCGGGGCGGTGCCGGCGGATCGGGCAATGGCCGCTTGCCGGTAGGCGAGCACGTGCAGCGCAGGCGGCTGCAGGCAGGCCGTGCGGCAACCGCGAGGTCGGCGGCACCTACGTCCATGTCGATGGAGCGGGAGCGGCAACAGCGAAAGTGTCGAGCGTGTGGCGGGCCGCATGAGGTGGCTGCTTGCAAGTTCGGGCACTACTACACTACTAAAATAATAAAGTTTGAGTGCGATACAGGTAGTGCTATCTCATGTATAAACGAACGCACATATAATGAGTTATTCAGTAACTTAACAATTGTCAAAAGCAATATTGTTTTGAGGTATTATACGGGAGAAACAACAAAACCACTGGGAATTATTAAACCTCTGGTCAAATATAAAGACAAATGTAAGCAGTTAGACTTGTACGTGATAAAAAATGGTAAAACAATGTTACTCGGAAGGCAATGGATGGCAGCATTAACAATACAATTGCCGGTATTACATTATGATTCATATGTAAATAACAATAATATTTTTAATGGAACAAATTTTGATGTAAACGTATTTAGTTCCAGATACTCTAAAGTTTTCGCGGACGGTTTGGGGCGATTCACTGGTGGTAAGGTGGGCATACACTTGCGGCCAGGCGCACGGCCTGTGTTCATGCGTGCGCGCCCGCTTGCGTATGCCCTGCGCGAGCCGGTGGAGCGCACGCTGGACCAGCTGGTGCGGGACAACATTCTCACTCCGGTCGAGCGTTCTGACTGGGCGACGCCCATAGTGCCCGTCGTAAAGAAGGATGGCAGCATAAGGATTTGTGCCGATTATAAGCTCACATTAAATAAGGTAATAGAAGTCGATCGCTATCCACTACCTAGGGTTGAAGACTTGCTAGTTCGGTTAAACGGTGGGGAACATTACAGTAAGATAGACCTTTCCCAAGCTTATGCTCAATTTGAACTAAATGATTCACGAAAGTACACGGTTATTAACACACACAAAGGTTTGTTTCGATATAATAGATTAGTGTATGGACTTGCGTCAAGCCCGGCCATATTCCAGAGACGACTGGAACAGATGTTTGTAGATTTACCACAGGTAGGCGTATTCCTTGATGACGTCATCATAACTGGGCGTACAGTGTCCGAACACATGACTAATTTATGTAAAGTTTTTGATCGATTAGAACAGTATGGTTTGCGAGTGAGGAAGGACAAATGTTCATTCTTTGCTAAATCTGTTGTTTACTTGGGGCATGTTATCAGTAAAGATGGTGTACATACTTGTTCGGATAAGGTCAAGGCGATTATAAACACGCCGGCACCGTCGAACCTCTCGGAGCTGAGGGCGTTTATAGGCATGGTTATGTATTATGCTAAGTTCATAAAGAATGTCAGTACAATTTTAGCCCCAATGTACCAATTATTGAGATTAGGAGTGAAATATGATTGGAGTGATGAATGCAAACATGCGTTTGGTAAGGTAAAAGCATTGTTAGCTAGTAGTGAGGTACTAACACACTACTCGGTCGAGTTGCCACTCGTGCTGACTACCGACGCGAGCAGCGTGGGGGTCGGCGCCGTGCTGTCCCAAATCACGCCAAGCGGCGAGCGGCCGATAGCTTACGCCTCGCGGTCACTTAGTGTAGCTGAGCGATCATATTCACAGATAGATCGAGAAGCGCTGGCGATAGTTTACGGAGTCAGAAAGTATCATCAGTATTTATACGGTCGAAAGTTTGTGCTGAAAACCGACCATAAACCGTTGACTTATATTTTTGGAAATAAAGTAGGAATACCAATTATGGCTGCATCTCGTTTACAGAGATGGGCAGTACTGTTGTCCGCATATAATTATAGCATAGAATATGTAGGATCAAAAAAAAATTGCGCGGACGCTTTGTCACGTCTACCTAATATGACGAACATACACTCAGATAGGAAAGACAGTACGTATGTTCATTTTGTAGAAGAATTTTTACCCATCACGCATACTGATGTTAAGGAGGCGACACAAAGAGATATCGAGTTATGCAGAATAATGTCTTACGTACAGTCTGGCTGGCCAAATGAGTGTCCAGCTATGGCGGAAATACAACCATATTTCCATAGACGTCGCGAATTATATTCGGAATTCGGGTGCCTTATGTGGGGGTACAGAATGGTAATACCCTCGAAATTAAGAAATCTTGTTTTAAGACAGTTACACAGTGGGCATTTGGGTATCGTGAAGATGAAAGGGCTAGCTCGAAGTTATGTCTGGTGGCCTAACGTAGATGCGGATATAGAAACGATGTGTAAGCAGTGCGAGACGTGCGCCGCGGAGGCCGACGCACCACCTCGGGCGCCGCCGCAGCCGTGGCCTTATACCGCGCAACCGTGGACTAGATTGCATATCAATTTCCTAGGGCCATTTCAGGGCACAAAATTTTTAGTGTTGGTTGATTCGAGCACAAAGTGGATAGAAATTTTTGAAATGAAACACACAAATGCTTTAAGCGTAATTAAGGTCTTAAGAGCCACATTTGCTAGATTCGGTTTACCCGAGGAGTTAGTTTCGGATCAAGGACCTCCGTTCACTAGTGCAGAGTTATGTTCATTTCTAAAAAATAATGGTATACGACAAAACTTCTCACCTGCCTACCACCCGGCATCGAATGGTGCGGCAGAAAACGCGGTCAAACTTTGTAAGCGGGCCATTAAAAAGGCGTATAGGGATAGTGTTGATGTGGATACTGCTTTACAAACATTCCTGTTAGCATACCGTAATTCAGTGCACAGCACTACAGGCCAGACACCTGCGTCAATGCTACAAAGGCGCTCACTTCGTTCTCGGCTCGACTTGTTACGGGGGCAGCGGTCAATAGAAAATAAGGTACGGGAGATACAGGGGCGCCAGACAGACAGTGAGGGGCTTAAGTCACGAACTGGACATTATGGAGTTTCTTGTGCGTTCTTCTCCATAACAACCTACATTTCCGAATGCACGGTAGAATCAATTTTTATTAAATGTAAATTTTAACGTTCAAAAGTGCCACATAATGGCCTACTTGAAATAAACACATTTGACTTTGACTTTGACTTTGAACTCTGTCCGAAGGTGATACGGTTTGGGCGAGACAGTACGGTGCGTCAGACAAGTGGGTGAAAGGAACTGTGAGAGATGTAGAAGGTACTCGTAGGTACGTAGTGGATAGTGGTGATGGTCGACTTCTCAAAAGACACATTAACCAAATCAGGCGCCGTTCTCGGCTGTCAGATGTTCCTTGTCAAGGAAACGAAGCTAACAAAGAACAAGGCGACCGAAGTGAGACTGTTGTGCCGTTACAAACTGATGGATTGGTAGAGGCATCGGAGTCGAGACATTTGTTTAAAGACCAGCTAGCTATTACTAAAGAGGATGGTATGGAAAGCAAAGAAAGTAGTGATCCAAAAATTAGTAGTGTGCCACCGATACCTCCGGCCATCGATCCACCTAGTTGTGATACTGAGCCGACGGTGACACCACCAGGGACGCGCTCCAAACGAATTCGCAGACCGGTCGTGCGATTTGAAATAGATTAATTGTATAAGTAGCTGATAAGTCTAGTATGTATAAATATGTATGTGTATATACTTAAGTATCCTAGGAATAAGAAGGGAGGTGTAATGTAGTATCTAGTAATAAGTTATTGTGGGTAAGTTGATATTGTTTATTATTTAGTATTGTAGGTAGTCCGGTTGATGTAACTTTCTAGCCAGTCATTATACTTGTGCCTGTACGTTGCTACGTGTCTTATTTGTTCCCGCATCCCAAGTGCTCCCAGCCCAGAAATTCTTCAATTTGTTACAAAAAAATTACCCCAGAGTAAAGTTAATAAAAGTAAAAAAATATTTGCCGTATATCACTTTGACAATTCAAACAGTATATTCATCGTTTCTATGGTTTTCTCCTTCTCTTATAGCCACGATTCTATCGTCGATATACAAATATTGTCGAGGATACGCTGCTAAAATCGCCGTCGAGTTCGAGAAGCAGGATGTACTTACAACTGCTTAATATTTGCGTAACGCAAGATCAAGCTATATAACATCTTTATTTGTCAAGTTATAAAAAATACGACAACAACCTTCCCACTTTAATATGCAATCGTACATCAATTCGGTCTAATTCGTATTACTTTAATAAGCAAAGTAAAAGTTAGGTACTCTGAATCAAAGTCCATTTTACTTTTTGATGTTACCGTTATTTTACTTGTTCCACGTTTGGAACCGGAATACGAATATGACGTCAGTGACCTGTATCTGTCGCGAACTAACAATACACGCTGATATTTGCCTTAATCGTTTTTGATTAACATGCACGATGACGTGTCAGGCTGTATGTCAGGGTGCAATTATTTTCGACTTACGATCAAGTGCTAGTTATGAATATGAATTTTTGTTTCGGTGACGAGAAAATACACATAAATGAAGGGAAGGCGCACCTCTGTTTTGTTTCATTGAATATTTTTTTAATAGGTAACCTGTTTGTTTGAAGGACACTGTTATTATTGAATACTTGGAAGTATTAAAACGTGCATCCTGTAGTTGATTGAGTATGTTGAATATTCATCAATATTTTATTATGAGAAAATGTAATTTTCAGTATGAAATATAGTTTCTGAATCAAAATACTGAAATATATTGCTGCTTGTAAAATGATAATTTTGGGTCAAAACAATACTATTTAAACTTCACTTTTGAAGCCATTTCAAAAGTGAAATTTAAATAGTATTGTATAATATATATATTATGTTAATATATATTATACAATACTGTACTATATATTATGTTAAACTTTGGATTTAGTTAAGCATTAATTCACGATTGATTCAAGAATTCATTCAATTTTCTCTTTGCTAGGTATATCTAGAAATCGTTTTTTACATTTTCGTTATTACTAACTCAACTTGTAAAGTCTGAAGCAGTATTTGGCGGCCACTAGTCGCTAACATAACTAAAATACATCGAGGGCCATTTGGCACTGTATAGCATTTTAGTTTAAGTACTAATTTTACCCTGGATATTAATATTGTACTGTTAATTTAATACAAATTCTCATAGATTGCTTACACAGAACTTAACTGAAAGCGATAATATATTTAAAACAACATTTATAATAGATATCAACTACGAGAAATGTTAAAACTGATCTCAGAATCTTGGCTTAAAGTTACTAGATATGACTCACGTCCGAATCTAAGGAAACTAATTGGGAAACATCCAGCATAAAGGCTAAAATATTCCATGTTGAACTCTCAAAAATGTTTTAAATCATTTTGAAAGCATAAAATAGCGACACAAATCTAAAATTTGGCTTTCAACTAGGCTAAAAGCGTCTCAAACACATTTTATCTGACCGGCCCGAGTGCACGACTATCCCCATGATATTTTTCCGAATTTCTGCACTTCATTATAAATGTATGTGCTGAAACCCTGACATTTCAGGATATCCGCGTTGGCTTGAAAATTTTATATCTGCCTACCAAGTTTTTTATTCGCGCCAGATTTATTGAGGACTCCTGTTATTTGCTTTTAATAACATGTTTTTTGCACGTGAAAGTCTTTTTGGATTAAATTCGGTGCGGGATTTTTGTTTGAAGTGTCATTATTACGAACTGTATTCAGATTAAAGGTTTTTTTTTTCTAAATCCTAGATCAGGGTATATACTGGTTGGCTGACTCGCTAATCTAGTGGTCGGTAGGATTACTAACTGCTGAAGAGATCAGCTAAGCCCTTCAGGCAATACAGGCATCATGTTTTAATATTACGTCATACTACTAGATTTAATTTTTAAACTTGCTTCTGCCAGCGGTTTCGCTCGCGTGCAAAGTATTTTCTTATCCCAACGGCACATTATACCGGGATAAAAAGTAGCCTGTGCTATGCCTGACTCTAGTCTATCTCTGTGCTAAATTTCATCTAGATCCGTTCAGCCTTTCTAGCGTGATTGAGTAACAAACATACATCCACACACATTTATCAAACTTTCACAATTATAATATTACTAGCTTCTGCTAGAGACTTCGCCCGCGTGAAAATCGAAAATTATTCCAAGGGAACATATTCCCGGGATAAAAAGTATCCTATGTGCTATCCAGATCCTTTCAGCCGTTTGAGCGTGAAGAAGTAACAAACATACACACACACACAAACTTTCGCCTTTATCATATTAGAATGACTAGGTTCTCCCAACGGTTTCACCCGCGTGCAATTCGAAAATTATCCCGAGGGAACATATTTCCGAGATAAAAAGTATCATATGTGCCATCCAGTTCCGTCCAGCCGTTTGAGCGTGAAGAAGTAACAAACATACAAACACACACAAACTCACAAACTTTCGCCTTTATAATATTAGTGTGACTAGCTCCTACCAGCGGCTTCACCCACGTGCAATTCGAAAAATATCCCGAAGAAACATATACCGGGGAAAAAAAGTATCATAAGTGCTATCCAGATCCATCCAGCTGTTTGAGCGTGAAGAAGTAACAAACATACAAACACACACACACACAAACTCACAAACTTTCGCCTTTATAATATTAGTGTGACTAGCTCCTACCAGCGGCTTCACCCGCGTGCAATTTGAAAAATATCCCGAAGAAACATATACCAGGAAATAAAAAGTATCATAAGTGCTATCCAGATCCATCCAGCTGTTTGAGCGTGAAGAAGTAACAAACATACAAACACACACACACACAAACTCACAAACTTTCGCCTTTATAATATTAGTGTGACTAGCTCCTACCAGCGGCTTCACCCGCGTGCAATTCGAAAAATATCCCGAAGAAACATATACCGCAGAAAAAAAAAAGTATCCTATGTGCTATCCAGATCCAGCCAGCCGTTTGAGCGCCAAGAAGTAACAAATATACAAATACACACACACATACTCACATACTTTCGCAATTATAATATTAGTGTGAAATCGTAAGAAGACAGCATTTTATTACATTCCTGATATTTTAAAATGATCAGGCGCATTCTGTTTCAGATAACCTAAAAATAAGTTTTAAAATGAACTGGAACAAAAAATCAACGAAAAGCTTTAATTAACATGCAATCACAATATAATCAAAGGAATCACGATTCTCGTTAAACAAGCACATTTCTGTTTCATATAAGTATTAATCCGATTAAATATTCGTCGAGTTCGTTATAATTGAGAAGGATGTTAATATGTTTTAATAACAGTACTGGGTCCAATTACTTGGTTCCATGCGTGGCAATGTTGGAATAACGTTTTCAGAAAAAGCCAAGTCTTGTCAGTTAAAAATAAAACCATGCTGTCATGGGTACCGCCGATAGAAGAGAACACCGAAAATGAGCAGCTAGTAACTCCAAATAAATTCCGGCGTGCGTGTATGACTAGATGTTTGAACTGGTGAAGCAAAATAAGTATTTAAGGATCGTAGCAGGTGGCGTTCTCTAGTTTTTTTTTCTTTTTTTTTACTAGATATAGGCTTGCGTTTGACCACTATCTCACCTGATGGAAAGCGATGATGTGGTCGACGGTGAAGCACGCTTGCCTAGAAAAAACCTATTCACTCTTGACTTAAAGACCCCTAGATTGTAGCTATCGGGAAACACAGAACACAGTTTCTGCCTATTCAACTAATATGTAAACCCCATAGTGCATTTTACCGTTGTAACATTAAAATTTACAATTAACACTTATTTTTGCCACACACATACTTCAAAAATGAGTGTGGTAACAAAGCAGATCAAGACTTGAAGTGTATTTATTTATTTAATACTTCATGCAAATAAAAGTACAGTGGCGGACTTCATGCCTTGAACAATTTATAGCAGTCGACCTTTGGGTGATGTAGAGACAAATAGTTGTGGGTGCAATATGAATGCTAATAGTCTAAGATCCCGTTATAAAACGACCTTCACCGAGATGCTTATTTAATGAAACGTATTTTATATTTAATTTAATATGTCAATAAATATAATCCATATGGGTTGCCTAGCAAATTTCAGTCCAGAGTATGTTTAATTAATAATTAAAAAATATTTTTTTTTTAAACATTTCACCGGTATGATTATTAGATAAATTCTATACCAATCGAAAGTATGAAGCCCATAGAATATGCAAACGTTAGGTTGCCTATTCTTTTCCGGTCACAACTATCGGGTTGCCAGGTATAATCAGGTAAATCTGTACTAGCATTTTGCAACGGTCTGTTTATTGAATGAAATATAAATGAAATTAAAGATTATTTTATTCTGAACACGGTGGTATAGGGTTGCCTGCGAAAAATCAGTCCAGAATTGCGGTTGTCGAATTTAAAAAAGTAAAATATTGCTCCGAGTGAATGTGTGCGACTACGACGACGAAGAGGACACAGCATAGCAGCTGTTTAAAGTCCGCTCACTTAAAGAAAGAGAGTGCGCATGCTTTTTGGGCTTGGAAAAGAAAAGGATAGCGATAGACTCGTATATACTATGCATCATTTTGGAGTAGTTTATTATTTAAATAGAGAAATCGTTTTTTTTTTTTTTATAAAAATAAATAAATACAAATCTATAAATGTAAACAGAGAAATTGAAATCAATTGAAACTATTGGAAAAAATTCAAAACCCATAAAAGTGAATTTTTTTAATCAACCCAGTCTTGCAAATTTTATTTTTATTGTAAGACAAAATAAAAAAACAACAATAAAAAAATTACTTCTATTTATTGTAAAAAAATAAAAAAAAAAAAAAAAAAAACAGAATCCGAGTCATCGGACATAAAACTACGATCTTCAACTTCTGAATCTTCTTCGTCATCACTCTCTGTTTCACTTTTTTCATCTAGCATGTCATCATGTCTTCTATCTTTAAAGGTGTATGATCCCCAATGAATCCTACTGGTTTTAAATATTCATCTAAGAACCATCCGCAGTTCTCAGGCTCAAGTTTCACGCATATTGGATCCGTTGCATTAAGCCACATGGAATTTACGAAAATAGTTCGTAAAATTCTGAGTTAATGATACCCAGCATGGTGGTATGGAGTTGGAGTCGAAGCCTCTTGATAAGAATAGTTGATTGAAAACATCCTCATTAATTGTTACAAAAAAAAGGAAATCAGATCATTTTCTTGTTTAATTTATAAATTACCGTTTTTCAGTAAATTACAAAAAAAATATGTGTGTCGAAAATTAACATAACCATAGGTGAATTTTACTAACAATTATTTAAACATGAAAAAAATATAGATTCAAGATTCAATTATTATGTACTTACTGTATATTCAGCACTAAAATTAAGAAATTGTTCGTTATATTTTTTATTCAAAACGGTCACTTTTTTGTAGCACGTGGTATGATAACCTACAAATTGAAGAGACGCACTGGGTAGCTCAACAAAATTGTATTTAAAGTGTTTTTTTTTTACGAAAAGCTAACTTTAATACACAGTTTTTAAAAGTTTCATCATTAAAATCAATTATTTCATCATCCGATCCACACAAAAAACACTTTTTTGCCATTTTTTCCAACAATAAATAGTAGCACGTTTTTTCAATTGTATTTATAGCGACACTCTACTCCAAAATGATGAAGTATATACGAGTCTATCGCTATCCTTTTCTTTTCCAAGCCCAAATAGCATGCGCACTTTCTTTCTTTAAATGGGCGGACTTTAAACAGCTGCTATGCTGTGTCCTCTTCTATCGCATGGGATGGTCGGTTGGGACCTCTCAGTCGCACACATTCACTCGGAGCAATATTTTACTTTTTTAAATTCGACAACCGCAATTCTGGACTGATTTTTGCAGGCAACCCTATACCACCGTGTTCAGAATAAAATAATCTTTAATTTCATTCAATAAACAGACCGTTGCAAAATGCTAGTACAGATTTACCTGTTTATACCTGGCAACCCGATAGTTGTGACCGGAAAAGAATGGGCAACCTAACGTTTGCATATTCTATGGGCTTCATACTTTCGATTGGTATAGAATTTATCTAATAATCATACCGGTGAAATGTTTAAAAAAATATTTTCTTTTAATTATTAATTAAACATACTCTGGACTGAAATTTGCTAGGCAACCCATATGGATTATATTTATTGACATATTAAATTAAATATAAAATACGTTTCATTAAATAAGCATCTCGGTGAAGGTCGTTTTATAACGGATCTTATACTATAAACTAATCAGGTTTATTTGCATATAAAATATAAATACATTAATTGGATAATATATACACAAAAGAATAAACTAAATATATAAATATACTTAAACATTACAATTATTATTATTATTATCTAAATATACATGGTAAATATCCCGAAACAAATATTAATTCTAATGATTGTGACAATTTCAGCTTAAAAACTTATACTAAAACATTATAATACTAGTTACAGATAAATAATTGAAAAGCATTAGCGTTGTAACGATACTATAAAATGTTGAGAACCTATTTCACCTAATTAGTTTTCTCCTACGCCTTCGTAGCCTTGAAACAAGATTGAACAGGCATCTGCCGGCCTCACTCGTTCCATCGTAGACTTCGTCCATTGCTTACCATCAGGGGCTTTACTCTGTAGTGTCAAAACTATCCATATCATGGTTCCACTGTGTGAGAGAGACAGAGTTATACAGGAAGGATAGCACTATCCCATTTTCACTGTCGAACCATGATATTTTTGACACGTCAGAGTATTGATCTCGATCTCACCTCGGGCACTAGTGCCGTTTCATACGACCCGGTTACCGGTTAGCCGGTGCCGGATACCCGGTGGCGAATGTATAGCCGTGTACGTGGGAAAGCTAACGTTAACGTAAGCCGTATTACTAATGTGAAATACGTTTTTCATTACTATTCAAATATAAGAGGAAAATATTATTTGCAGGTTTCTATCAGGCATTTCTTAATAGCAGCCCTGAGAGTCTGATAAGACTTATTTGCGAAGCGTGGGAGTTTCATTCACCCCAGCCTACGCCTTTGCGGAATACTAGCATCAAGCGTGATGTTTATAAATAGAAAAGAGGTTATTTGGATACCTATTTATTGTTTTTGTGAGTGTTGAAGCATGAAATTTTTTAATTCAATACCATCATGGTTTGTCAAGCAGCAGTTAGCAGAGGACTTAAAATCAATCTGCCTATAGTTCATTCGCGTTAAGAAAATAGGAAGTCATCATTGTCAGGCGACCTATCGATCAATCGGGTCGCAACAAATTAGAATGCTTGCGGCCCGATTTGTCGTGGGGCCGGCTGACAATGACGACTTACTATTTTAACTCGAATGAACTATAGTCTTTTGCCAACTATGTACGTTTGCGTTGGCTTCTAGTCACACCAGATGCATTGGAGAGCCGGTATTTCATATGGATCGAATTTCTATCTGAACTCCACAACCTAGCAACTGGATCCGATACCACTTTGGCAAGAAAGGTTTCATGTTTCCTGGCTTCTGACAGCCGATACCAACAGCTTAACGTGCATGGAGGAATTTGGGCCAACGAAATAATCATACGTTTAATAATTGTGATAAAGAGTTTGTTAAATTAACAATTGATTATACCCAGTGAGGGTCAGGAAGACCACAGGATGTAAGAAACACTGGATTGATCAATGTGGCGATGTTTGGGTCTTGAAAAATGTCAGCAGAGCATGTCTTTCGGCTTAAGTAATGAGGTTGAATAATCCATCATCACCATCATCGATACGTCAAAATAAAAGTACCAAAAGCAAAAAATAACGAATTGGATATGAAGCTCTCTACCGGAGACTGCATTTCCTGATCAAATATAATTCACAAAAACCTTCTGTGACAGTGAGGCAAATTATCTGGTTCCGTTTTTCTACATGATCAGATCCCTCGAAAGTCTCGAGTAATGGTTACTTCTCGACGAGCGTACAACTTGGGCGGCAATACATGGTGAGTTGGTCAAAATGGAAACTGATCGAAAAAGAACTATTATTTCCATACAAGTTGATTTACACGCTACAAATAATAATACCATGTGCTAAACTATCTCTTTTTATTCGTTGTCTTCATTATTGAAGGTCGTGCCCTTCTTGGAAAGCTTTGACGGAATCATTGACGAGCTGCTTTCAAGCTACTCTGTTTTCGGCTCTTCTCAGGGCAGTGGTCACCGTGAGTCCTGTAATTGCCCTGATCTGGTCAGACCCGCGAATAGGTGAACGTTCACGTGGTCTTTTTTTCATCCACCTTGCCCACTACAACCAGTTTTTCCAAGTTGTCTGGCTGTCTCTGGGAGATGTAAACAAAGTAATTTAGGACTCGTTAGTAGCAGATCCTGGCGTCTGTTTTGATGTTCTCTTGGTCGAGCATGAACTTATTTGTGGTAAATTAAAGGTATACCTAAACATTTCTGATCGAAAAATAATGCTAGTGTCTTGTATGTAATAGCAAGCTACCGTATTGCATTTATTGGTACATTGCCAATTCCAGACCTAAACCACAAATAGATACCCACTGTTTGAACGACTTAGCTATTGAACTCGACGCATCCTTTGCATGACTTTGTCATTTAGACCGCATCTTAAAATTTTAAACTTACGTACCTCACCTTATTTCCTTAAAAACTCAAACTCATAATTATTTATTTAAATTAAACCATTTAAAAGGTACTGTTGAATTGTCAAGTAAAAGACGAAGTTACTCGGGCAAGAACGTGTACGAAACACCTGACCACGGACACTCTTTTCAATAGTTAGTTAATGGTATTGATACCCTACTTAAGTTAAGATTAGTCAAATTGATACTATGTGCATTACCCTATTCTGACAAGTTACTTGTTCAGGAAAAATAATACATATCTAGTTTAAATAACTTGATGCATATTTTATCTTGTCGTCATAGTGACCGTTTATTGTTTTTTGACACCAACAATTTTGTTAGTGATTTTGTTTTGATTCGGGAACATATGTTTCTTCCCAAAAATAGCCGACATTTATTAGCTACATTGTTAGCTTTTAATATACACGCAGTTATTGATAATTTAACTGAAACTAGGTTTAGTGATTTAACAGTATTATCCAGTTTTTCTGATAATACTACTGTAGACCCTTTAAACTATTAGAGCCGACAAAAGAGAAGACGAATAGCAATATTTTACTATAATTATCATCAAAATATAAATCGCTTCTCCGGCAAAATGTTAGACTTGGAATTGTTGGTAGATAAATATATAAAATAGTACGTGTAACGATTCCAATCACAGAATTGTTATTGACAAGTTGTATGCAGATATTATACATGCCTTGAGTGCGGCTTCTTTGGTGGGTCGGGGAAGCGGCAATAGGTGCTCAAAGCGGCTGGAACAAGCATGTTGCCGAGGCTCACAGGGTGGCTAGGGATTTTTTTTTGTTGTGGGCGTCATATGGTAAACCTACTAGTGGGTTAGTTTATAACGAAATGTGTGGGGCTAGAAGAGTCTTCAAGTCAAGGTTAAAGTGGTGCCAAGACCATGAAGACCAAGTTAGAATGGATATTCTTGCCTCACACCACGCTAAGAATGATTTTCGTAGTTTCTGGAAACACACAAATAAATTGAAGGCCAGGCCGGGCATCCCTGTGAGCGTCGGTGGCATGAGTGAGCCAGAAGACATTGCAAATCTTTTTAAAGAGGCGTTCTTTGTCAAATCTCCTCTGGGCCCGTCGCGGTCGGTGCCTGATGTTATGCTCGGGATGAAAGTGGGGGTTAAATTTAAGGCCGCAGAGATTACTCGAGCGATTAGAAGTATGTCAAGGGGTAAGTCCCCCGGCCATGAAGGGCTTAGCATCGAGCACCTCCGATATGCTGGCCCTCACTTACCTAGGGTTCTTGCTATGCTGTCTAGCTTCTGTGTGGGTCATAGTTACATGCCTAGTGATATGATGCGAACAGTGGTTGTACCAATCGCTAAAAATAAAACTGGTGACCTCGCCGATAGCAGTAACTATAGGCCCATATCCCTGGCTACTGTGATATCGAAGGTTTTCGACAGCATGCTTAATGCACAATTGAATAAAAGAACAACCGTACATGACAGGGCTGGATTGTCAACTGAGAGTTCAGTGTTGTGTCTTAAGCATGCTGTCTCATACTATGCTAAGCGTGAGACGTCTGTTTATGCCTGCTTCCTCGACCTGTCTAAGGCTTTTGATCTGGTTTCCTATGATGTGTTATGGAGTAAGTTAGAGCGGGTTGATTTACCCACAGAACTAATAAACATTTTTAAGTTTTGGTATGGAAACCAGATCAACACTGTAAGATGGGCTGGGCGTTGTCTCTTCCGTACGGTTTGGAGTGTGGGGTGAGGCAGGGTGGGTTGAGCTCACCTACGCTCTTCAACCTGTATGTGAACGAACTCATTGCCGAGCTCAGCAGTACCAGGGTTGGATGTTACGTAGACGGTATCTGCGTTAATAATATCAGTTACGTGGACGACATGGTGCTGCTGAGTGCGTCAATCTGTGGGTTGAGAAAACTGGTTGCGCAGTGTGAGGCGTATGCTAGGTTACATGGCCTGGCATATAACATCAAGAAGTCGGAGATCATGGTCTTTGAGGCTGGAGGTAAGAGCCCTAATAAGGTGCCACCTGTTTTACTGTATGGCACGCCTTTAAAAAGAGTCCATAAGTTTAAATATCTAGGTCATATATTAACCCCCAATCTCAAAGATGATGACGACATTGAGCGGGAGCGGAGGGCGTTGTCGGTTAGAGCGAACATGCTGGCTCGCAGGTTTGCACGATGTTTACTTGCGGTCAAAATAACGCTCTTTCGAGCCTACTGTACGTCATTTTACACGAGCAGCCTGTGGGCTAGATATACGCAAAGATCGTACAATGCTCTCCGCGTTCAGTACAACAATGCGTTTAGGATGCTGGTGGGGCTGCCTCGCTTCTGTAGTGCGTCGGGGATGTTTGCGGATGCGCATGTAGATTGTTTCTACACAACCATGCGCAAAAGGTGCGCATCCATGGTGCGCAGGGTGTGGGGCAGCTCCAACAGTATCCTAAGTATGATTTCGTGTCGCCAAGACTGTGTTTTCGTGGGTCGCTGTTGTGCCATCTCACATGGGTTGTCGCAGCGGTGAGTCACTATTATTTGTTGTTTTGTTTGTGTAGTGTCAGTTTGTTAATATCTGTGTTACTAACATAGTTGTAAGTTTTACTAACCATCTTTTGAGTCATGGATACTCGAATAAAGAGAAATTCTATTCTTCTATTCTAAATACCACATGGATATCCTATGTTTTTGTGAAACTTGGTTAAAACAAGATAGGATGTTGTTTAATGTAAATATTTTTTCAGTTACCAGCGCGTACAACAGATCCACAGTGGGTGGTGGTACCTTGATACTTTGTAACAGTCATTTCAAATATAAGGAAAGGAAGGATATCACTGCTTACTCTGTTGATCGCTTATGTGAGGTAGCATGTGCAGAGGTCGAGGGCCATACTATCTTGTGTGTTTACAGACCACCAGCATCAAACTTGTCATTGTTTTTAATTTAAATGGAAGAATTATTATGTAAACTTTTCAGAAATAATAAATTAGTCTTTGTTTGTGGTGATTTAAATATAGATCTGTTAGTCAATTCACCTGAAAAATGTAAGCTCATTTCATTGTTTAAATCATTCAACTTAAAATATATAATATAAATAATACTTTAGCCGAATAGCTTTCCAATTACCGCATTGTACGTGACCATGTTTTTTTTAAAGTTAGGATGGGTATAGTAAGTTATCCTTAAAATATAGATTTATGCCATCGCGGACATTTCTGTAGACCTATCACTGGCCATCATATAATATTTTGTTATATCTCAAAGGGATTAGGCAGCGTTTTCGATGGAAGCTCCCAGGTGGCTTGACTTATTCCAACATATCATATTTAACCAATTTATAAAAAACCTTAACAAATCAAACATTTAAGCTTTTCGCATGAATCATTCTGTCTATTGGTAAAAACCGCATAAAAATCCGTTCATTAGTTTTTGAGAGTATCGCGAACAGACGACAGTTATAATAATTTAGTGATACCTATTCTTGTAACAAAAACGGCAGTCAATTTCTATTTCACCCACATTCCCTAAGATGCTCGTTAACGTGGAAAACAAGGTGACATGTAAGGTAAATCTCCCTTAACCTACGCACTTGCACTTCGGTCCTATTTATAAAATCAATCTAAATATTAATGAGCTAAATCCAGGTATAAAAGCTGGGCATGACTGAGCTTCAGCACATTTGAACCTCGTAATTAAAACCTTTTGGGTCTATTTACATCAAATTGAAGATCTTACACATCATCAGTCAACATGAAACTGACTTTGGTGCTTATTCTGGTAGTGACATGTTCTTGCTGCTGTGAGGCACAAGTTGGTGCAAAGTTCGCATAAGTTCCCATATATACTTGGTTAAATTTTTTGTTGGTCTTGGTTAGAGTAGTATTTTAAGGGTACCTACTGTACAGTGTTTGTGCTTTTTTTCTCGTCTATCCCATGTTGTTGTATCGTCAGATAAGTTTGTTGTGTCGTTCAAATATATTACAAGCCTGTGAAAACCGACAAAAAAATGTGGTGGGGTTATTTAAATGTTACTCGTTACTTTGCCTTTTTTCTATTCTTCTCTATTTTATTCTAAGGACCTACTGGGGGCGACAACTCTCCGAAGTCTTAGCAGCTCTCTGCTGGGGTTCCGATGAAGAAGTGAAGCGTACATAAGTTTTCCTTTTGTATTTTTAAATGTTTATTTTGTGTACAATAAAGAATATGAATATGAATATGAAGCGTGATGCTGGCTGGTGGTTGCCAGAGGGCCCGGTGCGGCCACTGGGTGGCGTGCGCGGCAAACGTGGGTTGGTAGATGAATGCTGCTACAAAGAGTGCACCATTGATGAGCTCTTAACATAGCTAGCGATCGACCTGAGAAGGCATGACTAATAAAATTGTAAAATGTTTATGTAAATAAATGATTAAGGTTACCTAACTTTGTTCGTTTCCAATCACCACGTTAGTTTATACTTTTCTCAGGAACATATTATGTTACCCATTGTGACAATCTTTGCTGTTTGTTATTAATGTATTGTCCACATAATTAGAAAAAGTTTTCTATCCATCGTTTAATTTTTTTTTGTTTGTCAATGCTACCCAGCATTGGCTTAAAACTACTAGGCTTAGGCCTTCCCCAGGTCGTTTCAGGGCCCATTTTTCCTCATTTAAAGAAAACAGATTATTTCAAAAACAAAGGTCCCCGCCTGCAGATCCTCGTAACAGTTAAGAGGAAATACGGGCGGAGAGACTTTTGAAAAATAGGTATTTGAAAAAACTATCGCTGTCGCTCTGCGAACTGCGAGCGCGTGGCGCCCGGCCTATCCTTGTGTGTGTAAGTTGACAGTGTGTGCGTGCCTCCGAAACGCTCCCGGCCGCGGGTCGCGCATTTCTTGTAATCGCCCCAGTCACTCGTTACTTTTGTTGTTGTGGATTGTGGACAGATATCCAACAATATATGTTATTCTTAACAGCAAACGCAGAAAATCTTTTTTTGGACGTGACTAATAATACTGTAGTGCAATTTATTAATGTAATTGCTAAATTTATTGGCGGAAAAAGAATTAACTTTGCAGGAAGTGGCTCATATCACATCAGACAAGATGTTATGGAGTAGTAACTTCATGGAATAGCGAAGGGCTATTCATGCTCGCATTCAAAAAAAATACAGGATGCAGTCCGGGCCAATATACACAAAAAATATAGAACAAAAGCAGCGTTCGAAAAAATTCACAGAGATTTACCGAAAAAGGAAACTGACGTATCCCAAAGACGGAACGAGCAAAATAAAAAGAACTACATAACCTGTTAAAACTACGGTCGCTTAGAGTTGGAAGAAATATCTTCTTCCTGCCTTTGGATTTATATAAATTAAAAGAAAAATAAATTTCTTGAAAGATTGCTCTCAACTAAGGATGTTCAAAGAAAAATAGTGGGGGCCAAAGCGATAATAGCTTATAGGAAATTGAAAGACTAAAGAGGCTTACGGCATCGAATTTTGGGCGAATATGTAAGATGCGACCGAAAACATCGGTTTGCAAAATATGAGAAACGTTATTATATAACAAATTTAAAGAAACCGTGGCTACCAATTATGGCAAGGAAAAGGAATCTGAAGCGATCGATCAATTTATCAAGCACACGGGGCTACAGGTATTAGAGTGTGGAATGTTTATCGATGAAAACAAACCCTTTTTAGCGGCAAGCCCGGATGGTCTGGTAGGTGAAGACTCGATAATAGAGGTAAACTGTCCTTATGAAATTGCAAGTATGTCGCCTGAAGACGGAATTCATCAAAAATAAATGGATTTAGAGCTGTTTTCAAGGGTCATCACTTATCGTCTCTGTAGACCACACACATACCCGGCAGGTTATACAGAAGACCGAAGAGTACAACCTGCCTCTCTGTTTAGCGATTGTGGAATACGAGAAAGCCTTCGATTCGATCGACACTTGGGCTGTACTGCAGTCTCTCCAACGGTACCAAATTGACTACCGGTACATCAAAGTGTTGAAATGTTTGTATAAAAACGCTTCGCTAAAAACTTCAGGATCAGAACTCGGAACCCGTCCTTATGCAGCGAGGTGTGAGACAAGGCGACGTAATATCTCCAAAACTGTTCACCGCTGCACTGGAGGATGTCTTCAGGGTTCTGGACCGGAAAGAGCTAGGCATAAATGTCAATGGCTAATATACATCACTCACCTTCGGTTTGCCGACGATATAGTGGTCATGGCTGCGACTATGGAGGACCTCAGTACAATGCTCGATGACCTCAGTAGAGCTTCCTAAAGAATGGGTCTTAGGATGAACATGCACAAAACCAAGGTGATGTTGAATGTCCATGTTACACTCACTCCAATCAAGGTCGGATACTCTACACTCGAAGTTGTGGGTGACTATGTCTACCTGGGACAAACGATCCAGTTGGGTAGGGCCAACTTCGAGAAAGAGGTCAACCGTCGAATCCGACTTGGCTGGGCAGTGTTCGGGAAGTTGCGGTATCTTCTCGTCCAACTTACCACAGTGTCTCAAGACGAAAGTCTATGACCAGTGTGTGTTGCCAGACATATGGCTCTGAGACATGGTCGCTTACTATGGGCCTCAGCAGAAAGCTTACAGTCACCCAAAGGGCAATGGAGAGGGCTATGCATGAAGTTTCCTTGCGTGGTCGAATCAGAAATGTAGAAATCCGCAAGAGAACCAGGGTTACCGACATAGCCCGAGCAATAGAATTTGGCAAGCCCGAGAATTGCCACATTTAAGTGGGGAGGGCACATTGCTCGCAGAACGGATGGCCAATGGGGCAGAAAGGATCTGGAGTGGCGACCGCGAACCGGAAGACGTTGCATTGGAAGGCCTCCCACCAGGTGGACCGATGACTTGGTGAAGGTTCCGGAGATCCGCTGGATGCGAGGCGCACGGGACCGATCAATATGGTGACCCTTGGGGGAGGCCTATGACCAGCAGTGGCTGATATGATGACGATGATGATGATGAAATAGATTTATGTATATTTAAAGGCAAAATGTTACAATTAAAACAGAATCACATTTACTTCTACCAAGTACAAGGCCAAATACACATAACTCGTCGAGATTTCTGTTATTTTATTTAGGTAGTCCCAAAAGCTAAAAGCTTTTGAGACTACCTAAAAAAATTCAAAATATTAAGAGGGACGATGCATTATGGCATAAAAATGGAACCATTATTAGAAAAGTTCGATAGATTTGATTTGATTTGAAAAGTTCTACCACATTAGTGGCAAGCCTAAGGCATTAGTTTTAGCCTAAGGCCTTTTACCAGAAATCATTGACGGTTGGATACCAAAGAATAAACCAGTGAGAGAAAGCACGTCGTCATAATCTGCCTAGCCTTTTCCCATCTACGTTGGAGTCGGATGCAGCTGCATACCAGTATTTTGATGGATCGACTGCCTATCTGACCTCCACAACCAGTTACTGGGTAATATGCAACCCCTTGGTAAAACGGGTCAGACTTTCGGGCTGTCAAAGCCGAAAATAAAACCCGGGACCAACGGCTTAACGTGCTTGGCGAGACACGGACGGGTCTTGGTATGTAAAGATGGTCACCCATCCCAACCACGGCAAGCAAATCTTAACCTGATCGATTGACCCGTGCGGCTGATGTTGAAATAAGTTTAATTTCGCTGATGTACCTGGTAGGCGAGAGATTGCGGATACCTATCCGATATATAATTTACTGTTTTGTATTGAAAACTTTTTGTAATACACATTTATAGACATGCACTTTATTTTATTTTGTATCCAATACTTTTTAATACTTCTATTTGTATTTCTCACGAACAGCACATGTAAACAATATAAATGTGTTTATCGATAACTGTTTTCAACACTAGTATATCGATATTACTTTCAACTACTACGCATCACCTTTCCGTCTGTGTACGTATTATGCAGACCCCTTGGGTCTCACCCCGCCCACAAATTCGTGCGATAAGGACAACTGCAGATTCGACAAATTTTCTTAAGTAAAAAGTCATAATTCGAGGTTTGGCTCTCGTCTGTTTTCTCCTCCAATATTGGACCGATTTAAAAGATATTTCATAAACTGAATGAGAAGAATATTTACTATGTCCCTATGTTTTCCTTTTTTCATTAATAGTTGTGAAATTTGTACACTAGGGCTCTGAAGACAGCGACTCAATACAGACAATTTTGAGCATTTTGAGAGGGTTCTAGTTCTTATACGGATAATATATCACCAAAAAGGAAAACATAGGGACATAGAAGAAGTTGATATTTATTTTACTGTAAAAAATCATTGCTTTAAGTTCATAAACCAGAGAGAAAACAGACGAGAGCGTTTGTATGGAGAAAAGACCACCCCCGTTTCCTCTTAATGTATAAATTATACCTTGTACTTGTTTTTCTCTTTTAATTTAATAATTTTTAATCAGGCGTTTTTTTTGTTTTTTTAATAATCTGTTTTATTTCAGACGTTTTAGTTTTATTATTGAACGAATTCTTTAAATAAGTTATGTGATAAATGATTATTTATTTTGCTATCAAAATTACGCTTATCTTGATTTTTTGTCAAAATAGTAACATAAAAGTATTACGATACCTTTAAATATTTTTGAAATGGTCTATTTAGTAGCTTTTATTTGATATCCATATTGTTATGATACTGAAAAAAAATATAACCCAGTTTTTGTGTGCGTCAGAATGGCTGGTTGTCTGTTACGGTTCGCGTCAGGCTGGTGACCAAAAATTGCTACCTATTTGCTACTTTTTACTACCTATACTCAATTAATTGCTACCTAACTTGTAAACAAAATAAAGGGACTTCAAAATGACCAGCCATTCTGACATCAGGATAGCTGGTCAACTCTCCGTTTGTGTAAACTACTCAAATTCGAGTTATTATTTTTACTTGAGCAATTACTACCTGATTGCTACCCTCACGTCTTTCAATGTCCACCTTGTAGGGGGGCGGCGGTATTTCAAAAATGTATACAGCATATATCACTCCCACAATTGAAACGAATACAACAACATCTCATATGTCATAATCCGTCAAGTCGTTTGGGCTGTAGAGCCTGCTATAGAAATGGACATAGGTACATACATATATTGAAGGACTGCAGGAACTACTCCAATAAAACTTACTGTTTCTCACTTATCAGGTTTATTTCTCAAGACTTGCTCGTAACACGGTTGGTGACCGACAGCCCCTTCAAAACAGCGCGCTACACAAGAATTCAAAAAACAGTAAGTAAGTGTAGCGCGCCAACTCGGCGGAAACAGTAAACAATTTATTTAAGACATGTCATGTTAACAACCAAAAAAGTTTTAACAAATATTAAATTCTCCAAACATTTGATTCAATATTACACCTTAACGCAGGAATTAATTATTACGCAACTCTTAGTTTTATTTAACAAAACAAATGGATCATCAACAAATCTAACTAGCGCCATCTGAAATATGCGACGACGGTGACTCCTAACCTCAAACTGACCGTCGTCACATCCGCAGTGAGCAAACAGATTAATAACTTACTACCCAGAAATCACCATTCTTATTATAATCATTAAGCTCTAACACAAAAAGGAAAGGAACAATTAATGCGTTGCTATATAAAATAATTACACTCTGCTCTGTCCTCGAGATCAAGAAAATTACACTCTGCTCTGTCCTCGAGATCAAGAAAACTATGTAGTAACGCGCAGGTACTGCTATCCAACCACTAAATTTGAAATCAACAAGATAAGCAAAAAACATGAAACAACTAGTGGTGCCCTCTCGGTAAATCATTCGCGTTTTAGTGCTAGCGCTATCCGCCACGTTTTTTTCCGTTCCTCTCAAAAATTAAAAATATAACTAGTTCAAGTGTTTTTTTTTTGGATAACGTGTGTTTATACCACGGTGTGTAAGGTGTGTAGGTGTTTAATTATAATCATTATGCCGCGAAAACGGTACAGTGATGAAGATATTGAGGCCTACGTAAATCGAAAAATAAGGAAGATCAAAAAAAAGTTAAAGAAAAGATCTTCGCAAGATTCGTTAAAAACGTTTGGTAAGTACAAATTAAATAACAAATTACAGTGAAATTAAGCCAACTATTCTACATACAGGGAGCAAAATATTTTTTTTTTGTGAGGTAACTACCCACATTGAAAATTATAAATAAATAAAAACCTATGTTGGTCGTGAACATTTTAAATATGGAATGTGTCCCCCAATTGATAACAACAAAGCTGTTTACAGTGTATAGGAAGTAATCCCAATGCTATTACATAATGATTGTAAGCATTTCAATAGAATGACCCAGAATGATTCCTTTTAAATGTTTTCTTTGTTCCCGTTGGTCGTGAACATTTTTATGGAATGTGTCCGCCAATCTATAACAACAAGGCTGTGTACAGTTCATAGGGATTGATACCAGTGCTATGTTAACTGATTGTGAGCATTACTAAGGAATGCCTCCGTCATGATTATTACTTGCAATTAAATGCGATTATTATTAAATATGCGTTAAGTCGAGGACTGGGATTATTGATATACAAGCGTAACTATAATGTCGCCCGTTTACGTCCATTACAGACGAACAGCAATATTTTTGAAGCACGCTTATCGTTATCGTTACGTTATAAATTTATCGTCGCCTGAGCTGCCCCGACAGTCCATTGAGACCACACAGAACGCAGACCTTCCTAGTGAGGTCGTAGTAGTGGTCCCGCATAACGACATTGGGACCGTATTATTGGAGCCCTTAGATGCCCCCTCCTTAAATGTGTCGAGTGAACCCGTTGCCACCGACACTGCCGTCACGGATCAGGACGTACAAATCATAGGGAACAGCGAAGCTGAAGACATTCTTCCAGATGATATTTTGGAAATATTAGGTGAAGCCCCTGTAAGAGACAAAAGGTTCGGCCCAGCCCTTAGTTCAAATCTAGCTGTCAGGTGGGAGCATACAGCGACAAATGGCCTTTCTAAGGATGTCAAAAAAGACATTTTTGTAAAACATGACATTCCAGAAAACTGTAAATACATTGACGCTCCTATACTTAATCAAGAAGTGAAAGCAGCGTTATCAGAAGTACTTAACAAAAAAGATAAGGCGATTGAAAATAAGCAGAAACAAATTGCCTTGATAATTACTTGTTTAGGGGATGCTTTTTCACATGTCTTATCTACCGATAATACCAATATAAAACTTGTTAAGTCGTTAACTGACGCTGGAAAATTGGCCTGTGACTTACAACATACGGAATCGATGATACGCAGAAGTTTTGTTTGTTCGTCAATTAAAAAGGAGATAAAAGATCACCTGTACACGACTCAAATAGATAGCCACCTCTTTGGCAGCCAGTTGGGGGATATTTTAAAAGCTGCAAAAGCAATAAACAAAACTGGCGCGGAAATGAAAACCGGAGCCTCTGCACCTGACCCTTCAAGACGATTTGTAAACCAAACGCAAAATTTAAACGCGAGACGCCCACTTCCGCTCCACGGCAGGCAGACGGGAGCTGCGGCGAGACGTCCAGCAGTGCCTGCTCCGAACATTCGACCCGAGTACCAGCGCCAGCAGCGCCGCGCTCCGCCGCCGCAGCAGCAGCCGCGCGGATTCTACAGGCGCTCACAGACCCAAGCACCACACCGCCGATAGAACCGGTGAGTCATGCAGGACGTTTGTCGCAATTTTACGATAGATGGCGTCTTATCACTAATGATGCAGTACTTTTATCTTGGGTTAAAGGTTATAAATTACCTTTCAATGCACGTGTATTACAAAATCACACGCCATCACTACCAATCCTAAATAGAAATGATTTGATAGCCTATGAGAAGATCATTAATGATATATTAAACATGGGAGCAATATCACCCTGTCAATCATGTTATGGTCAATACGTATCGAGTACTTTTCTTGTACCCAGACCAGATGGAAGACAGCGATTTATACTTAATCTTAAGTCCTTAAATAGGTTTATAAATACAAACCATTTCAAATTAGAAGATATTCGCACAACGGTAAAGTTAATTTCTAAGAATTACTATCTAGCTACACTCGATTTAAAGGACGCATATTTTTTTATTCCAATTGATAAGGAGTTCCGAAAATTTTTGCGTTTCCAAATTCCGTCCATCCAAGGTTTAGAAAACAATCTTTATGAATTTAACGTGCTTCCATTTGGCTTGTGCACAGCCCCATACGTTTTTACTAAGCTACTTAAGCCTGTGATGGCGTTATTAAGAAGTTTAGGCTACCTATCAACTATTTATTTAGATGATATATGTTGTATTGGAAAAACATACAAGGAATGTTTAGAAAATGTTCAAAAGACCAAATTACTTTTAGAATTTTTGGGTTTTGTTATTAATAACGAAAAGAGTTCATTGATCCCAAAAACCAGTTGTAAATATCTAGGCTTTATTAAAGACACTGAGTTATTTCATATTAGACTAACAGATACAAAAAAGACACATATTACGAATGAAATTCATTACTTTATGACCCTTAAACGTTGCAAGA
Organism: Orthosia gothica; assembly: GCA_949775005.1. Lineage (NCBI taxonomy): Eukaryota > Metazoa > Arthropoda > Insecta > Lepidoptera > Noctuidae > Orthosia > Orthosia gothica. Next base: position 10,292,488 of record OX459070.1, read on the forward strand.
TTAGATGTCTTGCTCACCTGGTGGGTCTACTTGTATCTGTTTGCACAGCCATTCAATACGGCTGGCTATACACAAAAGATTTAGAGAGGTGTAAATACCTAGCGTTATTAAAGTCTGATAATAATTATGAGTGTTATATGAATATACCCTTACATATTCACAAAGATTTATTTTGGTGGCTCAACGCTGTCAAAAATAACGTTAATCCTATTCGTGATGAAAAATATTTGATTGAAATATTTCCTGATGCAAGCAAAACAGGGTGGGGGGCGGCTTGTGGCGAAGATACTGCAAATGGGCAATGGGATACTGCAGAAAAGGATCTGCATATTAATTTACTAGAATTAATGGCAGCCTTTTTTGGCCTTAAGATATTTGCCAAACAGCATAATGAATTGCCAGATCCTTTTACGCATTGATAATACTACAGCCATATCTTATATAAATCGAATGGGTGGCATTCGATTTCCGCATTTGAATAAAATTACCAAAGAACTCTGGCAGTGGTGCGAGAAAAAAAATATACACGTTTTCGCCTCCTATATTAGTTCGGAAAATAATGTAATAGCAGACGCTGAATCTAGGGCCACACATCCAGATATAGAATGGGAACTAAGTAACAATGCCTTCAGAAAAATCATCCACACGTTCAGTACACCAACTATTGATCTATTTGCATCAAGGATCAATAAGAAATGCGAAATATACGTGTCATGGCAAAGAGACCCTGACGCCTACGCGATAAACGCCTTTACATTGAATTGGAATAATCAAAAATTTTATGCATTTCCACCATTTTCTGTTATATTAAAAACATTACGCAAAATAATTACGGATGAGGCTGAGGGCATCGTTGTTGTGCCATACTGGCCCACGCAACCGTGGTTTCCATTGTTCGAAAGTCTATTAGTATCTGAGATTATCCAGTTCAAACCAAGTGACCAAGCTCTTTTGTCTTGTTCCAACAGACCACCACCACCTCGGCTTACCCTGGCTGTAGGCAGATTGTCAGGACGGCACTACTAAAAAGAGGCGTCCCTCCTTCTTCTATCGATATTATGTATGCTTCACTGTCCAACAATACTATAAAACAGTATGATACGGGATTAAAAAAGTGGCTCTTTTTTTGTCAGGCTCATAACGTTGATTTTTATGAAGCTTCTGTTCCCAATGTAATGTATTTTCTTACATTGCTTTTTAATGACGGAGCCAAATATGGGACTTTGAACAGCCATCGATCAGCTTTGTCTCTAATAATTGGATCAAAAATTGGATCTGATGACAGAATTAGTCGTTTATTTAAAGGTTTCTATAAACTAAGACCACCATTACCGAAATACAATGAAACCTGGGATCCTTCTATTGTGCTTAATTATTTATCTAATTTATATCCCAACGATGAGTTGGACTTGGATTGTCTTGCCAAAAAGACCGTAACCCTAATCGCATTAGTCACGGCTCACAGGGTTCAAACAATTTCGAAAATAAATATTAAAAATGTTTGTATTCATTCAAATCATATCTCTATTAAGATTCCAGATTTGATCAAAACTTCACGTATTGGTTCAACACAGCCTTGTCTACATGTACCATTTTTTACTGAGCGACCAGAAGTTTGCCCAGCTAACGCACTTAGGTCGTATTTATTAAAAACAGCGTCAATTAGAGCTGGGGAAGAATATCTTTTCATTAGATCTAAAAGCCCTTATAAGGCTGTATGTTCGCAAACTTTAAGCCGCTGGATAAAGGGTGTTTTATGTGACAGTGGTGTTGATACAAGTAAATTCAAGGCCCACTCCACCAGACATGCGTCTACTTCAGCAGCTATTAAATCAGGCGTCTCCATAGACCTAATTAGAAAAACTGCTGGCTGGAGTGGGTCTTCATCTGTATTTGCCAGGTTTTATCAAAGACCAGTGTTAACAGACCATGTCAGTGATTTCGCTTTGTCGGTTTTAAATTTATAGATTAATCATTTATAAATTGGTTATTGTACCATGTACTTATTAAAATAATCATGCAGAATTATTATTTTTTGTTTAATTTGTTAATAATTTTGGTATTGTAAAACAGATTTAAACATTTATCTATTATTATAATGTTTATCAAAACTAAGTTTTATTATTATTATTATTTTTTTTATGTCACACATATTTAATGACATTCTCACATACAACGCATTTTAAGGCTTTCAAATTCTACATAGTTTTCTTGATCTCGAGGACAGAGCAGAGTGTAATTGATGATTAAACGAACTTACCTGAAGTGAAGTTCGATCCCAATTACACGAAGGCTCTGTCCGAAGAGATCAACTCCCACCCAGTCCCGTACACTCATGATCACTAGATCCATGAGACCCCTTATGCGTTTTATGTATGTGAGTGTCATGACCATGGATCCCGTTCCCTTTACTTTAAACTAAATGATTTACCGAGAGGGCACCACTAGTTGTTTCATGTTTTTTGCTTATCTTGTTGATTTCAAATTTAGTGGTTGGATAGCAGTACCTGCGCGTTACTACATAGTTTTCTTGATCTCTTCGGACAGAGCCTTCGTGTAATTGGGATCGAACTTCACTTCAGGTAAGTTCGTTTAATCATCAAATATTTAACAAAACAAATTCGTTAAGCATATCTTACTAACGCCATCTAGTGATATAAAACGACAGTCATTTCTAACGTCAAATGACTGTCGTCATACTCTCATAAGTAGATTAACAACAACTCAAAAGTCAAACCACATATCTCAATAAAATAACTAAACTCTAACACATACGCTTGAAAAACTTTACCCACCCGCAGTAGGGTAAAAATATGCTACTATAGGTATATCATTTAATCTATTTTTTTTTAAACTGCCGAGGGATTAACAATCTTAAATTATAGAACACAAATAAGCATAGACGTCAGAACCACAAATTAGCTGGCCTCAAATCCATGTAAAGTTCAATGCTCCTAACATAACTGAATCCTAGCACAAACTAACAGGTACCCAAACAGGCTGTACTAAGAAATTCAATCAGCTCCCTCTAAAGGCCCGTACATATCTATGTTTGAAAGGGTTGAGCGATATTCCTGCCTGGCTCGGAATTGTTCCGTCCGCGATACCATCTGATATTCCTATCAAAGCGGTATTTACAAACTATACAGTTTCTTTTGAATCGGCTGTTTTTACTTTTGGATCTTTTAATGATGGAGGTGAAAAATTTGTCGTTGTAAGTTTGTTTTAGATTAGTATTGTGTTGTGTCTGACTTTTTTAATTTATATGTTCATTCTAAGTTTATCTTTGACGTCGCTGACAAAGGTGAAGGAAAATATCGCAAGGTCTTCTTCTTCGTAGTTTCGATGATTCCGCAATAGGGATGTTAACTGAAAATGTTTTTTTTGTCCGTCAGGTAGACTTATAAAAAATAATGGACACAACACACTTTTGACATGTAAATTTAAAGAAACGACGCTATAATGCGTTGCCGCTATTACACTTTATACTGACATAGTGACGTCATAAGCCCCCTCTCCTGAACTGTGATGCGCTTTATCATTGTAAATAGAATTATAATTTTTCTACCCAGGAATCATTCCTATTATATAGGTTTTTACCAATATTTAGCCACGTCAACAGCGTTTTCTTAAGAGGCAGGTTTGCGAGCGTGAGAACTTATTTTAGAACCCACACATCGACATTTTCACTAACACATTTGCATCACACATTGTAGTGTACACGCACCCAAGAACAAGTGAAAAATTATGCGGCGCGACGGGCATGATATAGCTTCAATGCGCGTTCGCTTCTGAAGGATTTGTAAGCTTGTCTGAAAAACGCGCAATGTATTAGCTATTGATTCGAAGCTCCGCACGGCACGGGTGCCCATAGTAATATAGTCGTGAATAAAGGGTGGGGTCACAGTGTAATCGGTTGTGTAGTTTGATTGTTAGAAAAAATAATTACTATATGTAATGTATGCAACATTTAAATTATTATTATGATAAGTACAAAAAATAATGCTTGATTGAATGATGTTCTCTAATTTATTTATTTTATTGCTTAGATCTAGAACCTTTTTTAGGGTTCCGTGGTCAAATGGCAAACAAAAAACGGAACCTTTATATATTCGTCATGTCTGTCTATCTGTCTGTCCGTCCGTATGTCACAGCCACTTTTTCCCGAAACTATAAGAAATATGCTGTTGAAACTTGATAAGTAGATGTATTCTGCGAACCGCATTAAGATTTTCACACAAAAATAGAAAAAAAAAACAATAAATTTTGGGGGTGCCCATACTTGAAACTGAAACAAAATTTGTTTTTTTTTATCAAACCCATACGGGTGGGGTATCTATGGATAGGTCTTCAAAAATGATGTTGAGGTTTCTATTATATTTTTTTCTAAACTGAATAGTTTGCGCGAGAGACACTTCCAAAGTGGTAAAATGTGTCCCCACCCCCTGTAACTTCTAAAATAACAGAATGATAAAACTAAAAAAAACATATGATGTACATTAATTACCAAGTAAACTTCCACTGAAAATTGGTTTGAACGAGATCTAGTAAGTAGTTTTTTTTTAATACGTCATAAATCGTAAACCGCAATTTACCAACTACGGAACCCTTCGTGCGCGAGTCGTTCGCACTTGGCCGGTTTTTTCAACTCATGATGGCTTATAAATATGTTAGGTATTTTGTGTATGATTTTATTGTACAAGTAGGTTTGTGGCTGCTTAATGTTAAATGCCACAACGCACGTTGCACAACGAGCTGCGTAAGATTGTCTAGTTGAGAAATTAATTAGTTTTCCTCCTACGAACTTTGCAACAACACTTTTAAAAACCTCTGCTATATTACTATTGACTTTATAAATTAAGTTTTTAGCATTGTTAACTAATCTTGAGACAAGTTTTATTACGGCAATAAAAAAGGTGTAAGCTTTCATTACCGGCAATTTTTTTTATCAATGCCAATTTCACCATTTATATTTGTTGAATTCAGTTGCTTGCAATAGTATAGCTTACAAGACACATGATTACCAATAACATGATTTGGTCCATTTTATCTTATTGCTTGAATAGTGCTACAGTCATGTCACGACACTCGCGACCCACCCTATGCCTATTGTGTATGTGTGCGTAGACGTTTTGCGAACTCGGCTCGGAAAAAAAACGGACGTGCTCTCACCTTGGAGTCTAAGACGACACTGAAAATTTTTCGCGCGCGTGGTCGATTATAAAACAAATTACTGAAGCGTAACGCTCCATACTAAAATGTATGGGGAATAGAAAACAATTTGTGTAGAAAAAATAACAATTTTGAAACGTGGATTACTATCATTTGGTGTGACTTAATAGATAAATAAAACGGTGAACGTCATATTCATACTTTCGTGTCACGATATATCTAAAGAGATTTATAAAAAATCTTCTAGAATTATGACAATAGTGCAAATAGAAAAGGTCGATTTAGATGTTTTTGAGAGATTTCAACAAATTTTTTTTTAGAAATTTAGGATGGTTTTACAAATATCTCGCGGTGAAACTGTTGGCACATCAGTTAAGGTTCTTCATAATTTTTTTTGTGTAATTCAGCGCGGTGAATCTTTAGAAATAACGAAAACTGTAAGTGCCTTTTTAGGTGTTTCTTAAGGACTCGCCTCTTAAAAGAAAGTCTAAGGGTCTACCAAAGTGGCATTCTAACAACGAAAGCGTTGCGATATCGATATGAAAAAGTTAAACATGTTTGGGAACGCCAAACGCTATCGAAATGTCACGTTGACGTGGTGGCCTTCGCTAATGAATCGCCACCTCAATGACATTTTGCCTAGACTAGAGTCTCTATTTTGTGGACAGTTACTAATCAGGTCACAAATTAAAACAAGTCAAGTGTTTATTTATTTATTTAACCATTAATGTACACACACATAATAAAGAGACAAGAAGAAGCAGGAACAGAAAATAGTTACAAAGGTACGCTTATTTCAAAGAAATCTCTTCCAGCATACCTGCGAGAGGAGAGTTGAAAAAAAATATATGTAGATACTGTGTGTAGAGGGGCAATAAAAAGAAAAACATATAAAACATTTCACTTGAAAGACAGTTCAAACGTTGACCCACACTAGGATTTTTTTCCTCTATCGCGTTTACAAACATATAAACTCACATACACAACGCCCAGAGCCGGAACAACTAGTTCATATGAATTGGTAAGGAACAGACATCCCACTTCACCACACTTCATCACTCCAGCAGAACATCCGCCACCTGGATATGAACTGCAGTGGCCAAACTGGAAATCTCTGAACCGATTTTGGGCCCGGATTTGGTCGCAGCAGAGGCAATCTGGTAAAATGGGGTATTCTTGACCCAGCCCAAACACCGAGTGTGGAGCCCGAACACTTGAATGAGGTCTACATCAACGGAATTGATGATTAAATACAGAACAAGAAGAAGAACATCTTACTACCACTACTAAATATTACACAGATGTTTCTATAGCATACCGACACCACTTCAATCTATCAGTAGAGGATCTAGGAGTGGTCAGTAATGGATGGATCAGCCATTACTGACCACTATTTAAAGATACTCGTATTTGCGCCATGTAGCCCGAGAAAGTTCAACACAAAGTTTAAGCCCTTCTAAATCAAGAACCTGTTTATTACCTCATAACAACTTCAAACAATTCATAAAGTTCTAAAAAAACCTAATTCGTTAAACAAAGTTCCTAATTTGCCGGAACAAAAGGATTAGAGTTGATGAAATAAGCTCCAGTTCAGTCTAGTTTGCTTACCCAGTGTGCTCTTTGAAATTCAGCTCGTTGTTTAAGATTTTACAGTTCGCCTGTAATTGCGTTCTGTGTAGTTTCTCGGTTGTTTGAGATAGTTTCATTAATTCTTGTGTAATGGTAATTGGCGAGTGCAGTTTACCGAGTCGTAGATTGTGGTGGCTCGTTGATTTATTATTCTGTCGATTTTGCTACGTGCTTTGTGTGCTTTATTCGGTTTAAGTTAGTAGATTTCTGTTTTTTTGTTAATGGACTTCTTTTAACTAAAGATACATTCATCACTGTGGAATGAGTTTTGAGTATAACGAACGTATCCATAGAGGTGAGTGAAAGGTATAAGAGTGACAGGGATAGACAGAGAATGTAAAGATGGCAGGGCTGTGTAAGGAACGACGAACGAGACAGACGTGTTATTTTTTTCTAAAGAAGTATTTGATTTAATTAAAATAAACAGGTTTTCAAGTAACAAACCATTTAATTTCACCCCTCGATCCCACAAACTTGTGGGATCGAGGGTGTCACTCTTATACCTTTCACTCACCTCTATGGATAAGTTTGTTATACTCAAAACTCATTCCACACTCGGCCATCCTGCACTGTGTCTGTCCTCAGACACTAAGTCTCAAACACTGTTATACTACTTACAACTACACATGCAAAATAACAATCTCAAAAAAAAAAATTTAGACCATTAACAATTGTACAAAATTAATTATATACTTTTCATCTATTTAAAGGAACATATTTACTGAACTCTTATTACATAACAACATAACCATTAACTTCTTATTATTTCTATAACAAATCAATAAAATAATGTATATCTTATAACAAAGAAATAAAAGACACCTTAGCAACACATATGACCAATTACAAATTACTTAGAACGTTTACCCTTACAACTCTGTGTAACAACGAATCTAGAACATAACAAAATAGAGAAAAACACTTAAAATTATATTTTCTAATACCTATCACTTTCATGCAGTCAACAAATATACTTCATGAACCTTACACACTTACTTGATTTCTCACTCCTTGTCATCTGGCCATTTTTAGGGTTCCGTACCCAAAGGGTAAAAACGGGACCCTATTACTGAGACTCCGCGGTCCGTCTGTCTGTCTGTCTGTCTGTCTGTCTGTCACCAAGCTGTATCTCATGAACCGTGATAGCTAGACAGTTGAAATTTTCACAGGTGATGTATATCTGTTGCCGCTACAACAACAAATACTAAAAACCAAATAAAATAAATATTTAAGGGGGGCTCCCATACAAGAAACTTTTTTTTGCCGTTTTTTTTACGAAAATGGTACGGAACCCTTCGTGCGCGAGTCCGACTCGCACTTGGCCGGTTTTTCATATGATCAGCAGATGTTGTAGATTTGCCTGGGACTTCTGCCATCACATCTACTTTCTTCACATCGTATCTGTCGTATCGTTTTTTTTTACATTTCCATATAAGTAGTGTCTGTACTTCTTCACATCTTCAATGATAGCTAGTCCTTCAAGCTCATAGCTTGTGTACTTAGCCTGCGCGTCTGAAGTCTTTCGGCTCATATAATGAACTGGGTGTAAATTCCTATCATCACATCTTTGCATTAAAATAGCTGAATAGGCAACACCTGATGCGTCAGTACGGAGCTCTGTCTCTGCTCTTTGGTCATAGATCTTCAACACTGGTTTAGTAGCCAACTTCAACTTAGTAGCCAACTTCATCTTCAACTCGTTAAAAACTGCTCTATGTTCATCATTGAATTCAAACTTGCATTATTTTCTCACTAATACTAATGGACTGGAATATAGTGAGTAACTCACCCTGATAATTCCATCGTCAAGCCATTCTTGGATCTGGTGATCCACATCCTCTTGCTCCTTGAATGAGATTCGTCTTGGCCGCTGAGATACAGGTAAATCATCTTTGAAAACAATTTTCAATTCTATTGGAGCTTCTTTATTTTTCTGTGGCACATAACTCGTTACTAACCTTATCACTTTTTCTTTTATAGCAGGTTCACTGACGTGAGCTAAACAATCAAGGGAACTGGAAAAACATGCAACATCTTTCAACCACTCATAGTTAGGGTTCATCCAATCATCTTTCGGCAAAAACCAAACATTACAATCTTTCATAAACATCATAAAACTTCGTAGAAAATCATTACCAATTATCATTTGGAATGGCACAGAGTCGTTAGGCATTACATAGAACTTTATGTCTCGGTATAAACAATTATCAATTGTTATATCTAATGTGACAAAACCACATGACCTTACTTTTGAATAACCTAAACCGGTTAACGTAATGTTGTTTTCGTTACATAGTATTACAAAATCTAACCTGTTAAGTTCGTTGTAAAAATCCTTTGACATCAGATTCACATCACAGCCCGAATCAATTAACGCACTACCCGTTTTACCGCGCACTAACACAGTTTTTAATGGTTTTGTACGACTTACAATTCGTACAATCGGTATATTTTCATCAGATTTCTTGGTTTGTTTATTTACGGTGTAAGTGTCAAACTCTACAACATGGCAGCTGTCAATATAGCCAATCGTTGCCTTGCTCTGTGGTTTCATATTGCTAACTTCGTGACACGAATCATTCGTGCTTTTGTTCACACAGGTCGGCGCTGCTATGTAAACTTCGCCCTGAACATCGTCTTGAACTTCGTCGTTTGCGCTGCCGGTGGCACCCTCTCGCATCAAGTTGAAGAATGCTTTCTTCGGCATCTGATTGGTTGGTTTTCGTCGTTCTTGAGCAGAAGCGTCACCTTCGGTAATCGTTCGGGTTCTCCGATCTTGGCCGTAGTCTGCCGAATACCCGCCGTTGACGTTAATTGCTTCAAATCTGAACCAGCCATCTTTTTCACTGGGCAATCTGGAGAAATATGCCCAAATTCATTGCAATGGAAACATTTTTTTCCTTGCGACCGATGAGGACAATTTGCCGACGTATGACTATTTTCCCCACAGTTGAAACATCGCATCATTGCAGCCGCATTCCTTCTAATAATACTGCTGTTCTGTGTGTCATTGAGCGGCTTATTTCGTCGAATGTCCTTAGTAGAATTTATCTTGAACATAGCGTACAACTTAAGTTTTTCTTTCAGGTCCGCGTAAGTTGTGACACCATACAACATAATCTTATTTATCTCATCATCTATGATGCCATCCACGATGTATTTGATAGCTACATAGTCCGGTATTTTTCCGCGTTTGCCCAATTCTTTCATGATTAGCATGTAGTCAATACACGATTCGTCTTTCTTCTTACGTCTTGCGTTCATTAATTCATATATCCTCTTCACATCTATGGTATCTGCGAATTCCTTACCGATAGCCACTTTCAACTCATCCTATGATTTATATACTTTTTCGCTGCGTAACCATAGCGCTGCTGTGCCGGTAAGCGAACCAACAACAGTTGAGTAGGACTCTGTGGTGTTCACTAATTAGGGGTTGGGGTTTATAATAATACACTCAAATTATCAGTAAGCACAGAGCTCAACATGGATACGTCCTGTCACCGATGTGGGTGACAACTTAATAATTAATAAGTAGGTAGACGCAGGCACGTATTGCTCTGTCGTTTATTATAGGATACCACATCTCTTCCTTTTTATAATAATAATTATTTTGCAAGTGTAATTACATTAAAGATATTTATTGAGACAAGAAAAAATATATTTATTTCAACTGGGCCACCAAGCGGCACTTTTGAATGTCACAATTTAAATTTACATGGAATAAAAGTTGATTCTACCGTGCATTCGGAAAGTAGCTTGTTATGGAGAAGAATGCACAAGAAACTCCATACTTACTCTTTAAAAAAATTGATTCTACCGTGCATTCGGAATGTAGCTTGTTATGGAGAAGAATGCACAAGAAACTCCATACTTACTCTTTTGAAAAGAATGATTTTCACAATATTTAGGAGTACATACATTAATAAATTCACATATGTGAGGACAATGCACCCAGAATAGCACTACACACTATACTACGTAAAGTATTAAAAGTACTCACACATTATTTTGCCTGTAGACAATAATTAAGTTTTAAGTAGGTCTAATAACCTACTTTTGATTATAGAAATACTCAGCATTTAGTATTTGCATTAAATACTAACATATTATATAATATGTTTTAATCAATACAGTGTTTTATTTAAAGTCTTACGAATCATCACTTCTTGATCGATAACCTTCCGGCCTATGTGGCCCAGTGTTGCCAGTGGCAGATAGTCAAATGTTACATGAGACCTCTCAAAAAGTTACATTTTCATGAGAAAAGTTACGTTACCTTATTTTATGTGGAAACGAGACTAAAATAATAAAATACTACAATTTGACTTCTTTTCTTTTTTCTACTTTTTAGTCAGCGGATCAAGCCCATTAATTGAATTTTCGCACGGGCGGGCCTTCTCCCGCGTCTACCACGGGTAAATCCGTTGCGTTTAGTTTAAAACATTCAAATTACGTTTTGTTCCGGTCGGATCCCCTCGATCTGATCCCCTGCTGATTTTTTTTTTAATATATCCTTTCTGATCCGCTACAAACTTTGACATTCCGGTCTGATCCCCTTACTCTTTTTGACAGGCAAGTACAGTCAAGAGAAAACAGTTGTTTATGTAAAACAAGAACCAACTATGTAGCTAGGTACATACTTGGTCGCATTAGTGAAAAGATCCATAAACATAATCAAATCTAGGTTACGCCGGCCGGTAGGTACTCAGCCCACTCTAGTTATTGTAAACGAAACCAAAGTTACTGAACAATGACTAATAAATAGCTAAATGAACTTCTTGAAGCTATGTGCAGTGCATGGCACACATAGATTATGCTATTTGACTTGATAATCTTGATATTAAGTTGACGATTGATATAAAAATAAACATATTTCAGTTGCAAATACGACTTTGTTGTTGATTTACTGATGCCCTAAATAATTAATTATTAAATTGTAACTACATTATATATAACATTTACTTACCAAGTATTGTTAGCACAAAAAAATCGAAAACAAACCAATCACGACACTATTGACGACATAAAAATAAAATTACACACACATAATAAAATATTTATTTACTCTTCTTTGGAGATAATAAAAATTTAGCAAACAAAACACGACGCTCACTCGCTCGCCGGAGTAAGCGGGATGGAAGATTTAGATATACACTTAAATGCGTGAGTTAGTGAATAAAGTCAGGGCACAGGTGCGACAACACGACGAACAAAAGCTTTCTTAGATGCGTTACGTTTCACGATTATTTTTTATTTGTGGGAAAATATTTTAATATTTTTAGTAAGTCCCAAAAGTTACGTAAAAGTTACATTTTGAGTCGTGTTACATGGAGGTTACGTGAGACGCTCAAAAGTTACGTAAAATGTAACAAAAGTTACGTTCTGGCAACGCTGATGTGGCCTAAAGGTTATTTTTTTTTTTTTTTTTTTTTTTAACAGTATTATCTGCCGTTGTTGGATGTTATTTGAATATCTAATTAATGACATAAATTATCTGCCGTTGTTAGATGTTATAATTTTACGATTTACGGCTTTTGAAATATATTTCATAACACTATTATTGTGTTTTATCTAGAAGTTTCACAATTTCGACCTTGTGTAAAATATTTCGATTTTACATTAGTAGTCCTTATGGATTTAAACATATTTCATATTTAAATACTCTGGACTCATGATTAAACTAGGTATTTGTTTTTATTTGGCCAAAGAACCAGTTTAAGAGTTCGTTTCTCTTTTTTTTTTTTTTTTTTTTTTTTTTTTGTACAAAGACTATATCGTCTCGTTATATTTTTTTTTCTCTGACAGTACACTGTCTATCTTTAGTTTCCACATGAGTGAAATTAATTGTTTTTGTTTGTCGAACTGAACCAGTACAGTCACTAAAGTAACAGAACTGTTGTCAGCGACTACTTGGGTGCAATACAAACTTTTGTGTCATTGTAGCCAATGGTAGGCAATATAGAGACACAATATTTTAGTTTCAAAACTATAGATCGATTTTATAGTTGTGAAATTAAGGATCCACTTGCCAACAAAATTGATCCAGAAAACTGGATTACTTTTATACTTTCCAAGTACTTGAGCGTTTATGTTTAACCGTCGATTTCACCAACCGGTTAAATTATTATAAACGCATCACAATTAAACGTCAGTCAAGTGATGCAAATTTTGGATTCGATCAATCGCAGTAGCAGACGCGTGAGTTTGACAATTCCCTTTTTTCTTTCATCGTTTTTATTACATTTGTTGTTTATAAGTTTTAGCACTCCTTCGCCAAGCAATATATGTATATTATATATATATCGGAGGAAGGTAAATGATTAATAGTTGGGAACGATGAAATATCGCTTGTAAAGTTATTAATTCAGTTTTATTTAATTGGCAACATTTAGCTTCTGATTCAAATTTCAATTAGATTTTATTCGATTGGCAACACTGAGTTTTCTCCAATGTCCAATGCTAGGGAAGGATTTGAATCCTAGAGTAAGGTGACAGACAATTTGGAGGGAAGGCGCGCGGCAGCGCGGGGTTGACTGTGGTAGAGAGAACTGGAGCGGGACGTATGGCGATTACGTGTGATAAGTGGCATGATTGGTGCCGGTGGAGTTGCGTCTAAAAGTATCAGTGAATAGTAAAAGTGATTTCAAATTGGGGCGCGTCAACTTGCTTCTAGAATTGGACAATGGAATATCTCTAACACGGCATAAGTTACCTGCCTCGTGCATGCATAACCCACGATAAGCCCACAGGACCGAGGGTATATGGAAGGAAGCCCTCGTGTTTCCGACATCAGAAGTATGAACCAATGCACGCACAAGGCGATGCTAGATCAAATGAGACGAGTAATGGCTGGCGCACTCTCTTTGATGCGCAAAAATTTGCATGGAAGTACCTACCTACATAGAGAGACGTTTCGCAACTCGTCGGCTACTGGAGAGCGGAGACAGGAATATTATGTTGCCCGAATTCAACCGTATAGTGTGGCCTATCCTAGACAATATGCAAAGTCGGGTTGCAGATAATGTTAATGATGACATCGATGCCCATTCCTGACTCGATACCTACTGGGCAAACAACTGTGGTGTACAGATGTACAGGGAAGTATAAACTTGAGTATTCTGAAAATAATTAGTACCTATCTAATGCCTTGTGAAGTTTAGCCACAATACCTATTGTTTTTCTTGGTATAAAGTGGCTAAAATTTAAAATAAATTTCTATTTACGTTATGATGCTAAAAGAAACTTAGGCAGTTTCATACTGTCAGCGGAACTCGCATGAGAATAAGACGACTTGTGTAAATACAGTGCAAGAGAGCAAACATCCTTAAGCTATAACTTGATTCAACAAAACATTACGCTTGTGTGAAAACTTGCTCATAGACATGAATTTTTCAGGCATTCGTACAATATGCAACAAATAGCAGGGACGTCTGAACCCTTCAACAAGGCTGCTGTGGATACCACAAGACCTGTTGTGACCAGCTGTGTGTGGTGATACAAATGCGGAGCTCAGGTTCCATTTCAAAAGGCAACACAACCCGCAGCCTACAACGCTATGAAAGAGGAAATTTAGTGGTGTTATACATGCCACTGCGGTGATCAATCCATTTAATATTTTCTGGTAGCATCTAGGAGTCTGGACTTATGCATGTGTGCATGGTCGGCACTGCTGCCTGACCCATCCGGGAGCACAGGCTTAAGGTATGTTACTTTGATTGATCTGCATTCAACAATCTGTGCAGCTGTGCATTTTTGTGGCAGCCGAAGTATGTATTGGGTTTGGATTTACCTAAGTTTTACAATTAATTCTTGCATTCATTGCAATCTATAACTATTGCATTATTTTGTTTCATGGAAATGTGTCATGTAAGTTACATAAAAAGAGTAAAAAAAAAAAAAAAAAAAAAAAAAAAAAAAATTCAAACAGCGCTATCTGTGTAATGGTGTTGATACTGTATGTTTCTTTCAATAATCATCGAAATTAGATTCGGGACCCCATTAGCCGTACTATGCTGCTTGAAATAACTTATTGAATAGGTGCATGAATTTTTTTATGATCAATTAAAAAATGAACAATTCATTTTTACATAGATGAGAAGTCAGTCCATGTCACGCCATCTATTGATATCCTTGCTTTGTTCGAGCTTTGAAATATTTTGTTTCATCAAGTATTTAATCTTTTTTATTCACCAACAAAATAAACAACAAATCGATTTTCGCAATTTTATGTTTCTAATGTACTCGGAGCATTGGAACGTGGGGACGAAACGCAAAAAAAATATGAGATTTCATTACATTATTATGTTGTTAGAACAATAATACACAGTTTTGTGACCACTAGTGCTGTCACAAGCATAAACACAGATAATAAATAGGTTGTTAGTTTACTGACAATCGAGAAGTAAAGATATTAGCAATCCGTTTTTTTTATATGTTTGATCACTAGGAATTTTAGCCATGCATTTTTTATTAATAGGTGTCACTTCAGATTTAACGTAAATATTACTACCACTGAGTTTGTTGTTGATTTGATCTCAAAGGGAATTTGTGAATATGCTATTCCTTGGAAACAACATACTTTCTAACTGTTCGCATTGGTATTTTCAATACAAGTTTGAATCCAGTTACGGAACGCAAAAAGAAAAATCATAATATTAGTCGATCTTTAGCATCTTTGACCGATTGGGGTTGTTTTCACAACTAAATTAAAGTATCGAGGTATAAGGGAACAATATTTATTTTGTTTACGTTGAGTTCACTTATGTTTGTGATATACATTCAATTATTTTTAAAATGATATTTTGGTTCATATCAAAACAGAAAAATCTTATCTCGA
The DNA here is from genome assembly GCA_949775005.1 of Orthosia gothica. NCBI lineage: Eukaryota > Metazoa > Arthropoda > Insecta > Lepidoptera > Noctuidae > Orthosia > Orthosia gothica. The sequence continues at coordinate 10,308,128 of OX459070.1, forward strand.
TTTTCTAAGGTGAAATATTGATTCGCTGGATCGATTCAGTACTGGATATCGATTGAAAAAACGTTTATTTATTTTTTGTCCTTAAAATTGATTCGTCAATTAATCGATAACAGAACGTCATCCCTTGCTCATCTCTTTAAGACATAAAGACATTGACAAGTAAGTGTCAACATTCGAAAAAGTTTGATGATACAAAACAAATAACTTTGATATGATTTTTAACTTAAAAGTTACTAGATAAAGACTAGATTATTAATAAATCGTTACAATGTGTGAGTCACTGTGAGGATTAGACTTTTAACTTTTGCATTGTTGCAAAGACATGCAATAACTTTCAGTTAAGAGCTATGTAATCAAGATTATTTTCAAACCAGTGTTAAAGTTTAGTGAAATAGTTTGTTGTTCGACTCGATTTGCAATCTTACAACCTGCAAACATCACGAGGATTAACGTTACTATAGCCTAGACAGTTGGCGTTTAGTTTTGTTGCTACCAACGGTTGAATAAAGGTAAAGTTAATGTCTGAAGTTGTTATATATCGCATTGTAGAGAACTAACCAACTGATAACATGTCATTCTAATGATACCTACAAATAAAAATGATTTAAATTGACTATGGTGAATGACAAGTGCAACTAGACATTTAGATGGTGTTGAGAAGACGTGTTCAGGTATTATGAGGTGCTCGAGAGCCAATAACTGTTCCAAGTTGTGGCTGAGGATGAGATAGATGTTCAATTGGCAACATTTTAATTCACATAGAACGGTTTCTCAGTTTCGTGGGTCAGAGAGATGACGGAGTCAAGAGTTTATTCGGCGTTTAAGTTGAAAGTGCATTCTGTGTAGCGAATGTATTTCCTAAGTTATTGTGAATTGTAGACCACGGATATACTTGGGTTCTATTTGATGTACTTGGTACATGGGTTTTTCGTTTTTTTTTTTGGAGGAAACTAGGAATGGTTTCCCAATTTTGTGTTGTTCAACGATGCTTGGCCTCGGTAATCTTGAACATTGTTCAAAAGTTTTAATAATTGTAGCATCTCTTTAAAATAAAGGTGTGTGTTTGTGAATTGTGTGGTGTCATGTAGGAAGTCTAGTACCTACCTAACTTGAATAATAAGTTTGGAATTTAAAGTATACTGTCGGTAATGGCTGTGGTAACTTGTTGAATAGTCTGTGCTGGTCATTGTGAACATACCTAACGTTATTTTGTGTAATTTCATTTAAGTTGGATAAGATAATGTTAACACAGATGTAAAGTCGTGGATGTGCGGTGCTTGATTTAATTTTTAGTTTGCAAAGTTGGTAATGTTTGGTGTTGTATGTTATTATACCTATCGTACTGAGAGTTTGGTATGAAATCATGAACATAGAATAGAGTTCTTGAGTATGCATTTGGCTGTGTATGAAATCATGAACATAGAATAGAGTTCTTGAGTATGCTTTTGGCTGTGTATGAAATCATGAACATAGAATAGAGTTCTTGAGTATTCTTTTGGCTGTGTATGAAATCCTGAATGTGAGGTTGCAGTTGTATTCAGAATAAAGACTGATACTGATAGTAAAGATTGAAATAACAAATTTCATTTTGGTTTAAAGGTGCTGTTTGGAAGTGAAATGGAATTCTGAATGGTGGCAATTATGTGTTGAATTAAAGGCTTTGGTTTGGTTCATGATGAGTTTGAGAAAATCTGAAAGATTAAGTACCCATTGACGTAACTGAATGTAATATGTTGAAGACTGATTCAAATCAATCTAGCAATGGTGAGGTCGTGTGCATGGTCAAAGGACTGACTGTGCGGTGAAGAGTAGTCACTGCGGTGACTACTGTAGCCTTAGATGGGCTGGTGAGTGGTCAGAGATGACTGCTGTAGCCTAAAATGGGCTGGTGAGTGGTCAGAGATGACTGCTGTAGCCTTAGATGGGCTGGTGAGTGGTCAGAAATGACTGCTGTAGCCTTAGATGGGCTGGTGAGTGGTCAGAGATGACTGTAGTAGCCTAAAGTAGGCTGGTGAGTGGTCAAAAGATGACTGCTGTAACCGAGATGGGTTACGAGGCCTGGTCAGGATGACTATGGTTGCAGGATGGTCACAGGGTTGACCATCAGGAGGCACAGCAATTGCTGTGGGACCAAGAAACATTGCTGGATATGTATGGGGGGGAGCCTAGTCCCTCTGGGGCTTCGGTGACCTGTTGTTTAATGTATGTAGCATGGGTATCTGGCAGTTTTGTTGCTTCGAGAGGACCGGTTGTCTGGGGGAGCCTGGTCCCTCTGGGGCTTTGGTGACCTGTTGTCTGGGGGGAGCCTAGTCTCTCTGGGGCTTTGGTAACCTGTTGTGTGTCTGGGGGAGCCTGGTCCCTCTGGGGCCTCGGTGACCCGTTGTTTGGTGTATGTGGCATGGTATGTTGTGTTGGGCGTTTGAGTGGTTTCTGGCACACTTAGTGCTTCGAGACCGACTTGACGTCTGTTGGGAACCTGGTACCTCTGGTGCTTCGGTAACCGTTTAGAATGTGTTAGTGTTAATATGGTTGTCTAAACGGTGAGGTATCTGTTTCGAGAGTACGACGATGGTTGTGTACGGTGTGGAGACCTAGATTTACATGGAGAAAACAAATGAACAGTGTGAAAGCTATGAGAATTATGTTTTCATGAGTAAAGAAGTACTTGATTTTTGTTGTAGGCTGGTAATATAAGGTGTTGATTGAAGGTTTCACGTGGAAGATGTCACGTAATTTTTTTTTATTTGGTCAGGAGCGGCCGAACTTAACCTATTAGGTACTTAATTTTTTTTTGTTCTCTTGGTTTTTGTTTTTCATCACAATTGAGTAACGATGTTGTTCATCGCTCTACATCAAACGTGGGACCGTTTGAATGTCAAGATGGCCGTATCGGAGGAAGGTAAATGATTAATAGTTGGGAACGATGAAATATCGCTTGTAAAGTTATTAATTCAGTTTTATTTAATTGGCAACATTTAGCTTCTGATTCAAATTTCAATTAGATTTTATTCGATTGGCAACACTGAGTTTTCTCCAATGTCCAATGCTAGGGAAGGATTTGAATCCTAGAGTAAGGTGACAGACAATTTGGAGGGAAGGCGCGCGGCAGCGCGGGGTTGACTGTGGTAGAGAGAACTGGAGCGGGACGTATGGCGATTACGTGTGATAAGTGGCATGATTGGTGCCGGTGGAGTTGCGTCTAAAAGTATCAGTGAATAGTAAAAGTGATTTCAAATTGGGGCGCGTCAACTTGCTTCTAGAATTGGACAATGGAATATCTCTAACACGGCATAAGTTACCTGCCTCGTGCATGCATAACCCACGATAAGCCCACAGGACCGAGGGTATATGGAAGGAAGCCCTCGTGTTTCCGACATATATTTTAATGCATGAACAAAAGCATTTTTGATTTTTACTTTATAGAAAAATATTGCTGTCTGGAATTTAGGAGTGATAATCATGGGTGGTTTTCTTAGCAACACTACCTTAGTATTATATATTATCTAAGGCTATATGCATGTCCAAATTATAAGAATATCATGATAATGATATGATAGTGATAGGCTTTAAAACTTGGGGAAACCCTAGATTATGGTTTTATTTACGGGTTCCATGTCTTTAGCTCGTATTGTGTTTTTACCTTTGATTCCAGGAATTGGGACTTAACTATGAGGTTGTCAAATTGTTTTGAAAATAGAAATCTCTAGATAAACCTTTTTGAATTTGGAAATTTGTTTATTTTTAGTGGAATTCAGACCAAAACCTTTTGTAGTAGGTACATTAAGGTCAATGGCAGCTTTTACCCAAAATATTAGTTTTTACCACTAATCATTTAGAGCCAGTTTTACTGTCTTAACTGTTCATACAATAAGCTTTGCACATGCAAATTTGTAATCAATTGTTGCATCGTCATTGACTTGAAAAATATAGTCTAGAAAAGTGGACCTTTTAAGCTTCTCATTTAAGCTTTTAGTATCTTGTCATTTGACAAGAGGTTGAGTCTCTAAAGTGGACATTTTTAGCTTCTTTTTTTAGCTTTTTGTAACTTGTCATTTGACTAGAGGTTGAGTCTCTAAAGTGGACATTTTTAGCTTTTTATTTAAGCTTTTAGTGTCTTGTCATTTGACAGGATTTTGAGTTAAAAAAATGGACCTTTTTAGCTTCTTTTTTGAGATTTTGTATCTTGTCATTTGACAAAAGTTGGGACTTTTTCTTTTATTGGCCTTTGTTTTGTAGTGTTTTTGGAAATAACATTAGAAAACTCCTTTTATTCTGTTCTCATTCATTGTACTAGGAATTGGTAACTGAGCATTATCTTTGTAACTCAGGAGCAGTTTACTGCATAACGTTTTAAGTGCCAAAGTGCTCATCTCTACATTGGCATAAATACGGCAGAAACCGTTAGTTATCACGTTTGTGATTGTATTGCCATATCGACAAAAGAGGTTATACCTCTTGTTCATGTATCAATTTTAATAAGGCAAGAAAGTTTCTTATTTGAATATATAGTCAGTACAAAATGCATTCGATTTGATTCTTATTTAGCCTTAACAAATTTCATGATACTTTTTTAATTTTAACAACAAGTTTATACCTAATTTGGCATCACATTGCTTCGAATTTTTCGAAGTGGAACTTTTTCATTTTTATCATTCAATAAAATAACTGAATGAATGAATTTACGATTCATCGCTGAAACATCTTGTTTTGACCCAATAATTCGTTTCGATTAATTTGCATCAATTAACGGTTCACCGTTCAAATATTTTGTTTTAGATCCAATAATATCTTTCGATATGATTGACATCATTTTTTTTTTCACTTAAGATCCAATAATATCTTTCGATATGATTGACATCATTTATTTCGGCCTTTCACTTTAGATCCATTATTATCTTTCGATATGATTGACATCATTTATTTCGACCTTTCACTTTAGATCCAATAATATCTTTCGATATGATTGACATCATTTTTTTTTTTTTTTTTTTTTTTTTTCTCATTAGATTCAATAATATCTTTCGATATGATTGACATCATTTATTTCGACCTTTCACTTTAAATCCAATAATATCTTTCGATATGATTGACATCATTTATTTCGACCTTTCACTTTAGATCCAATAATATCTTTCGATATGATTGACATCATTTTTTTTTTTTTTTTTACTTTAGATTCAATAATATCTTTCGATATGATTGACATCATTTATTTCGACCTTTCACTTTAGATCCAATAATATCTTTCGATATGATTGGCAATTGATGTGTCGTTATCGTTTTTTAAACAACGTAACGACACCGTTGATCATTTGTCAACCTTTGACAAAACTATCTATTTTGGCAACTATCTATTTCTAAATGTTTAATGTGTTACCCTACGGTTTAACTTAAACACGTTTACCAAACGATTTTTATAGTATTCGATGAACTTCCCTCAGTACATTACCAAGCTTAGGACTGGCTGGATTCCACGTCCTGCTATTAACATTGCATTTATGTGATTGCTAGTACATATCGAGATAGTAAATCGAAATTCGAAACAATTGTGTCGCAGGTTACAATCGCAACGTATGCGACAAAGTCAAGGTTCAAAACGAAGTTTTACATAATAATAATATCGTCCTAAGTTACTTAGGAATAAGCTTCATTATCGCATTGTCAAATTCAGCTTATCATCCACTCTAAAGAATATAGCTCTCTTACTCGCACGTATCAAAACGCTCTATCTGGCTTATTCTCTTCAACCAGCTACGTTGACAAATTCAAGTGGGTGTGTTATAGTTTGCGGGGATTTATAGCGTTGTGACACAGCTTTGGTTTCGTTTCATAAGTAACGAGTGATGTTTGAGAAATATATCGTTTTGAAAATTAGACAGTTTAGAAAATAGATAGTTTTGCTTTGCTTGAATAACTGTTGAACTTGAATAAGTGATTATTGTTTTGTGCGATGGATCGTTTTATAACTATATACGTTGGTAACGCTCCATCGCTTTATTAGCAAACGGATTTGGTCAACCGGATTAAACCGGGTTTGAGTTTTTTATTGCTGTCGAAATGTAGTTTTTATTTGAATTTCATAACCACATTTCGGTACACGGTTTTGTTTATTTACACAAGTCAAGTAATGATTTCAATGATTTATGTAGCACATCCCTCAGCTTATCGCCGATGCGGATCGCACATGAATAGGCAAATAATTATAAAAATAACATTCTGCTAAATTTCACATTTCCATTACTTACTACCCTCATTATCTTTTATTTTTTCCAAAACACATGCAATAAAATAATACTTTTGTTGCTGACCAATTTCCGTAAGTGGGACATTATTTGATATAATCACTTTACTCACTGCGCTTTTACTCGACGCCAATGTGGTGTTCACTAATTAGGGGTTGGGGTTTATAATAATACACTCAAATTATCAGTAAGCACAGAGCTCCACATGGATACGTCCTGTCACCGATGTGGGTGACAACTTAATAATTAATAAGTAGGTAGACGCAGGCACGTATTGCTCTGTCGTTTATTATAGGATACCACAGACTCCATTGAAAAATTTCCCCATTTTCTTCGATGTCACGTATCCACATGGATGCTGTATCAGTTTCGTCTTGCGCACTGAATTTACGGATTAGCTGTTCCGTAAGGTGCATCATGTCGCCGTGTGCCGTCGGTGCTGGTATCGAAGCTGCCGCATCTTGAAAGTCCTGGTCGGATTTCTCCTTAGGCATCGTGATTCCTTGTTATCGTCGTTATTAACTAGGAATATCGTCGTAAAATTCGTCGTTATCCGTAGGATCTTTCTTCGATGAAAAAAAACAATCAGCGTGCGTCGTAGTCGTGCGTCGTCTTTCGTTTTGCGTTTTTTTACTAAAATCCACTTATTTCATCTTGATCCCGGACGAGCCCCCAAGTTCGTGGGATCGAGGGGTGAAATTAAATGGTTTGTTACTTGAAAACCTGTGTCACGTATATAGGACGTGTACAAGAGATTAATAAAACTAGATTTAGAATTAATAAATATGTGGGTATATTGAAGAGAAAAAAAAAAAAATGTTCTGCCTAGGTCTTGCGCACTTGTCTAGCCTTCCACACTTCCCTGGCGAGCTCCCGTCCTTCAGGCGTAGTCCCCGTAGCTCGGCCACTCCACGCAGGTGATGTAGGCGACAGATCCGGTATACGGTGTCGGTCAGTAAAACCGTGACGTAATTCCTAGGGACAAGGGTCACATCAGTAATCTGCTGGTATAGGGGTGCACGGGAAACGCTAGGTATGCATGGCAAGAACTAGATTGGCAAATTAGGGCTTATAAGGGCGGGAAGAATTCTAGGCGTGAATCTAAATAGATTATGTACATGTTCGCTAGCAGAGGCGGTTACAAGCATTACACTAAGAAGAACATAGTGAAAGAAAGGCAAAGCATTTCACACAGGATAGGAATACACTACGATATTCAGACGGGCGCGTACCTTAAAATTAATACAAGATAATACAATAGAAATAGGTAGGTAACGGCCGTTAGACATCTTAATACAAAATTGTGCATAACTTACCCAAGTTTGGGAATCACAGTCACTTATATTAATTAAAACTTTAATCTAAAAGTATGGAGAAGCAATCCAGTTTTAGATAGATAAAAAATGTATTTTATTCCGTTTTCTTTTAATGACGGTAGGCAAGATTTAAAAATTAGTCAGAGCGACAGCGTCCGTGCCTCAAGAGCTTTGGCTGCGGACCATGCTATGGTAACTTAGAACAAAATTTCAATTCCGTTTTTTGATTTAAAACAGCACCATCTATGAACCGGTACCGGAACCAAAATTGCGGTGTTGCCATAGTTAAATATATTACGCCGATGCTGGGAGTTTTGTCAGATATAAAAAAAACCTAAATCAAAAAATAAAATTATAATCACATGTTATTCTTGAAGTAAATATAGAAAATAACAGAAAAAAATTATTACAATATAATGAGGTTTTTATTATCAGCACAATAATGCAGAAGATATATTTTGGTTAAAATAAAATGCAAACCTTTTGTTTATATGGGCACACCTAAATTACAAATGGCCGCTGCACGAGAGTATAACTAACCGCGCGTATTTTTTTTCTTTTTTGCAATAAAGTTCTCATTATTTCGCAAGTGCCATTTATATAAATAATATAAATATTTTATCATAATCCACACTATGCCACAAAATTCTTGCTGTGTACCTGGATGTACTGTGATTGGTAAAGACGGTAAGTTAATTTTGTTTGTCTTTCTGCATTGCAGAAAAATATCTGCATTGAGACTGTTCTTGATCATTTTCTATCATTTATTTATATTTTCCTGCCCTTTATGTTACTTGTGGTCGGCGCTACAAGTTTTCTTCTTCCATACCGACCTGTCCCCCGTCACGCTATCACGGACTCCCTTTTCTTTCATATCACTCCTCACACAGTCTATCCCTCTTTTCTTTGGCTGACCCCTTTTAGTAACATGCGTTTCATCCCTCCTCATCACACGACGTACGAACATTACCAGGTCAGACGGTTTCCTTTAAGATTTTCTATCACTGGTGCAATTTGTGCAAAAACTTATTTCTCACTTTATCCATTTTTATATTAAATATAAATTGTCTGCTGTCGCAGTCTCCCAAATAGATTGAATTGTAACAAGTTAAACCACAGCACTTCCAGGTGTGTATCTGGGTGTGCTGTAGTTTAACTTGGCATAATTATTGTAGGTAGGTTGACATAATTGTAGGTAATAGGTAGGTACTGTAGGTAGGGTTGACGGGAGCAAAGCCTCAGGCACAACTAGTATTATATAAATCTAACTCATTCTACTTGGCTTGGGAAAAAGTGTACCAAGTGTAGCAATCTTACTATATTTTCTTTTATACAAAACTATCTTATGAAAAAATCAAAACTTACTTCGGAAATAAGTGTTGCAATTAGATTAGCTTAACACAATTTCTTTTTGTCAGAAATTATTTTTATGAATCTTTAGAAAAGTTTTATTTATTTGGAAACTCAACAGCTTATTACTAAATTACATGAGTTATATTGTTCATTGCACTGTCAATGAACAGCCCTGTGCACTTGCGTCAAAGTTACTAGCATCTTATTGTGCGCTTACACTGCACAGTGACAGCGAGATGATGAGAATTATCTTATAAGCCAATAACAGAGTTTCACAGCATTGATAAAGCTAGGTTAGGTTAAATTAGTTAGCTACCCACAAGTGCAACTATTAGTGATCATGTGGATTGAAGACTCATTGATCACATTAAATCAGAGTTAAAAGTACCTATGTAAATATGGCTGTATTAATTAGTCAAAGGGAAAAACAAAACAAAATATTTTGAAAACTAACGTCATGAATATCATGCTTAGTCAAAATATAGTATATATAATCCTTAATCCGAAGAGATTATTATGTTCTTTGTCTCAAGCTCTTGCTGAATAAGGTATATTTCCTCGTTCCTCCAGTGACTGATTTAAGTTATACACCTAATTGTTTTATGTTTTTCAGATGTGCCGCTACACCTGTTTCTGAATCCAGAGACAAGTGAAGAGAAATTTAAAAGTTGGGGTTTTAGATATTGGTGGTGAATTAGTTTTATTGGATCATCATTGTATCTATGACAACAAACATGTCTTTCATAGACATTTTGAAGAGATTCATAAGTATCCGACTGGTGGACTGTCTAAATTGGAATTGAACACTACATATCCAAGGTAATACTAGTAATTGTTAACTTTATATATATTCATCAATGCACTTATTAATCAACTTCAAAAAAAGGGAGGCGGTTCTCAAGTCGGAATCTTTTTTACCCGACTGCCGAAGGAGGGTAACGTGTTTATCAGTCTATGTATGTATGTTTGTTCCTATGTGGCGTTCCAGACACCAAACGCGTTGACCGATTTTGATGATTCTTACGTCAATCAATTTGTCTTAACCTTGCGAGTGTCACTGGCTACATTAAAATTGGAAAACATCTGGTTTTGGTCAGCCAACTCGCGAATATGTATCCTCCGACTGCACAGCATTATTGTCTTCTTGTTTACGTCTTTTTAGTTCACTTTAAGCAGTTGGGTTTTTGAGTTTTTTAATTATTATTTATGTTGCCCGATTTCTCAAACGACTGGATCGATTTGGTAAACTCTTCCTTTGTTTGATACTTCCTGGTAGTTCCATGGTCATCAGATCAGGATCTGATGATGGGATCTCATGGAAATTGAGGGAACACCTCCAATATCATAGGCATACATATAGCGATTGATACATATATAGATGAAATAGATCTGAAGCCGGAAGGTAGGCACTGGAACTCCGAAATAAAAAAATGTATTCTAGTCGTGTTTGGGCTTATTGGAATCGTCATGAGATTAACTTTGCATATAATTAGTTTTTATGGTAATTTGTGGTACCAAAACCAAAAAATGAAAATTTTTAAAAGTTTTCACACCATCTTCCAAAAAAACCGTTGAAAAACGGAAAACGATATGTATCAAAAACACCGAATTTGGAAAAGAAAGTTATTTTTCGCTTTGCAGTGTTTTTTTTGAAAGTCAGTTTATTTTTTTTTGTTAAAATGTTTTTTTTGTCGCAAATAATAAATATCGACAATATTTTAATATTATTCTTGATCTGTAAGCACAATCACTTGATCTTCAACTAAATATAGATATTTTAATTTTATTTCAGGAAAAGAACTCAACATTGAATCTATAATAAGCAAGCCGACCCTAGCTTCCACATCAAATGATCGACTCATCTAATAAAAGGGATTACAAATAATCTGATCACTAAAGACGTTAAATTTACTATTAACGGCCAAGAATGCATTGCGAAATGGGACCACAATGTGAAGATGTACAAAAAGTGTCCAAGTTATAAAGGTTTAAGGCTAGTGGTTAAGCTAATCTCACCACGTGTTGCCGGAATTAATCCCGAAAATAAGGGTTAACATTGTAATCAAGTATTCAGTCAATTAGTTAGAGTAACCCTTGACCTTATGTCAGGTAAGCAGTTTACTATTATTCATTAATCATTGTTTGAAAGTTAGTTTATCATTTGTTATCTGTCTTTAATATCAGTTTCAATCGTGACAATATCAGTCAGGTATACTCTACACTTGGCAGGCATATTACTGATTGCAGTATATATTTTTAGCACAAACAAAGATGCTGTTGTCTATCTTCTTTTCACGATCCGTAAATGCCGAATTTCAGTTGTGTTAATATATTTTTTCTCATTTGCAGGATGTGGAGTCCTTGAAGAAGAAAGTACCGCCGCCGCAACAGATCTACTCATGTCCTTCGATGATTTATTTGACAGCATAACTGGCAGTTTCAGCGCGATAAAATTAGAAAAGAATTACAGGACTGTGTGACCCCAACCTCACTTCACCACAATTTATGGAATAGTACCATTCCCAGGTAGGCACTGGAACTCCATAGTAAAAACATGTATTCTAGTCGTGTTTGGTCTTATTGGAATCGTCATGAGATTTACTTGGCCTGTAAATATATTTTATGGTAATTTGAGGTACCAAAACCAAAAAGTGAAATATAAAAAAGATTTCAAACCGTCTTCCAAAAAAAAAACGTTGAAAAGCGAAAAACAATAGTTTCTAAAGACTAAAGAATTCGGAAAAGAAAGTAATTTTTCACTTTGTAATGATGTTTTATTTTGGAAATCAGTTTGATTTTTTCGTTAAATATTTTTTTTTGTCGGAACAAATAATAAATATTGACAATATTTTAATATTATTCTTGCGCTGCAAGCACAATCACTTGGTCTTCAACTAAATATAGATATTTAATTATGTTTCAGGAAAAGAACTCAACAATGAAGCTATAATAAGCTAGCCATTGTAATCAAGTAATCAGTTGGAGTAACCCTTGGACTTATGGCAGGTAAGCAGTTTACTATTATTCATTAATCATTGTTTGAAAGTTACAGTTTTTTGTTTGCTATCTGTCTTTAATATCAGTTTCAATCGTAACAATATCAGTCAGGTATACTCTACACTTGGTAGGCATATTACTGATTGCAGTATGTTCTTAGCACAAACAAAGATGCTGTTGTCTATCTACTTTACACGCACCGTAAATGCCGAATTTCAGTTGTGTTAATATATTTTTCTCATTTGCAGGATGTGGAGTCCTTGAAAAAGAAAGTAACGCCGCAGCAGATCTACTCATGTCCTTCGATGACTTATTTGACAGCATAACTGGCAGTTTCAGGGCTATAATTGGAAAAAAAATAACAGGACTGTGTGACCCCAACCTCACCTCACCAAAATTTATGGAATAGTTCCATTCCCAGGTAGGCACTGGAACTCCAAAATAAAACTATGTATTCTAGTCTTGTTTGGGCTTATTGGAATCGTCATGAGATTTACTTTGCCTCTAAATATTTTTTTATGGTAATTTGAATATTACTGATTGCAGTATGTTCTTAGCACAACCAAAGATGCTTGTCTTCTTTACACGATCCGTAAATACCGAATTTCAGTTGTGTTAATATATTTTTCTCATTTGCAGGATGTGGAGTCCTTGAAGAAGAAAGTACCGCCGCAACAGATCTACTCATGTCCTTCGATGATTTATTTGACAGGATAACTGGCAGTTTCAGTGCGATAAAAGGAGAAAAAAAATACAGGACTGTGTGACCCCAACCTCACTTTACCACAATTTATGGAATAGTACCATTCCCAGGTAGGCACTGGAACTCCATAAAACTCCATAATAAAAACATGTATTCTAGTCGTTTTTGGGCTTATTGGAATCGTCATGAGATTTACTTTGCCTGTAAATATTTTTTATGGCAATTTGAGGTACTAAAACCAAAAAGTTAAATATAAAAAAAAATTCAAACCGTCTTCCAAAAAAAAAAAACGTTGAAAAGCGAAAAACAATAGTTTCTAAAGACTAAATAATTCGGAAAAGAAAGTTATTTTTCACTTTGTAATGATGTTTTATTTTGGAAGACAGTTTGATTTTTCCGTTAAATAGTTTATTTTGGTCGGAACAAATAATAAATATTGACAATATTGTAATATTATTCTTGAGCTGCAAGCACAATCACTTGGTCTTCAACTAAATATAAGATATTTAATTATGTTTCAGGAAAAGAACTCAACAAGGAAGCTATAATAAGCTAGCCATTGTAATCAAGTAATCAGTTGGAGTAACCCTTGGACTTATGGCAGGTAAGCAGTTTACTATTATTCATTAATCATTGTTTGAAAGTTACAGTTTTTCGTTTGCTATCTGTCTTTAATATCAGTTTCAATCGTGACAATATCAGTCAGTTTGTATACTCTACACTTGGTAGGCATATTACTGATTGCAGTATGTTCTTAGCACAAACAAAGATGCTGTTGTCTATCTTCTTTACACGATCTGTAAATGCCGAATTTCAGTTGTGTTAATATATTTTTTCACATTTGCAGAATGTGGAGTCCTTGAAAAAGAAAGTAACGCCGCAGCAGATCTACTCATGTCCTTCGATGATTTATTTGACAGCATGACTGACAGTTTCTGCGCGATAATAGAAGATAAAATTTACAGGACTGTGTGATCTCAACCTCACCTAACCACAACTTATGGAACTATAATCTGCCTATACTGAAAACGACGAAATTTTGTGACACCATTAACCCAGGAGTATTGCCTTCGTTGCCATTTACTTCGTTGTCTATAATATTAGTAACATTCATTTCAATAATGTTATATCAAAAACCCTGATTCCTACAGATTTTATATACAACATCCAGAACCTGTAAAGTTACTGTGAACTACGCATAGGTACTCTTTAGAGCTTGGATCTTTTTAAAATGCATCTTGATTGAAATAGCGCAGCAGTTAAGAATTAAAACATATGGTATGAGATGCGAAGGCAAAAATCTACAGGAATCAGTTTTTTTTGATAAAACACTATTTAAATGCATAATTGATAAAAATCTTATACATTGCTGCCGGGTCTATTAGTAAGTCTTTGTTTAAAATACAAAAAAAAACATACAATTTAATTAAATAAAGGTACTTGCGACTAACTTTCGAAAGACATCCCGGTAGTACAGTAAAAATTATATACATTAATATATAAATTTTACCAATTATTCATTTAAATAAAGTTTTATAAAAAGCCCTGATTCCTGCAGATTTTTATTACGCCTAGAGACTGTTAAGAGTTTGGATGTTTCCACTGCATCTTGATTAAAGTTGTAAAGAGTTAATACATATGGTATGAGATCCCAAGTGAAAAATCTGCAGGAATTAGGGTTTTTGATGAAACGTTATTAAAATAAATAATAGATAAAAAAATTATACATTGCTGCTGGGTTCTATAGTAGGGTCTTTGTTTACAATACAAAAATAAATCATTACAATTTGATTAATTAAAGGTACAAGGCGACTAACTTTCGAAAGACAACCCGGCAGTACCCAATGTATTAAGTTTTTATCCATAATTCATTAAAATAATGTTCTATATCAAAAACCCTGATTCCTGTAAAAACATAATAACATCATCCAAAACTTTTACATATAGAGACTAGAGTTTAGACCTGTTTCCAATGAATCTATTGAAATTGTAAAGAATTAATACATATAGTATGAGATCCCAATGGAAAAATCTGCAGAAATCTGGGTTTTTGATAAAACGTTATTTAAATGAATAATTGATAAAAATGTGCTTCCTAAAAAAATAAACAAAAAGTTCTGCATTTTTGTAAACCAAAATTTTACTTTTCTTCTTTATTGTGCTGATACTGATACTAAAAACCTCATTATGCTCGAATTTATTTATTCTGTACTTTTTTTTAAATAAATAAAAATTGTATTTGTTTTTTTATTGTTTTATTTCCAATAAAATTTGCCAACCAAAACAACACATACATACACATAGACATTCGTATACACACATGCATAGACATACATATACACACGCAATACATCCATACGTACACTCACACATGCATATGTAGTCCCGGTACCGGTTCATAGATGGCGCTACACATGCGCTGCATTTGAACCCCAAAAAAAAGGCTGAGTTGCCCATCTATACCCTGTATATAATAGTAATCTTTGCTGCGGACTCACAGACTACTTAGAGATACTACGTATCAGACGGCCAACTGTAGAACACAAAATTCTCATCATTGTGTTTTAATGTCATATGACGTTTCGTTTTTTTTTAAATGTTACATAGACAATGGCAAAGGAATACAACGGATACAGCCTGAGACGCCGTGCTTATTAACCGACTTCAAAAAAGGAGGAGGTTCTCAACTTATTTTTATAATTGCTATTCTGAAATCAATTTTGCGGATAAGTAATTAAAACAAAGAATTATTTACTAATTATTATTTATTTGAAAGTTCAGACAATTAACAATCCATATCTTGTTAGTAACAAATCCTTATGAAACTAGTGTTAGTAAAGGTACATTCCAAATCAAACCGTTACAATTTTTTTCGAAATTGGACGAGAAATTGAATAAAAACAAATTGTCAATTGATTAAATTTAGTCATTATGACTTTAAATTTAATCAAAATTTAACAATTCCTATAAACCTTCGAATAACCGTGCCCTTTAAAATTCTATTAATCATATTGCACCAATTCGTTAATGTAAACCTCACAACTAAGGACATGAAATGATTTAGGAAAATTGTCGTGTTCGGTCCAGTCAATAAAATGAAATGAATACTTGGAAACAATAACATCATTTACATTTGGTGCTACATTGTTTTTATGGGCATTGTGTTCTAAGTAGGTATGCATTTGTTTCAGATATTACTGTACCAATACACCTCACTGCACCTTCAGATGGGTACTTTAGGCTTTATTTGCTGCCGTGTATTCCCAGTAGTTTATCCAGTCGTGGATACTACTTTCATTACTCGTTAGGCTATTTATGCAAGAATTACATTTTAATTTTAATTGATCAATAGATTTGCGTACTACCCATCCAGCAGAGTAGGCTCGCGAGTGGACATTCAATCGTTCTCGGCGAGCCTGCTCCACAATCATTTCAATATTTTGACCTGTACTTGAATGACCCGGCTCGACATTTTCTTTGAATTCTTCAGTAAACAATGACTGCAAATTTATTACTTGGTCTGCCGGGTCATCCTCACAATTAAACGTTTGTTTGTAGAACTTTATGATTCTGGTTATCAATAATGACTTGAAGGTGCACTTGAAGCTGTGGCAGCTTGGGTCATTATTACGGTAATTATATGCTCATAGTTGACCAAAAAAGTTTTATATAGGATCAAAATTAAAATATCTGGGTCTGATTATTTTAATATTATTGTTTTTAAATATCTGCCACAGCCTCATGTAACTTTTTAGTGTTATAACAAAATTCACTAAAGAGGGCACAGATTTTTCCTTTCCATTGGAATCAACATAACATATTTTGTTCAATTCACTAACTGCCTCTTTACAAAACTGGTGGTGAGGTGATTTTTCTATCACTGCTGTGCCCAGGATTTTCCCTTCCTTCTTTTTGAAAAGGTTGCAGCTACATTGACACTTTCAAATAGTTGGTCAATAAATAAAACTGTCTCTGCTGTATTTTGTAATGTGCTACTGACAGATCGTCCATCTGCATAATGAGCTGAAAAAAAAGATGTTATGTTTAATATTATAAACCAAACCCTGCCCCCAGATTAACCGCCGGTTGCCCAACTCTCAATTATCGGGCTGTTAACGTAATCGACGAATAATCGACGGTTAATTCTACTTTCAGTTTCTCAACAAGAGTGACAAGTGACAACACAAGTTGACAATTTGTCACATTTGAGAAAAATCTCTAATTAACCACATGTTACAGCAGTTTTGGGTTTATGAGAACCTTTTTCAATGTTAATCTCTTGTCAACGAGCCTAATTTATAATTGTTGGAAATTGGTATTCGCAGATTCAAATTAATATTATGATTTTAAAGCCTTATATTACGATAAAAAAATAATAGGGGTCGGCGTAATCTATGGTATGGGTTGAGTTATAAAAAATATGCAATTTAGATCAATTATATAATTAGCAAGATTAAAAAAAATAGGATATTACAAACTGTTTAAATTAATTACAGTATAAAAACTTGACACAATTATCAAAAATAGTTATTTTGTATTTATGTAAATAAAAATAAAGAAATCAAACCTGGGAATCGAACCTACCTCACGCCAATGCGCGTGAGGTAAGGTTCGATCAGTGACTGTACCTTGAACTTAGTACTTACCAAGTTCAGTCTCTGGATAGGTTTGTGTTTAACTAGAAGCGGCTGGGGTGGTGACTGCGCCGGGGTAAGCAACACTTACCAAGGTCAGTCTTTGGATGGGTGACCATCACCACAAAAATTTGATCACCCATCCTAAAGTCACCCTGCTAGGTTAAACAACATCTACCAAGGTCACCCATCCAAAACCAAGCGAAACAAAAAAATGTGGTCACTCATCCAAACACTGACCTTGGTAAGTGTTGCTTACCCTGGCAGGGTCAGCCATCCAAAAACAAGCAAACCAAAAAAAAATTGGTTACCCATCCAAAAATCGTCCTTGGTAAGGTTTGCTTAACTTGGCGGCTAAACCAACTCAGCCGCTCAAGATGAAATACTATTTAAAGTTACTGATTACGTTATAGTAGTGAATGAAAACCAGCTAGGGTAGCCAACCGAAATCAATTAATGCCGATTATTTAATTTAACAAGCGATTAAGTAATTTCTCGATGATCAAGTGTTGAGAAACTCACTAAGAACTGAGGGCTGGTTAATTTGTGACAAATTGTCAGCGGATTTGAGATGTCAAGTCGACTACAGAAAGCGGCCCTAAGGGCCACCCATCCCAAGGCTGACCTTGGTAAGGGTTGTTTACTCTAGCGCGGTCACCACCCCAGCCGCTTCAAGTTAAACAAACAAACCTATCCAGAAACTGATATTGGTAAGTACTAAGTACAGGGAACAGTCACAGATCGAACCTTCCTCACGCGCATTAGCGTGAGGTAGGTTCGATTCCCAGGTCAGTAACAGTTTGATTTTTTTTATTTTTATTTACATAAATACAAAAAAAAAATTTTTTGATAATTGTGTCAAGTTTTTATACTGTAATTAATTTAAAAGTTTGTAATATCCTATTTTTTATTAAATCTTATTAATTAAATAATTGATCTAAATTGCATATTTTTTATAACTCAACCCATACCATAGATTTCGTCGACCCCTATTATCTTTTTATCGTAACATAAGCCTTTAAAATCTTAACATTAATTTTAATCTGCGAATAATCAACCAATTTCCAACAATTATAAATTAGGCTCGTTGACAAGAGCTTAACATTGAAAAAGGTTCTCAGAAACCCAAAACTGCTATAACATGTGGTTAATTCGAGATTTTTCTCAAAAGTGTCAAATTGTCAACCGCTTGTCACACTTGGAGTTGAGAAACTGAAAGTAGAATTAACCGGCTATAATCGCCGGTTAATTATATAATAGCTAGCTAAATAAAATAAATTTTAAATTACCTTCATTTTTTTTTTCTTTTCAGGAATGACATGCTGGCCATTCAATTTATACAAAAGTCTGGCTTCTGTGTGATGGCAATATGTTTCATTCACATCTACTATATCTTGCCATTTCGATATTTTTTTCCCATTCATTTTTACATCTTTGTACAAAAAGTTGTTTCGCAGTCCTTTTATAAGATGTGACGGGTCTTAAACAATACTCAGATTGACTCCGCTTATTGTGACTGTGCCATCTGAAATGTTTAAACATTTTGAATCAAATAATAATTCCGAAGTGCCATCAAGTTAAACAGAATGTAAATATGGTTAAAAACATTGGTTGTTGTACATCTTTGCGATGCAAGTCAAGTTCCTTAAACGACATGCCCACTGCTGAGCCAGTTGATTAATGCCAGCAATTTTAACTCTAGTGATGACCATTCACAAATATTTCTGAATGTATGGACCGCTAGGATGGAAAAGTTAACTGAATAAAACTGACCTGGTTCTTGATTTGCAAGTAATTGATCACGTGTTGTGTCTGCTTTCAGACTTCTTAAAGCAGATTGAAAAGCATATCCTTGGTCACAAATCAATGCAATTGGCTTCAGGCCACATCCTACTATGGCACAAATCACATCTTTCAAAATATTTCTTAATTCAAGCCCTGCGGTAGCTCCCCAGCAAAAATAATAGGCCACTGGTTGCTGCCATTTAAAAACTGCTCCTCTCAGCATAAATACAAGTGCATGGTCAGCAAACTGGGTATTTTTCATGTTTAGCTCTATAAAGCTATCAATTGTGTCCTTATTTTTATTGTAACTTAAGGCAGTTTCTAGTGACAGTTCATCAAATAACAGAGAACACATTTTCTTGCTGTCCTCCCATGTTGCAACCTGGAAACCAACAATTTAAAAACTGTAACTTTTTACGGTTAAACAAAATATTAACATTATTTTTTTTAAAGTGCAACTAAAAAATATAAATAATTTATTAAAAACAGGTTATATTATGTGCGTTATGCATGGCCAGCCATACAAGCATCCTGTTTGTATTAGGTTAGGGTTCCACTAACAAATAATTATTATAAGATTTAACCAAGGATTTTCATATTGCATAGTAAAAGGTACAAACCTGTTTTTTTATTAATTTGTAAACTTGAGGATCAGATTTCTGTTTCAATATTTAATTTTCACCATCTAATTCAATGTTGACCTCGATGGTAATATAAATATTTAGGGTAAAAATCTGTAGCATTTTGGACTTTGCTTCATTATCGATAATGCAATCAGTTTTTCTTCTATGTTAAATCGACGTTCTTATTTTTAGTGCAAAGATTAATCTGCGTTTTCATAATTATTTACGCATAAGGGTTCATGTGTGCTGTCAACTTTTCGAAGGAAGTTTCCTTATTAAACTTCAGAACTTTCTTAGCTCTTTTGTAAAAGTCCGTTTGTTGTTCTGCCTTTTTGTACTCTTTGTACATTTGGCATGTCGGCGAATTTTCTTTTTATATTTGTTATTAATAGTTTTCTGGAAATGTTCAGCGTTTTTACATTCCGGACTTGACACGAATCTGAAACATTGCAATATACTCTGTATGATATAAGCCAGGGTTACATTTTCTGATTATTTTGATTCATACCAGAAGGTAAGGATAATTTAAAAAAAATCTTCTGATTGATTGGAACTCTGAATTACCTGACTCCTGAATAGTTGGTAGATTTTGTGGAACTTATAGTAAAGTTTGGAGGCCACAGGAGCTAAGACTTCTGAAATCAAAGAAAAAATTACTAATGAGTTTACATTTGAACAAGGCATTTAATATACATAAACTAAGAAATTTGAGATACCTGAATCTTGACTAGATTGTGGATACTGTGGTAAGCACTGCAGAGGAAATTCATTTGAGTTAGAAGCAGCCGCCTGAATTTCTGAAAAAGCAAAAGAGAAAATTATGGCACTTGTCTAATAAATTATTAGTACATTACTGCAGCGGCCAGCAAAAGAGACATTGATGAACGAATATGTAAATGTGGGCTAAGGCACACATACCTAAGTCCATCAATGCCTAGTTGTGGCCAAGGCTTGTTTAGTACTTTTATCAATATAATCACACAAATAATGCGCGGTAATTAAAACCTAGTACCTAGACCTCAGTTTGCCAAATACATTACTGCATTGCATGCATTATTGCATTACTTTTCAAAATCAATGACGAACAACGAACAACAACAATTTTGCCCACATTTGTTTTTTTTTTTCAGCTTTCTATTTGCAAGCTAGTTCGAAATGTAAAAAAAACCTTTGATAAGTTACCACCTTGGTTGCCATTTTTCTGAGTAAGATTGTTCCATTTTAAAATTACATGTCAGATAGTTTACTATGTAATTTATTTGGCCGCTAAACACGACAGATATGGATTTTCATACAACTTTTTCTGGCCGCTGCTCGCATGTATTTGGCCAGTAAAACAATTTCAATTTATCTCGAAGAAGGTAGTCAAAATAATGCTCAAATTACCAAGCATGTTTGAGAAAAATAATTTAATTATAGTAGCAAGACAAAATTATACCAATAACAAACCTTTCAGTGGTTCCAAGGAGTATGTGCGGTCAAAGTGTCTTTTACGGGAGTATAAAAGCTCCACCTGAGGTAATACATTTTTTGAAATCAGACAAACAACAACAATTTCAGTATCCATGAAACTGTTTTGAAGACTGAAAAGATATTTTGTTAAAGCAATATACTTTAGGTCACATTTGCATTTTAATACCATCATCATCACATTATCAGCCTTTTAATGTTCCCACTGCTGGGACACAGGCCTCCTCTCTGTGAGAGGGGATGGGCCATAATCCACCACGCGGGCTCAGTGCGGGTTGGTGGATGTCACATGTCTTCGAAGTTTTGGTTCTAGGACATGCCGGTTTCCTCACAATGTTTTCCTTTACCGTTTTGAGAGCAGTGGTGATGAATTAATTTACACAAAGTAAAGTGCCTGCCTGGGTTCATACCCACAACCTACAACTTGTAAGTCGTGGCCGATACCACTGGGCCACCACTGCTCGTGCTCGCACGTTTTAATACTATATTACATATATATCCGTACTTTATAGTTTGATCTTGTCATTGCTATACTTTCTTATGTTTTATTAGGTCTGAATCTTGAATTACAGTAACAGGTTTCTTTATGAAAGTTGGACCGGAGTGGTCGTTAATATTCTTTTAAGGAAGACACCAGATTGAAGATCACATGATAATGGTTATATTGGTTCATAACTACACTTAATGACTTATAGATATTGCTAACAAAAGTACATTAAAAGGTAACAATATCCTGGAGTTTGTTCACAATAAATATATTTTACTGATGAACTTAGGCACCTCAGTCACTGAATTAAAACCTGAGAATAGTGAGGTAAGTTTGAAAATCAGCATGGTACTACTAACGAAGCAAGAAATGGTTATAAATAATGTATCTTCATAATATTTACCGTCATTCTGCCGAAATGCTGTTCCAGTCAAAATCTCATCTTTAGCAAACAGAGAAGGATTCTATTCTATTCTATTCTAAGGATAGGCACTGCCAATGAGACGTATTGAAATTCTTTTCAAAGTGTTTTTAACAAACAAAAATCTTCGAAAGTTGTTCTGGTGATAATGATTTCAGATCATCACGGTTTAGACACTTTAACCACTTAGCGAGTCTTTTCTCATTACACGGGAAATGATGCAAAATAGCGACTTGTCGCAAAGATTTACAAACACAGCAGTCGTAATACATTTTGGAAGTAGCAAAAGTAATAGTACTACTTCAGTCGATCAACACAGTAAGTACCTGTAAGTAATGTCATGTCAAAATTCAAATCATACAAAAATAAATGGCGGCCTACCGGTGCCTGCGACAGCCAATCACAGCCAAGCAGAAATGTCATGCATCATTAAAAAAACATGGCGCTACGTCGAGCGTTTCTTTCTATGAAGATTATCAGCCGTGTGCGGACTAGACGTGGGCAAAATGTATCATTTCTGTGATTGGAACATTTGCATCTCGATCACTGAAATGAGCCGAAACACTGATATGTTTCATTTGGCTCATTTGGATCATCGGCTCAAAGGATCTGCCGCATCAACGTAAAACGATAACTTGTTAGTGCAAACATTATACGCAAAAAACGACCGTATAGTATTTCATACGTAAGAGCCTTAGTGATCATTTTTACGTGCATGTATAACGATAACGAAAATCTGTGAGAGTGTGAGTGATATACAATTAAACATCTCATTTGTTATCTCTTTCTGACTTGTATAGATTGTGATTATGTCGCCCGCTCACTCGCGACTAACTCAGAGTCTCTCAGTCTGCATCTCTCTCTTCGCGTCACTCGCTCACTGTTCAATCGCTTCGCGAGTGACGCGTCGCGCGGAATGAGCACTGAGCAAACTAATGTTTCAGATCCAAATGATGCGTTTGAAACGTTCTTACTGAACCAATCTTTTGGATCACTTCAAAGATCTGGATCAGTGAGTCGGTTCCGCAAAGAGTTACACACGCCTAGTGCGGACTGTCCGTGGTGTCGTCTCGCTCGCCCTCGCGCCGGCACGGCTCGCGGCCGGTGGCGGGCGCTACGAGGAACCCGTTACTCCGTATATATAAAATAATGCGGTTGTCCGCATCACTTGTTTGTTACACTACTGCAACCTCGGTTCAATTTTAGTTTTATAGTTATGTATGTATAGTTAAGTACCTAATAGATGTAAATAGTTGATTTATTATTTTTAGTAGTTTTATTTATGTTATTTACTTAGTAAGTTATATTTTTAAATTGTTTATTTTTTTTAAGGTAGGTTGTTTTTTTTTTATTTAAAATTTATAGTTGTAGTAGTAATGTACAGCGTTATGTACACTATGTTACATTACCCCTCTCCCCAGAAAAAGGATTTCAACTTATTGAAATCCGCAAAGAGATATTTTGATAGGAACGTAAGTTTAGCTTACGAAGGGTATATCCTAAGCTTGAGATCCTTGATATGCCAGACGCCAAGATCGCGACCATTCATGTCTTCCAAGACGTAAACTAATGGTGATCGTTTGACTTTTACGCGGCATTTTTGAAATTTAGGAGCCAACTTTTTACTAAAATGAGCATCTTTATCGCTCTGGAAGTAGCAACGCTTCCAAACGATATCGCCCACATTAAACTCTGCATGTTTTCGGCGCAAGTTGTAATGCTGTGTATTCTTTACATGAGCTTCCCACAAAGCAACCTGCACTTTGTCGAATATTGGCGATAATTGGCCCAGGTTTGCAGCATAAGCATCACGTGGTAGAAATATTAGGTCTGTTGGATCTGGATATTCGAGGTAATGAGAACCACAAACGACTAACTCTCTTCCGTGTACCAAGAAGGATGGAGTATACCCAGTGCTTTCATTAACTGAATTATTAATTGCGAATTGGATTTGTGGAAGGTTTAAGTCCCAAGATCTATGATCCCCATCTACGAAACTAGAAACAGCAGTTATTATTGTTTTGTTGTATCTTTCTACTGTATTAATTTGTGGAGTGTACTTCGGGGTGAAATGTATGTTGGGAATTTTGTATTTTTTGAAAAGTTTATCTAAATCTCGGCTAATAAACTGACTTCCATTATCAAGAATAATAGTTTGTGGAATTCCGTGTACGAGAAAGACATCGTCCTCAAGATGTTTAACTATCAAATTCGAGGTAGCTCGACGAAGTGGAAAAGAAGGCAATATTTGGAAAAGCAGCAAGTTACAACGAAAATAAACTGATTTTGCTTCCGGGAAGAAGGCAACGGACCAACCAAGTCAATTGATAGAACTTGGAAGGGACGAGAAACGTCTTTAGGCCTACCCATTTTTCCGGAGACACCATGGGTAGAATGTTTATGAGCTAAACATGTTTCACAATTTGCGATGAATTGAACTACGCTAGAATACATACCGGGCCAATAAAAACGAAGTGTTAAGCGCTTATATGTCTTAAACACGCCGAAATGACCGGAAATAGATTGAGAGTGGCACTCAATTAAAATATGTCCTTGTTGTTCTTTTGGAATAACCCTCTTCCAAGCAAACTCAACCGTAAAGTCGACCTTAGTCTTCATGTACCTGTATAATACATTATTCTCCACCTTGTAGTTTGGGAAATTTATAGGATTAGCCTGACAACCCTGGAAGATCTTCAGGTACCAAGAATCCTGAGTATCAGGTACTGGAGCAGTGGAAACATCAGCGTTTGAAATTGCCTCAACAGGAACACTTCTAGATAGGGCGTCTGGGACAACATTATCTTTACCACGGCGGTGTCTTATTTCAAAATTGAAAGAAGAAAGGCGAACGCCCCACCTTGCTAGCCGACCGTTCGGATTAGTGAGAGACATAAACCACTTAAGAGAAGAATGGTCCGTATAGACTAAAAAGGTTTTGTCGGTCTCAAGGTAACAGCGCCAGTATTCTAGAGCAGTAAGAACTGCAAGTGCCTCCCGTTCTGTTGTGCTGTAGTTTCTCTCAGGTTTACTTAAAGAACGGCTCATGTACGCAATTGGATGTTCCACACCATCAATTGTTTGAGCCAACATCGCACCGATGCCGTAATTACTAGCGTCAGTGTGCACTTCAAAAGGAAGGTTAAAGTCAGGGCAAGCAAGGACAGGTGCTTGAACTAGTTTAGTCTTTAATTCTAGGAAAGCCTTGTCAGCCTCAGGGGTCCACTGAAATGCAGGGGCGTTCTTTTTATTAGAAGTTAGCTTATTTAAAGGACCTGCTACAGTACTAAATTGTGGAATAAAACGCCTATACCACGACGCGGTACCCAAAAAACGCTTAACCTCCTTTCTACTGACAGGAGCGGGAAAGTCTAATATGGCTTTGACCTTATCTGGGTCAGTCCTTAAGCCATGAGCATCCACTATGTAGCCAAGATACCGTAGCTGACTTCGGAAAAAGTGACACTTGTCTAGATTGACAGTGAGATTAGCCGATTGTAGTTTTTGGTAAACTTTCTGAAGCAGTTCTACGTGTTCCTCAAAAGTTTTGCTTATGATAATTACATCATCTAAGTATGCAAAGACTTTGAGTTCAAATTCAGGCCCGAATAAAAGATCGACAAGTCTTTGCTGCGTAGCAGGAGCATTGGTAAGTCCGAAAGCTGTGACCTTAAACATAAAAGTTCCTCGACCAGGAACATAAAAGGCCGTCTTCTCTCTGTCTTTTTCGTCGATTAATATCTGCCAAAATGCTTTGGACAAATCTATGCTGGAAAGATAACGCGCATCCTTCAGATTATCTAAAATTTCAGACACAAATGGCAGCTTATATGCGTCTTTCTTTGTTACAGCGTTCAATTTACGGCTGTCTAAGCAGAAGCGAGGCTTTCCATCCTTCTTGCCCACGACTAGTACTGGAGAAGACCATGGACTCTCACATGGTTCAATAACATCTAGCGCCAACATCTCATCAACCTGTTTAGCAACAATACGTTGCTTTTCTGGTGACATGCGGTAATATCGCTGACGGATAGGTTCAGCATTACCAGTATCTATACGATGTTTAATGACGTTAGTACGACCTAAACCTCTCTCTGTGTACGAAATGTCTTTGAAAAGATCTACCACGCTGTCTGTTAACAGTTTTTGAGAAGGGTTCAATACGTCATAGCCACATAGGTGCTGAGAAGATGACGTTGAAATTTCCAAGAGCCCGGGGTCGGTTAAGAATAAGTTTTCTTCCTCTGATAAATACTTAGGGCACAGGTTAAAAGTGTTCCAAAAATCGATTCCTAGGATTAAAACGGTTTCGATCGCTGGTATAACATGCGCCTTGATAATAGAAAACCTGTTTTCGAAGGTCAAGGGTAGAAGAATATAACCAAGGGATGTTATCCTCTGACCTCCTGCTGCAGTAACAATTATCCTCTCATCGTTGCATAAAATCAAACCTAGGTTTATCAACAGTTCATGAGAGTTCTTTCCTAGGATAGTGACGGCGGAACCAGAATCCAACAAACCATATAAAAATAAATCTTTATTGATTCCCACTTTTGCATAAGGCCTAGGGTCGTTACTCGGTTTGACATTGAAAATTGTAGAAATATCTTTCCTAGAAAAGAAGTTTTTAACAAACATGAGCCAATCATTCCAGTCCGAGCTATCTGTATGAGTAACCGCATGCGTCCTACAATTCTCAGCTTTTAGTTTTTTGGTTTGCAGTTTGGACACTCCGGTGTACGAACTTCCTTCATGCCACACTTAAAACAAAAAACTTTGCGCTCAGCCGTGCAGTCTCTCAAAGAATGCGTGTTAACGCGGCAACGGTGACAGTAAGGAACTTTAGATATAGGCGAAGTTTCGGCCTCGGAAGCCTGAATTTCGGAGACCCTGTGCGACCCCTGCTGGTGAGCACCTTCATACCTACGAGCGTAAAAATTACCTTGGCTACTAGTCGTCGACTTACGCTTTGAAGACTGGTAGCCAAATTCTGGAGCTAAAGTATTTACTGAAACTGAAGGTGGTTCCTTGAAGAATTCTGAACGAACCTTAATACGTTCGTAATTTTTACAAATTAATTTTAAATCTTCAAGTGATTTAATATTAGGGCTAGCAGCTATAATACTAGAGTAGGAAGGACGAATATTATGTAATATAATTTCAAGTTTTTCGTCTTCCTTTAAGGGTTTACTTAGCCTAGAAAACATGCCTTGCATTATAGATATATAAATCGTAATGTTCTCTTCCTCGCCCTGTGTACGCTGACGAATTTCTGAGGCCATGCGATAGTCGTAGTCGGGAACATCAAAATCATCCTTCAACGCAGTCAGTACTTCGTTCCAACTACCGACACTGCCCCCGATGTTACGGTACCAGTGTAGTGCGTCACCAGTGATCAGTGGCCGAACTTAGTATTTTATTTTCGTTTATATTTTTGGTCATACGGAATTCTTCAACCTTTTGTATAAAAGATCTGACACAAGATTTGCCGTCATACTTTAATTTATTCAGTTCTCCTACTAGCCCGCGATCACATGAAACGGCGATATTCATCCCGGCTAAATTAGATTTATCTGGCAATTCCTCCTCAGAAGTAACTGGAGACGCGACCTGTTCCTGGTCCTTGACCTTTGACTTATCAAGGCTCAAAAGTATTTCATAATACCCTTCGTAACTTTTCTTTAATTTATTTAATTTGGCTAAATCATCTACCGCCTGCGGTGTTTCAATACGTTGAAGCCTATAGTTTAAATGGTGTAACATTGATTTAGTCCTGTTAAAAAGAGGTTCATCAAAATAAAGTTTTAAGGCATCAAGATTAGTCTTGACTTTCTCTAGCGTCTCTTGAGAGCCTTTGCTATCCTCTAAAAACTGATAAACCGAATCTACTATGTCTTCGGACGAATATAATTGTGTTAATTTAGTGACTTGACGTCTTAATCCAGCAACGCTGTCAGAAGGAAGTTCTCCCCGGATAGCCACCTCATACATCAGCTCAGACTTTTGGAGCAGCAGATATTTAATTGGCATTGCCATATTGAAATATTTAAAATTATATGTAGGTAGTGATAAAAAAAAACTGGGCAGGCTATGCACAATTATTTACACACAAAAGCCAAGCAAAATCCGCTCTGTTACAATTTTTGAAAGAACACAGACACAAAGAGCAAAACATAAAATAATGAACAGGTGAAGTCAGGTGAAACACACTAAGTTACTCTGATTCAAACAACTTTAAATTTTTTATAACTACAATGAGAGATAATCGAAGTTACGGTTATTAAACTATAAAAGTTTATGTAATTACATTTAATTACCAAAGTTACTTAAGGTTTTGAAAAATTTAGGAGAAAGACAAACACTTCTAGGAAAACCACCACCGCATAGAACCACTAAAATGACCAAAGCAAGTACGAAAGACCTTAAACCACGTTTTTGGGCGCCATTGTCACGTATATAGGACGTGTACAAGAGATTAATAAAACTAGGTTTAGAATTAATAAATATGTGGGTATATTGAAGAGAAAAAAAAAATAATGTTCTGCCTAGGTCTTGCGCACTTGTCTAGCCTTCCACACTTCCCTGGCGAGCTCCCGTCCTTCAGGCGTAGTCCCCGTAGCTCGGCCACTCCACGCAGGTGATGTAGGCGACAGATCCGGTATACGGTGTCGGTCAGTAAAACCGTGACGTAATTCCTAGGGACAAGGGTCACATCAGTAATCTGCTGGTATAGGGGTGCACGGGAAACGCTAGGTATGCATGGCAAGAACTAGATTGGCAAATTAGGGCTTATAAGGGCGGGAAGAATTCTAGGCGTGAATCTAAATAGATTATGTACATGTTCGCTAGCAGAGGCGGTTACAAGCATTACACTAAGAAGAACATAGTGAAAGAAAGGCAAAGCATTTCACACAGGATAGGAATACACTACGATATTCAGACGGGCGCGTACCTTAAAATTAATACAAGATAATACAATAGAAATAGGTAGGTAACGGCCGTTAGACATCTTAATACAAAATTGTGCATAACTTACCCAAGTTTGGGAATCACAGTCACTTATATTAATTAAAACTTTAATCTAAAAGTATGGAGAAGCAATCCAGTTTTAGATAGATAAAAAATGTATTTTATTCCGTTTTCTTTTAATGACGGTAGGCAAGATTTAAAAATTAGTCAGAGCGACAGCGTCCGTGCCTCAAGAGCTTTGGCTGCGGACTGTCCGTGGTGTCGTCTCGCTCGCCCTCGCGCCGGCACGGCTCGCGGCCGGTGGCGGGCGCTACGAGGAACCCGTTACTCCGTATATATAAAATAATGCGGTTGTCCGCATCACTTGTTTGTTACACTACTGCAACCTCGGTTCAATTTTAGTTTTATAGTTATGTATGTATAGTTAAGTACCTAATAGATGTAAATAGTTGATTTATTATTTTTAGTAGTTTTATTTATGTTATTTACTTAGTAAGTTATATTTTTAAATTGTTTTTTTTTTTTAAGGTAGGTTGTTTTTTTTTTATTTAAAATTTATAGTTGTAGTAGTAATGTACAGCGTTATGTACACTATGTTACACCTGTTTATTTTAATTAAATCAAATACTTCTTTAGAAAAACTTAAATAACACGTCTGTCTCGTTCGTCGTTCCTTACACAGCCCTGCCATCTTTACATTCTCTGTCTATCCCTGTCACTCTTATACCTTTCACTCACCTCTATGGATACGTTCGTTATACTCAAAACTAATTCCACATCACCAATAAGAAAAGAAAGTCGAATAACTTTTTTTTTTTTTTTTTAACGTGGAGAAATGCTCATGCATACTGCGCTACCACGGGGAGATAGCGCAGTTATGTGGGACTCTAACCCACTAAAACTCCACGGTGTCCTCCTGTGCCGCTTATGGCGGGAACACGGGTACGCGTTAGCACTCACCGCGAACCCGCCGCGGCTGTCCGTCACCGGACCCTCCTCTGGGGAGTACCGCCCATCACCGGCGCACCAGAACACACTGTGCGCCGTGACCACCCCAGGGACCAAACCAGCACATGGGTGCCAGACGACCCCGTGTATGGCACCCTTGATCCCCTTGTGACGGGTCAGGGTCAATGGCCCCGCCACCTACCATTTTTCGGCCGCAGGGGATAGGGAGAGCGGCCCCACCGCGTCCGCCATCAGACGGTGGCGACCCCGTCTAGGCCGCGAAAGGTAGGGAGAGCGGCGCACCGCAATACCGGCACTCCTCTCCCGCCGCGGCCTCCAACCCTCAGCCGCGATATCGTATGGGTATGGGTGACCCCATACGACATCGCGGCCCGCCTCAGTTGCGATGTCGCCTAGGCAGCACCGCAACCTACATGTTGGCCGCTACGTCGTCGGCTTATCGGCAAAAGCCCTGACGAGCGGCCCCTCCTCGGGTTCGTCTTCGCTTCATCTTCTTGGGTGACCAAGCCACGGTTACTGAGCCCCCCCGCATCGACAATGCGGGAACCCACCGGGGGGGAAAATCGAATACCTGTAATCTAAGATTGATTACGTCTTCGCGAGCACTCTAATATCAGTACCAAAGAATTTTGGCCAATCATAATCGTTGGTTGAATGTCATATTGTTTAGGGGAGATGCCTAAAATAATGCCTGTCACAATGAAATAAATATAGTATTAATGATTACATCTTCACAAAGTATTTATTTATTTATTAAAGCTTTATGCACAAGAAAAAAACGCTGCACAAAGGTAGACTTAATGCCTTAAGGCATTTCTGCTAATAGTTGTTTTGAGGTTTAAGTAACCACATATTTCATAAATTGTAGCAATTTATGTAAGTACCTGATAACGCGGGGCACAATGTATTATTTTTAAACACTTTTTGTGGTGTCATCTCAAATCATCAAAGAGTATTTAAAAACACATCAACACGGTCTAGGGATATTTCATACCCAATTAAATAAGGATAATATTTTTGTGTTCACCAAAAATCTAAAGGTACATCTAAAATACTGATCGTGCACCAAATATTAGTTGATCTACGAATATATTATGGTCAAAGAATCAGTCCAAGAGCGAGCGAAGCGAGCTCGGGAACTTAGGGCACCCCGACACGGACAGGTTAAGTTCGAACGAGATGACGGGAGCTGAAGTGAGCGAGCACAGCGAGCGAACTCAGCTCCCGTCATCTCGTTCGTGTTAGGTTACTTTTGACCCTGCAGACAGAAATAGGAGCCCCGCGCAGCATCACATCATCATGATGATGATGATGTGATGTAATTCCAAATTCAAATTTTTGAAAATTCTTTTGTTTCGGTGGCATAAAAATGTTGTGATGTGTAGGAGAGGGAATTTTCATTTGTGCGAAATTTAGAAAACAATACGAATTTCGTTTAGTTACAGTTTTTTTTTCATTTTTAAACGAAAGATAAAGTTAAAATTGAGGTATTGTAGCCATGCAACGCCAACATTTTACGAGGGCGGAGATGTTACGAGCTGTGGGAATGCTGGAAGCTGGGTCTGTTCAGCGTAATGTTGCTGAGGCCATAGGGACCCACCAAAATGTAATTTCAAGATTGTGGACACGCTATCGTGCCACAGGTGAAGTAGCGGAGAGGCACCGGGGGCCAAGTCGCATCACTACCCTCAGACAAGACCGATTTTTGCAAATTACTGCGCGAGCTCAACCAAATGCAACGGCGACTCAATTGGTCCAAAGGCTGCGAGTGGAACACCAAGTGCTTGTGAGTGACCAAACTGTAAGAAGGCGACTGCATGAAAGCAATCTACGCTCTCGTAGACCATTCCGGGTCCCACCTTTACGGAGAGGCAATCGTGGACGACGATTAGAATGGGTTCGGAACCACGTGGACTGGGGCCGTGAGCAATGGTCCAATGTGCTGTTCACGGATGAATCCAGGTTCGGCTTCCATCCAGATTCACGAAGGACGCGTGTTTGGCGAGTTCCTGGACGATGGAGCCGTCTTCAGAACCCTCAGAAAGTTCACCCATACCAAGGAAGAACAATTATGGTTTGGGCAGGAATTCGTCTTGGAGGACGGACGGATCTCGTTTGGGTGCGGGGCAATATGACGGCAGAATGATACGTCCAACAGGTGCTGGGGCCTGTAATCTTGCCCCACAGAACACAAATGGGGCAAGATTTCCTGCTCATGCACGACAATGCCCGGGCACACACGGCGAGAACGGTAGCAGCTTGGTTACATACACACAATGTTAGGGCCTAAGACTGGCCTGCTCAATCGCCAGATCTAAATCCCATTGAGCATGCGTGGGATATGCTGCAAAGAAGAGCTCTGAAGGAAGTTCCTGAAAATCTGGCTACAGAAGATCAACTTTTTGCGCACCTCAGAAGGACATGGGACAATATTCCGCAGCAAGACATTGACAACCTTGTTCTGAGCATGCCGAATCGTTGCCGATGTGTTATGAACATCATGGGCGCTTTCTCAGACTACTAACTTTAAGTTTATAAACACAAATTAAATGATTTTTCTATTTTTTTCAGTTTTTACTCACGAATTATAAGTTAATTCATATACGGTTTCCGTCTATGCTTCATTTTTTTTCCATAAAATCCTGAAATTTTAATCGAAGTACCTTAATCATTATTAAAAAATGGTAGAATATTAAATAACGTATCTTTTAAATATTATATACATGTCATATAAATAATTAACACATTGATAGTAATTCGCTTTTTTAAAAATATCCCTAGACTGTGTTGATGTGTGTATTTGACTGGCTGTGGACACTCACTACTTAGTTTAAGTAACTAGAATCCAAATAGTTAACCTTTGCGTAAGTATTTTTTTTATATTTCTGATAACTCCTCTATTAAGCGCACTCCTACTCATCATCATTTTAAGCCGAACGACGTCCATTGCTGGACAATGGCTTCCCCCAACCACAAGTGTCGCCACCTCAAACGGTCCTGTGCGTCTCCGGCTGTTTTTTAACAGCGTTGCCCCACACTAGGAAGATCTTCCTGTCTCGAGGGAGCGTTTACAAACATATTAACTCACATACACAACACCCAGAGCCGGAACAACTATCTGTAGGTCATACAACGATTTGTTCCGTGCGGGAAACGAACCCGCCGCAAACAGCGCAGCAGTCAATTCACACATCCCTGACAAAGTCATCGCTCCACCTAGAGTGAGGCCTTCCAACGCCACGAAATCCGGTACGCGGTCACCACTCCAGAACTTTTCGCCCCATCGACCATCCACCACTGGCAAACATAACATAAAAAATGGCTACAATAAAACGCCCAATCTCGCAATTTACCATTATATTTGAACAAAAAATATTAATAGCAGTATTTCAGCGGAATGCTATTATGCGTAGGCAATTTTCTGCATTCTGAAACTGTCATAGTACATTACGATATTAGTGCGTTATAACCAATACGCACGTATATCGTACGACGTTTTTTAACACATTTGCGAGGAAACAGAAAAAAAAAACATTTTATATTTTGTTCATTTCTAATTATTGAAACAGTTAGTGAAATTACAATTATTAAAATGATACGTAGTTGTAGTTGGTTTTTTAATTATGTTTTTATTATTATTATTACTATTCATAATGTCATTGTTTTGTGTTAGGGTAAATGTTGGAGACGACGAAACTTCTTGAAAGGCGGCAGAAGAGCATTGTAAAAAATATCCTCAGTAGAAGTAGAGGGGCGCGGCTCAGGGCAAAATTTCTTCGTTTGTGGCTCCAAATTTATTGCCTGAGTTATTTTGGCACTTATATTTGCTTTGTTTTGGATGGAATCTTCTACATAAGATTCTGCTACTGCGTTAGAACGCCACCCGCCATGCCGCTTTAAAGTCAATATATCAGCTCCCGAATCAGCAAGTAATGTAGCTGACGTTCTTCTGAAACTGTGCCCTGTATAAAAATCAGCGTCCGGCAATCCTAAAAACTTGGCGACTTCCTTTGGCATGGCACCGAATTTATTTATGCCAATAGGTTGCGCAGTACATTTACCTTCTTGGTAATTCTGAAAGAAATGATTATTTTTTGCCTTAGTCGTACGCAGAGCTTCATATTTTTTGACCACGTCATAAAATGGGCCGTTGATAATAAAAGATCGGGGTATTTTGTTTTTAGTGTTTGGGATTTTAATTAAAAGCATTTTGCCTTGATTTTCAATGTCATTTGTGGTAATATTGTGAAGCTCTTGCCGTCTACATGCACCATTAAGGCGCCGATTCCCTTGAGTAGCTAATTTTAAAATGAGAATCACGTCTAAACGGTTAGTCGTAAATTTTGGAAAAAATATATGTTATATTAGACCATTTTTTTAATAATTTGATCTAAGCAAATTTTGACTTTTATTCGTTTAACATAGTGTAATTAATTTGTAAAGTTATGTCTAAAACGGACAAAAACACGACAATCACACCAAAACCGCTTAGCGTATTTTAATGAAATCGACACCATCTCAAAGACAATTTAATTATCTACATTTTGATCTGAAGCTTTTTTTTTTAAAGTCATAGAATAATAAGGAAAGTACAAAAAACTACTAAATTTTAGGTCGCGCGGGTGTGAGGCTTATTCCACTTTTCCCCGTTGGATGATCCCCATTGATGCGGATTAGTGAACTTTTTGTTCACTATTCCCCGTTGACCCAAAATTTTTATTTAATGGGGATAAGTGAACTAAAGAGTTCAATAATCCCCATTAGGTAATTCAAGTTCAATAATCACCATTTTTATATTTGCATTTTTTACTGTATTGATGTCCGGCCCGGAGAAGTATGGTAGCTTTACCTTTTTTAACGTACTCTAAACAAACGTCAGTTGAACTACCAGCCATTTCCTTTATTTATTCCTATATTAAACTAATAACTGCGAACTGATAAGAACTGCACGCTTGAACTACACTACACACTACTAACCCTTAACGACTACGAAACAAAAACAAAAGATGGGTCGACCAATCACATACGAGCTAACTCGCACCCCGCTCCGCCACCGCCTTGCGCGCGCGCCTCTAGAAAATGAGCATCTTTTACAGTATTGTGTATCTTATTAGATAGATAGATATAAGGTCTTATTCCCAAACATCGTTAGAACAATTTCGTTGGGGCAACCATCTGTTTTTCGTTCTAATAAAATCGTAAAGTAGGTATGTAGGTAATTTAAAATTTTGTTCTTACCATACAAAAATAAAAGTACATGACTCATATATTTTATTTTTATATTGTTTTTATTTAACGTACCTAATTAGAAAAACTTAAGTGATTGTAATCTTTGATTTTACAAGGTATAAGAAAGAAATATTTTCATGCTACAATTTTAAATTAATGATTGTAACAATCTGTGACTTTATTAGGTATAAGAAAGTTATATTTTTAATTAATAAATGTAACATGATTCATATATTTTATTTTTTTAACGTACATACCTACCTAATGGGGATTATTGAACTTTTTAGTTCACTTATCCCCATTAAATAAAAATTTTGGGTCAACGGGGAATAGTGAACAAAAAGTTCACTAATCCCCATCAATGGGGATCATCCAACGGGGAAAAGTGGAATAAGCCAAACGAGTGCGCGTTTTGTTCCCTCAAGGTCGTTGGCGTTAGTCGTCGTCTTAATACCAAATATTAACGCAACCTGAAAATAAATAAAAATGTGTAAGATAAGGTATAGGTACTTAGCTTACAGACGGTCGTTAAAAAATATGTAAAAGAGTATGTACAGTAGGAAGATCAATACATAAAATAAGGAGGCAAACTGACCTTAGTTGCCAGGTACTGGCTATCTGGAGCATCTCTTAGAAACTTTTCGACGTCATTTGATGACAGTACCTTAGATTTTTTCTTTATAAAACCAGCAGATCGTCTCTTTAATAGATTTGAATATAAATTAATATCGACACCATTTTTCATTTTGAGGGTACTTTTCAGCATCGAATATGTTGTCCACAACGAGCTAGGCTTATATTTACTAGCTAGTTCATTAAAATACGCCAAAACTACATTTTCGGAAAATGACTTGGCATTTTTCGTGTTTTTCCACTTCAAAAAATTTTCATTCGTGGTTATGTATCTGTCTTTGGATATTGACGGCAGCAAGCTGTCGCATGCGGTTCGCGCTTCTGTTAGTATATCCGGTGGAGTTGAAGTAATATATGGCTCTTCTTCATTATTGAAAGTTGTCATATTTAAATTTTCACAATACAAGTAAAAAGAAAAGAAAATTTGAGAAAAATGGCGCGATGATTATTTTCTGCCGTAGCTGCGTGAAAATGTTGGCAAAGACGTTAGAGCATGCAGCCAAGTTTTTAAATTACCGAATAAACTTTATTTTTTTATTTTAAATAAACTGAATCTGTGAATGCACACTGTTGCTTTCCCGCCATTTTGACAGCGCGCTAGCGCTGCCTACTGACTGGCGCCGCGCGGCGATTAGTTCGAAATTTGAATAGCAACAGCGCGCGAAATGGCAAATAATACTGTTATGGAATTTGTATGGACTATAACTTAACTATTTGCTTTGGTAACACACGCGTTTTTTATGACCCGCTTTACATATTTAAAACCGGTGGAATTACATCAGCTTTACGAGCAACGGTGTTAAAAAATTAATTTTATGATGAGGGAAAAATTGTTTTCAGGTGATAAAAACGTTGAATCCCAAATTGCAATGAACAAAATGGTGTTTTTAAAATGTAAGGGTTAGCTTCCTCCGAGTGGCGACGAGATGCGACACAGCGTCGCATTTCATCGCTCACTTTTAAGATAGAGATACAATATAGAAACACAAAAGGTATTAGGACATTATCATCATCATTTCAGCCGAAAGACGTCCAGTCCACTGCTAAACATAAGCCGAGGTGCGTTTCAGAGGGAATAAAAAAAAATGTAATTTGCCCGGCCCAGTTTTCGAAAATGGCAATATCACATTGTACTGGGATCGGTCCATCATCACTGACAGGACCATTGTTAATAATAATAAATTTATTTTCAGTATCTTTACAACTTCTACAATATATCTTACAAAGGGGTCTCCTTTTAAGTATGAGGAATACCTGTGCTAGGAGGCCCCGCTCTTCTAAAGCTAGTACAATAGTATGTAGGAGTGTGCTTACATGGACTTTTACAATTTGGTAACTTATTAACTAATGGAAGAAGAAAAAAATAAAGCAAAATGTATACAAACAAAAACGATTAATTTAACACATGTACATTTATCGGTGGGAGTGGGTGTGTGTTGTGTAAGTGTATGTGTGTGTGTGTGTGTGTGTGTGTGTGTATGTATGTAAAGAGTGCGTCATTCGGAGATATGTTGGTGTATGCGTCACTTATCATCAGAACATCAGACGACAGTTTGTAAAAGAGTTTCAATGTCGTCATAGTTTTTGTTTTTTAGCCAATTTATCATAGATTTTTTACAATCTCGATAAGTCATGGGGAAAATATTTATAAGTTTATTTAGTTTGTTGTAGATGGAAGCGGATTGTCTGGTATACTGTCTTTTTGCGTAAGTCGTTTTAACAGAGACTTCCGGCGCAACAATTGTTGCCAATAAGCCTAATAATGTGCTGGTGGACCGAATCGATAGGCGTGCAATGATTGCTGACATTACCGTCCCGCATGACAGGAAACTCCTGAAAGCCTTAAGCGTTTTTAGTATTTGTTGTTGTAGCGGCAACAGATATACATCACCTGTGAAAATTTCAACTGTCTAGCTATCACGGTTCATTAGATACAGCCTGGTGACAGACAGACAGACAGACAGACGGACCGCGGAGTCTCAGTAATAGGGTCCCGTTTTTACCCTTTGGGTACGGAACCCTAAAAAGAGTTACCGCGGCCCTGGCACAAGCAACTGAAGGAACACGGGTGAGTTTTAGTCAGTAAAAGTCTGTCACGCCCTCCCGCCTCACCCATAGCGGGCGAAGTCATTACATGATTTCCCACCCAAAAAAAAAAAAGAAGAAGGGTAGGGTAGGTAAGTTGGGTAGGTAGGTAGGGTAGGTGAGGCGTAGGTTGGGTAAGTAGGGTAGGTAAGGCGTAGGTTGGGAAAGTACGGTAGATATGGTAGTTGAGGCGTATTTTGGGTAAGTAGGGTAGGTAAGGCGTAGGTAGGGTAGATAAGGCGTTGGTTGGGTAAGTAGGGTACGTAGGTAGGGTAGGTAAGGCGTAGGTTGGGTAAGTAGCGTAGGTAAGGCGTAGGTTGGGTAAGTAGGGTAGGTAGGTAGGGTAGGTAAGGCGTAGGTTGGGTAAGTAGGGTAGGTAGGTAGGGTAGGTAAGGCGTAGGTTGTAACTGCTCATCGGATATATTCATATATTATGGATTCGTGGCACTCGCGGAGTGACTGTGAGAAAATCTCTAGATTATTTAAACCACCTATTGATGCCTGGGAGGAACTTTTATCCGAATGGCAATGTAGGTGGGCTAATTCCATCAAGGGCCGACACCTCCACCAATTCTTTCCATCCGTTCGCGTGCGGCTGGCCAGCACGTGGCTGGAAGTGGATCACTGTGTTGTCCAATTTCTCACAGGACATGGTAACTTTAAAAGTTAATTATTTTCTTTTAAGCTCGTTGCCTTGCCTTTATGTCAGTGTTCTACATCTGACTGCGAATATGTACAATCTGCACATAATATCTTATGGGAGTGTATTCTTTGGCAGAATGAACGTAATATTATGTTGAATAATGTACAGGCTGCATCAGGAGTTGTTTACTATACGGACCTTGTGGAAACCAGAACAAATTTCCGTGCGTTCAAGCGTTTTTGCTATACTTATTATTGGAATCAAATATAACAGCTCACAATGTTAGGACTCATTAATATGTATTAATGCTAATTTTTTTTATCCGTGTTGCTAGGCAACTGGGTTTATCCCAGTTGTAAACGACCCTTTGTGCCTATTGGCCTTGTTTGTTCTGTCTCCTGCTTGATATGGAGGGAAGTGGAAATTTATATTTTTCCTACTCCTCCGTTATTCTTTTCTGATTAATTTCGTTGCGGGATCCAAGACAGTTAAATTAATTCTCCGGGACTTCGTCGAGCTTCATAGCCTCGGCGCTTTTCTGGTGGTCGCCACTGTTGATTCTGGCTTTCAGGAGTTGCAGTGGTTTGGGAATAGTGCGGTGGGATTGTCCAATAAAAATATTAGGGATTCGTATAATTATATTTTGTTGCCTGTCAATCTTTTTTTTTTTTTTATTTATGATGGGTTTGCTCTTGACTCTAGTCTAGGTCAGAGGTGACAGAGACAGAGTCTACGATGGAGTGAGCTTACCCAGAAGAAGCCTGTTCACTCTAACTTTGAAGAGATTCGGGTTGAATGCGTTCGGAAATCTATGGAAGGACGTGCATTTAAGTTCACTTTTGACATCTCAAACAGAATTTTTATTCACTTTACGAGTCTTTAACATGTGTCTTGCAGCGAGTTCTCTAATGTACTTACGTTAGTCTGTTATCATACTCAACATCAAGGTTTTTTGGATGAGCAAAGTAACTGTTTCGAGTTAAAACAGTGACCACTATCGCTAATGACTCGTCGGATAAATATCTAGTGCTGTTAATGAGCTTCCATAAATGTTTTAAACTGTTTTTGCAAGATGAATGCGTTTTGATGGTAAACCAGATAGGGGCGTATGTTTTTACGACAAACTTTACTATTGTCACAAGATTTTATTGCGGATATGCCGTAAGAATATACAAACGCAGTATGCGAATTGGTCTTATCAACCAGCATGCATGGGATAGCTTACCTGGGCTTCTGTGTAATAAATCAGGAGGACACGATCCATTTATGACAGCAGTAGTAATTTTTGTAAATATTTCTGGTCTGTACTGAAATATGTTGATATTTGTGGATATAGTTCACCTTCTAACTTTTCATAGTGGGCCAACGGCAGCGTCTCGCATTTCTCTAACGCTTTGCCAATTTGACCTATATTGATTATTGAGGCAAATTATCCATTGCAATGGTCGAGATAGTCTATTTTCCAAAAAACGAATGACGCCTCCCACTTTCCCTGTATTTGTGCTTGTTCCATCATTGCCATTAAACTTTCTGGTAATATATTTTCAGTCGTCAAAAAGCTGTGGATAGCTCCTTCAATATTTCCGATGTTAGAACCACATACTCAACATAAATACCAAACATAAATACTAAACATGCTAACACTTGGGATGAGGTTAGACAATATGCTCAACAAGGGTTTGATACCGTCTATAAATGGCTGCATTACAACTTGCTAACACTAAATGTGGATAAGACGAAATTTATGATTTACTCACTTAAGCTGCAAGATCAACCTGATTTCGACTTAAAAGCTCACTCTTGTGATAATATCAACCAGTGTTCCTGTCCTGGCTTGGATAAAACTAGTTCCATTAAGTATCTTGGTATAATTATAGATTCCAGACTCAGCTTCCAACAACATATAGAATCCCTCGTTAAACGTATACGCAAATTAATTTAAATATTTAAAAACCTACGACATATTTCCAATTCATCAGTTCTTAAGAAAGTTTACTTCGCATTATGCCAATCACTTATATCATATTGCATTACCACATGGGGCGGTTCCTCTAAATCATACATGATCAATCTAGAAAGAGCCCAAAGAGCAGTATTAAAAGTTAGTTGCTTTTTCCCAATCCTATACCCAACTTCTGAACTTTATCAACAATGCCAGGTACTTACAGTCCGGCAATTATTCATTATCATGACGGTATTAAAAAAACACGCTGAACTACCCCTAGATCCCGATCTCCTAACACAAAACAGAAGATCAACCAATGTTTGTCCAATCATCCGTTACAACACAAGTTTCTCTCAACGGTTTTTCTGCTTTCTTGGTTCCTTTTACAAATCTCTTTCGTATGCGTGTATATAAATAGATTATTATTCATAGAGTTGTACTCTATGAATAATAATCTATTTATATACACGCATACGAAAGAGATTTGTAAAAGGAAATTAAGGAATTGGCTGTTAAACCTTGACTACATTTCCACGGAAAATATTTTAAAACCAGTGTCATAAACTCATACACGCACATTTACACTCACACTCTTACACTCACACATTTACACCCTCACATTACACTTATACAATCACACATGCACACATCCTTCTCATTTCTCCATTCTCATTAGTTACATAGGTATAGGTCTACCAGAATCTCATGGCATTTTTTATTTTTTTTAAATTGTGATTTTCATATGGCAATGTCAATTGTCACCTGTCAAATCAAAGTACTTGATGTGTCAACCACTGCTGAATTTTTTTGATATTATTTTGAAAATTTGTTATTTTTGTGAAAATGTCGAAAAACCCACTTCGATCTCAAGCGAGACATATTGTTTTCAATATGTATCATAAAATAAGGGAAGATGAAGGCGTAAATCAAACTCAATCTTTGATTTTAAAGTGCGTCGTAGAGTGGACCGGTAAGTTGGACTGACTTGTTTTGATACTTTTAGTTTACTTTATATTTTTCTTACTTAATTTTTATTTCTTTCCATTACTATTATATGGTAAATCGTAGGTCAGGGCACATCGAGTGATGGCCGGAAGGAAATGGCAACGGTAATGTAACTGTTACTAATTATTCGACAAGATATTGATTTTAACGGAGATTGAGAATCTTTGACGTAAGAAAAATATTAAGTAATAATCTGCGCCCTGCAGTGGAACGTGTATATAGACGGGAGTTTTTGGCGGGCTTTTGTCGAGTGAAGTTCAGTGGCTGTTAATATTATTTGCAAATTGATTCCTAGTGGATATTGTGATAAATTATTGGTGTAGTTTTGTGTCTCAACTGTCTACGCAACTGGACAATTTGTAAAATCATTGAGAGAGGCTATCTCGGGATAGTGGAGCGGAGTATTTTATTGTAGTTTGACTGCCTCTACAAAGCTTACTGGGAAGACTGACTCGATACAATTTACTGCCAAATACTCCAAAAAATATTAGAATCTGTTACATCCGCATTCTAATGCATACTAAAGAATAAATATAAGATCCAAAACTCTTTCCAAAGACGTGGCTAAAAGGTCCTAGCAACCAGGCCATAAAACTTACATAAAAAAAGTATATATAGACTGATGATGATGAAGTATAAGTAACATGATACATTTTATTATTTTTTACAGACTTTATACATAAAGAGATTGGTTTTGAATATGTTAAATGCCAATGAAAAAGAACCATTTTGATGGAGAGAGATGGCATAAAACTACAAAGATACAAGTTTTTGAAATGCCAGTGGAGTTCATGGGATCGTATTCTAGTTTTCTAGTACTGAATGAGGTTTTAAGTTATTAGTATGATTTAAATGATATATAATAAATTAGTACATAAATTAATATTCAATTGATTTATTTTTCCTATGTTAAGAACCCGATGTATAACAACATTATTCATACACATACCTATAATACTCAGAGTGGATCTTTGTGTCTCTGAATTGGTTGCAAGACCCCGCGCAGTAGCTATTTTCGTGTCAATGTTGAAGGTGAAGATAGCATTGTATAACTGTCTCTTTCATTCGCTTATGTATGTCACATCGTCCTATCTCGCTTAGTCTATGCAGTATACTCGATGAAAAACTGTTTCTTACGCAATGGTTGGCAGGACCAAGTTCAAAGACACAAAGATCCGCTGTGACTACTATAATATAGGTAACTCATGTTCATTAATACTAAAGACATAAATAAAAATTAAACAGTATCAAGATCGTTTAATCCAATTTCCCCAGTATTGCACACAACAAATTTTTATTTCCACATTTGCCATGAGATTCCGGTAGACCTATAAAGAGAAACAAACATCCATCCTCATAAACTTTCGCATTTATAATAGTAATTAGCTTCTGCCAGCGGCTTCGCCCGCATGAAAGTCTTACCCGAGGGAACATATTCCCGGGGTAAAATCCTATGTGCTAATCCTGACTATAATCTGCATTGTTAAGAAGTAAAAAACATACACTCACAAACTTTCGCCTTTATAAAATTAGTGTCATAGTAGTAGGAAGTGCGATTAGTAAGAAGTAATATTAGAACAATTAATTTTCCACTACAATAGAATCATAACAATATCACACATCACCCATCACATCATCTCTGTTTATCACACAAGTGCGAACCGCCTAGAGGAAGCCTCAACAGCCCTACATTTATAATATCCTCTGACGGGTGTAATGCCCTGAAAATGGGATCCGTAATGATATCTGTCATGGAGGTAACGCGTGACACATATGAATGCAACGTGTGAATACAAAATACGAATGGGATTTAGTTTTATTCATAGGAACAGAGATTTAATCTGGTATGGAAATAAATATCATGCGAAATATTATTGTGAACGAAATACATACATAACTTCATACCTATATCCACACAGGTGATGGAAAAAAAATATTATTAGCCGCAGAGTTGCGGCTATTATGCTTTTTAGGGTTCCGTACCCAAAGGGTAAAAACGGGACCCTATTACTGAGACTCCGCGGTCCGTCTGTCTGTCTGTCTGTCTGTCTGTCTGTCTGTCACCAAGCTGTATCTCATGAACCGTGATAGCTAGACAATTGAAATTTTCACAGGTGATGTATATCTGTTGCCGCTACAACAACAAATACTAAAAACCAAATAAAATAAATATTTAAGGGGGGCTCCCATACAAGAAACTTTTTTTTGCCGTTTTTTTTACGAAAATGGTACGGAACCCTTCGTGCGCGAGTCCGACTCGCACTTGGCCGGTTTTTACAGACATGTTTAAATCCCATATTAAACAAAACGATTTTTTGTTTATGATAGGCTTACCTTAAAAGACACACTATTCTTAAGTCTCTCGAGAATAGAATAGAACTCAATTAATTGTACACAAAAAAAAGTTACACATCTCTTTTATAACAACTTAAAAGTATGGTTCAAGTTTCTGTGAGATAGGGTACGAGAGCGAAGTTGCGGGTAAGAGCTTGTATCTGAAATGGTAATGGAAGATATATTTTTACCGAATTAATGATACTATTCTAGATACCGTCAACTGATCGCACTAATGATATCTATATACTACTTATTCAATACAGCTCATATCATCCATTCCATGTCCATTAAATAGATATTACTATTAATGTAGTTTGACTCATACTACCATTACCCATATCGGTGGCTTACGAGAGCCCCTATATTTTAAGTTAT
Organism: Orthosia gothica; assembly: GCA_949775005.1. Taxonomy (NCBI): domain Eukaryota; kingdom Metazoa; phylum Arthropoda; class Insecta; order Lepidoptera; family Noctuidae; genus Orthosia; species Orthosia gothica. The sequence continues at coordinate 10,352,349 of OX459070.1, forward strand.
TTTCTCCACTTGACTCAATCAAATTGACAGTTATAACTATTTATATAAAGGCATTAATCGAGGATTTTCGACTCATGATGACAAATGCGATTAGAAGAAGCTACCTTCAAAATGACTTAGTAGAATTTAGTCTTTGTAGTTGTCACATACATGCATAGATGAACACACGCCTTTTTCCCATGGGGTGGACAGAAACTACAGAACGTCTTCTGCTAAGATCCTAACATAACCCTTAGGTTTCCTGTACATACATTTAGTTATCGACATACACGCACGCCGGTTATGGGTATTGCGCACAGTTACAGATATCGACCGATGATAAACAATATCATCATCCATCTCGCATCCAGCAGATTCCCGCAGTCCTGACCAGGTCATCACTCCACCTAAAGCGAGACCTGCCAATGCTACTTCTTTTGGTACGCGGTGGCCACTCCAGAACTTTTCGGCCCCATCGACCATCAGTTCTGCGAGCAATGTGCCCTGCCACTTAATTTAAACAACATCGTTGATTACATATAACCGTATTTTTTGAAAATTTACTATCAACTAGATACCTTCCACGATTACCTTTTTTTTTTTGTTTACCCGGACAAAGCTTCAAAAGGCGCCTGGAGTTAAGAGAAAAGGCCAGGGAGTGTGGGATTTTTACCTCACTAAAACTACCCCGGTGATCACCAGCAGTACATAGAAGAAATGTCATGACCTCTCAAAAGACCACGCCAGAACCCCTTCTGTGCATCGCCTGTTAGGGCACGTGCCTGGCGGTTCCACGATTACCTAGAAGCTCATCGCTACACTGCACCACAACTCAATCGGACCGAATTACCCCTACAAATTAGTGCCATCACTGATGTTAACAACACTTTGATGAGGTAATTACAGGCCAATTACTCAGCAGACGGTAATTAAGACACTTGAGGTAGCTAGGATGGTATCAATATTATTATGGCGTCTCCAGGATAAGTTTTGCTAACGAGCTGTGTCATGCGGTTTTCGTTAAGGTAAATATTGGTTGGTTATGCAACGCCTTGTGCTAAACCATCTATAGCTTCAACCTTTCAGCTATATTGGGTCGGATTGCAGTTGTAGTTATGCTACAAAATGATAGATTCCTATTTCCCATGTCTGAACTGAATATCATTTAAATCTTTTCAAGCTTTATTCGGGTTTGATTTTCAGATCTAGCAGTTGCCATAGAATACAAGTAGGAATGGTTGGTTTAGAAGGAGGTACAGTTATTTTAATTTTTTTTTTGTTAATATCCCACTAACCCGAAGACATAAAGCAATATATTAAAGGCTTTAAAATGATTAAAATTTTGCATAAAAAGAGGCATAGACCGTAAAATTGCAATGCAATTATATAGAAGGATTCATCAAAAATATATATTCAAAATTCATGTAGGTATACCTCACAATTCACGCCTTTACAGCTTGCATTTTATTTTCCAATTATGGGTAGAAAAATATATGTATTGAAGCTTTATGAACCATCTTTTGTATTCACAGCTGCACTTTTTAAGCTGTTATTTTCTTTTTCACTTTCAAACAAAATGGTTTTATTAAAAAGATATTTTGTCACATTCATGTTCTTTTTACCGCCCTCGAATATATTATTACCACGATGACTCATGAAAAACAATTTAAATGTCCGTGACGTCAGACCATTGTCAAAACCATAGCGTGTAACTGGTATATGTGGCCACATTAAAGCTGATTACTCCCTGACCTTGTAGAAGATTGATGATTTATAGGCCGGACAATAAATTACGGATGTAATTTGAGGTCCTTTGTAACGATTTAGTGGCACTGCGAGAATCGATAGCACTAAAAACGAGAAAAATGCTTTTGGGGAAGGAATTATATTTTTAGACATTATTAATGGTGGAGTTTATTTTTACAGTGTTTTTCGCTTGTTTCTGCCGCTGATATTGGAATTACAGGAAAATGGAACTCTTTGTGCTTGCTAAATAAACTGTCAGCAACAGTTTTGAAATTCTTCTAACATTAATTTTTCATTTGGAATCAATTAATTTCATCTAAATGATTCCGGGGAAAAAACAGGATGTAATAATACTAATTTATAGTTACCAACAGAAGTAGTTACTGCCATCACTTTTTATAACAAATAGATTGGCTTAGATTTTTAATTTAGTTAACCTAGACTGATAATTAACAAACATAATACCCAGTTATATGCACCAAAGACCTTATAATTAGACTCGAGTACCTTCTCCGACCTTTCCATAAAATAATACCTCGACTGGTAAACAAATACTTACAAAACCTCTTGTGACCTAACGACGAACGATGTCAAAAATAACCTTAAATACTACATTATCAAGAGATACATTTTTTTTATGTTCGTATGAACGTAACTCACTCCCTGTGTCTGACCCAAATGAATATTTACGGCGAATTCTGCGGGCTAAACCACTCTCTCTCGCTCGTTTCCGTAAGTGTGTCCGTGGCATCAACAGTGGGCCCTATCAGAATATCAGCGCAGCGTTACCTTTTTTGGTTATCGCTGCACATGCTGAGATAGGAGCCTTTTTGGTCTCGCACGGGGTTTTTATTTTATTATTGTTTAATTTTATGCTTATTTCTCGTGTCTCCTGTGCGGGTCACAAATAAATATTTTTCTTTCTTTTTTCTTTTTCTTTCTTTGATGTGACAAAATTGGCGAATACCGGTATAAGTTATTGGCTTATTTTTAAAGGGTTTGGACCAAAATACATTGGTCACTGGCCCTTTTTATTGGGCGCTAATTGTTCAGTTTCAATTAGTTGGCAAAAACCGCGTCAGTACCTTCGTGCCTTTATATTTTTTATTCAATTACCTTTAAATACTTTCCTTTGTTATTTCTGTTATCATGGCCACATCAAATTAGACAAAGACTGCGTTTTGCATTTAAATGTTCATTGATATTGAGGTTATAAAATATGTCCCATGTTATTGTTGAACATAGAACATAAGCGAAAAAGGCATTTCTGACACGCCTACGCCCGAAAAAGCTTACTTAATAATTTTATGAAAATTAACTTGAAGGTATTTTTACCAAGTTAGGAATTTCCAAGTCCAATTCTGTTTCAATTTCATTTAGGAATTAATATTTACGGAAAATTCAGTACATTTGCGGGCAGAAGCGCTGATGTGACAAATGTGAATACTGCTATATTTCATTGCCCCGTTCGTATTTTTGCATGATATTGGAAACTAAAATATTTTAGTTGCAAACTCTTATTTCAAAACTTTTAAGAAAATCATTTAGTTTTTCCACCTTTGAAGAAACATACATATTTACTTACATCGGGCAGATTCATTTTAATTAGTGATTCATAGTTTTTAATTTAGGATTAGTATAAAAAACAGGCGCCAATATACGCCCTTGGAGAACTCCTTTATTTACCCCTGTTAATTTTCTATAACAATTCCCGTTGCACCCTTGCGGCCCCTGTTTGGGAGTACTTTATGAGGGTTACAAGATAGTGCGGTGGGCCCATTTCAATCTTAACCCAAAACATACCGAGTGTTGGCATAAACAACGCAGTCAAAAGCCTACTTCAAGTCAACAAAACACGAGATCAGGGTTGTATTGACCCTGTAGTTCATGTTATTCGTGCCTTGCTTAGAGTATTATGATGTCTCAAAAAAATGGAACATAATGATAATGATTTATTTAATTTACGAACTTGAACTTTCAGCTTGGCTCCAATTACACACAAATACATAATTAATTATATTCATGCTTTTTTCTCATGAGGGTAGAAAGAAACTATATAAATTTCTGCTTATCCTCCCTTAAATTCATGTTTGATATTATGATAAATTAAATGAATTCACTCAGATCGAGTGGGAAGTTATGATAATATTTTATACAGGTAGAACAAACCTTTATTTTACCTGTATAGAATATATATTCGAAGTTTTTTTTGTTTGTTTTTGTTTTTTTTTTGTTTTAAAAAAAAAAAAAACGTTGCCCCACACTAGGAATTTCTTCCTGTATCGTGGGTGCGTTTACAAACATATAAACTCACATTCACAACACCCAGAGCCGGAACAACTATCTGTAGGTCATACAAATATTTGTTCCGTGCGGGAATCGAACCCGCGACACGCAGCGCAGCAGTCAATCGCTCAACCACTGCGCCAACCGTGCGCCCAAGATCAAAGATCCAAGATCCAAGTTGTTTATTATTATTGAAACGTGAAAGCACAAGTTGCATGTACCGGTGAAGTTCTTAGTACATAACTTAGTAACTTATCAGTTACCACAAATTGAAACAGTTTGAGGCTGCCGTGATCAATAACAAGTTAAGTCCAAGTCGGCGATTGATCAAACAGTTTGATTTTCATTATTGCTGCTGGACTGATCAGCTAAATAGAAAATAGATTTTTCGTAAAAGTTTGACTATTTTCAGCAAAGCATAAATCTTAAGTATTAACTAACCTGAATGTATTGCCCAAAATAAAAACAGGGCAAGAATAAGCAACTTCGCTAAGCCTATCTTTCATCAACATTCTTGTTAACCAATCAAAACACGACTATCCCGAAATGCTCCAAATCCTCAGCATAAAACCTATCTCAAACTATTCTGCTTAGGAAATAAATAACGTAAGTACAAACGGCCTTTCCGGAGGTGTAAGTAAAACATCCCTTCCTGACCCGGACCAAGTTACAAGGTAAACAATGACTCCTTAGAGTTTTGGCCTTAAACGCTTCTACGTCTGTTGAATACAGAGCGAAGAATAATATTTGTTGTGGTCGTAAGAGATTTGTGGTTTGTGTACGCTCGCAAAGTTGAAGATGTACCAACCGTGTGTGGCCCAGTGATGTAAATATTTATAGAGTTTTAAAGTGCAATGTGAAAGTTGAAAGTACAGGATCGTAAGATCCTGTTGTCAGTATTTGTGCGTTCAGTATTTTGTCGTATGAGATGAATTTTGGATTTTGAATTTTTTTCATACCGCATTGTATTTAAAGGTGCTACACTCGTTTGCTCGTTTCAAAAATTCAATAAAAACTTTCGGTTGACGGTCAAATAAGATTAACAAAAGACATATAAAACGAAAATTAACAAAATATAATTTTGCCGACGATAAAGCCTTGCTTGAGCAAAATTGTAAGCTTGGGGATTAAAAGTTTCCCCGCTCATATTTAGAACATGGGCCGGTTTCTGAGTTAAGTAAAGCAGCAATAATCAGTTGAGTATTTAATTTAGGAAGCGTTTGAGTATTTTACGTTTCTCAATTGAGAATCTACCTAGCTCAGTTAAGTAACTACTTAAGTATGGACCCGTCAAAGTTAGAGATGTGCAACTCGAGTTAACTCGAGTTGCGGCTAACTCGAGTTGACTTGAGTGGTATTCTTCCGAACTCGAGTTGCTATTAACAAAATCTAAAATAAAATATAATAAATAACGGAATACCGGGACCATTCGGAATTTTAGAAACCGTGACGTCAGCAGAGCTGACGTCACGATCTCCACCGCTAGGCTCAAACATTGCAAAAACGAATACACCCAATTTATTTGCTTATGTTTTTATTCTTACAATTAAGAAAGCCTCAAAATCTAAATAAATAATACAAATCGTACTCACAAGATATTGCAATTAAACATCAGCAGTCTTTACAAATTCTTCGTTTTTTTTGTGGCTTCGCAGCGGCTCGTCATTTCAATACCAGCAATGGCAATAATGGCGTCGTCGTTGCGAAGTCATTACACTTATTATTTTTTACAAATTGCAGGTAACATTAATTAAAGTAACAAACTATGATTTGTTAATTCGTTTTACTATTTTTACCACTCGATTTTACATTGAGTTAATTATTTATTGCTTAAAACATTTTAATAGTCACGCGCTATGTTATGCCGCTTAACCAACAGTAGTTCAAAAATATCAACCAAAAATAATTATTAAACTGAAGCAAATCGCATATTTATTAAGAAATGAATTAAGCAATAGATAACTTGTTTTTTAACCTAAGTTTGAAGAAAACTTCAGTGGACCACTGATAAAGTAACTGCGAGTCATAACACAGATTTTTAAATTGAAAAGTAGCAGACTGACTACAATAATCAAATCTCTACTAATTTAAACCTATCCAGTCATATTTAACTGTTAAGTTTTAGCCTAAAGTTAATTTTTTTATAGTTTAAGTTAGCCTTGCGTCGACACGGCCATTCTGCGAGACGGTGTGCGTGCCCGGCACCAGTCGCGGTTCTGAAAATGAAAATATTTTTCTCTGAGCTAGGTATCCATTCACAGGTATACTAGCTGACAACTTGTTTGTGATCAGAGCTGCTGTTGTTCCAAAATGATTTCTAAAGTTTATTTATCTTAGCATAATTTAGCTTGAACTTTTCAATGATAACCGATCCCAACAATACAAGTTATCAGCCATTACTTTTATACCTTGTTAATCTTAAACATAAGGTTATCTAGTTAGGTAGTTATAGATAGCGAAGTAAATATGGGAAGAATAAAGTTCATTTGAGAGTTAATAAATAGGATTTGCTGTAAATTTGGAAAGTGAGTGAAGATATTGAAGTGCTTGTAACGCTACACGGTTACTTACACGTTTATTTAGATTTGTCAATACAAATGCTCCACGCATGCATGCATGACTTTATTTCTCGTAGAGAGGGATGATGCTGTGGTGCTGGGCGGTCTTATTATTTATTCTTTTTTTTTTTTTTTTTTTTTTTTTTTTTTTTTTTTTTTTTTTTTTTTTTTTTTTGGTCTTGTACGCCGTGGTCCACAGAGGCTCTAAAGGAAAAGGAAACTAGGGTGGTGCTGAGGCCTAGGCCTTATATTTATGACCGTGGTCCTCAGAGGCTCTAAGTGAAAAGAAAATACAAATAAGGTTCTTACGTAGCTACGTAACGTGCGTACGTTTATTCAGCTTGTTAGGGTTTGATGCTGTGGTGCTGAGCGGTCTCGTACGCCGTGGTCCACAGGGGCTCTAAAGGATCTGGGAAGGACGATGCTGTGGCCTAGGCTTTATTTTGACCGTGGTCCACAGTGGCTCTGAAAACTTTTGTTGCAACTTTGTTGATAAAACTCACGGGAATGATGCTGCGGTGCTGAGCGGTCTTGTACGCCGTGGTCCGCAGGGGTTCTAAAGGATTGGGAAAGGACGATGCTGTGGCCTAGGCCTTATTATTTTGACCGTGGTCCACAGAGGCTCTGAAAAGAGTGTTGTAGGGAAGCGGGGAATACGGATTGTACAGTCTTACTATGGTATCAGCCAGTCAACAAAGACAAAGGCCAGTAACGGATCTCCTTACTGTTGTTGCTGTTTTATAAGTCATTCAAACTCAATAGCACAGTTGATATCAAGATAACAGTAAGAAGGCAGAAACTTACATAGTTTAAGAGTCCAACAGCTGGGCAGCTTGGGAGGTAGACGGCTGTGGCTCCTTCGACGGCGGCGTACTGATGATCTCAGATGTAATCTGTTGTAGTGTGTCATCGACCAAGTTTGTCGATGAGTCTTCAGCCAGCCGGAGGGCCACTTGTTGAAGGTCATCTTCGTTATTTATCGACACGGTTTCCTGCTCGCCTGGTTGTGGTGCTCGGCGCAGCTGGTCGTGAGCCACCTTACGTGGACGTCCTCTGCCGGTCACACGTTTCACTATGTATCGGTCGTTGTCCAGGATCTTATATATCTCGTATGGCTCGCTGTATTTCAAGTCTAGAGACGTCTGGTTTCGGGGATTGTTCTTGACGAGTACGTAATCTCCTCGCTGAAACGGACGCATTTTCGCCTTGCTCCTGTCAAATCTTTGCTTGTCATATTGTCCCGCAGCTGTCATTTTCTCCTGCACGTGTTGCTCAAGCAAGTCAAAATCTATGCATTCGTTATTAATATTTACCAACCTTAGTAGTTCTGGGGGTACATTGTGTTGGCGGCGGGTCAGCAGTGAAAGCGGTGCGACCCCCGTTACTCTATGTGGAGTGCAGTTAAATGCAAGCTGTAAAGCTTCTAGCGCCGTCTGCCATTCTTCAGTGTCGTAATTTTTTATCATGGTTAGTGCGTTTTTTAAAGTGCCCATAATGCGCTCGACCTGTCCGTTTGCTCGGCTTACTCCTGGCGCAATAGAATGTATGTCGATTCCGAAACGTTCTGAGTAGACTTTGAATTCACCAAGAAACTCTCGACCTCCATCCACCATGACTTGCACTGGGGTTCCGAATAGATGCACGACACGTTTCAAAGCTGCAAGGCTGTTGCTTGTGCTCTTGTCATTTGAGTAGCTAAGCAGGATGTATTTGGTGTATGCGTCAATCGTAACAATTACATACTCATCTCGTCCCTCAGCACTTCTCGTACCCAGCTTGCCAGTAATATCCATATGGATGACCTGGAACGCTGCAGTGGGCTTCTGAATCGGATGAAGCTGGGCTTGGATAGCACCCGACGGCCCTTTCGAGGTCTTACATACAACACAATTGTCCACAAACCTCCTGACGATTGTATTCATTTTGTGTAACCAGTATGTTTCCCTCAGCTTCTGTAAGGTTTTCTCCCATCCGGGGTGATGCAGAGCGACATGGAAAGAGTTTATCAGGCTCCACTGGAATGACTTAGGGACTACAATTGGTTTATGTATACCAAGTATAGAATCCGTGAGAGTCTTCTTAAGCACTCCTTCTTCCAGGACGTAGCCTTCAGTTGGACTATTGCCACTCATTGTTTCTATAAGTGGGCGCAACACGTCGTCGCGGCGCTGCTCGATCTGCAGCCACTCAGTGTCTCTCGTCATTAAGTTGACAGACATTTCAGTGTATGGATTCCTGCTGAAAAAATCCGCGTGCTGTAACCGCTCACCTTTTCTATACTCGACCTCGAACTCGTAATTCTGCAGGAAGGCCCACCACCTATGTATTCGAGGCAGGAGATCCTTTTTGTTCTTGGACGCTTTCAAGGCGTTACAGTCTGTTATTACCTTGAATTTTCGGCCGTATATGTAATGCCGAAAATGCTTGACTGCCCTTACTACCGCCAGGGTCTCGAGCTCGTACGAGTGGTAACGGCTCTCGGCTTCGGTGGTGCACTGGCTCATGTACGCGACTGGGTGCTGGCGACCGCCGACGGTCTGCACGAGCACCGCCCCGTAGCCGATGCTGCTGGCGTCCGTGTAGAGCTCGATTGGTGCGTCTTCCTGAAATAGCATAAGGGTAGGCGCAGTAGACAGGTGTTGTATGATATGGTTTAGAGCCTCATCATGCTTTTCGTTCCATTCCCATTTCGTATCGTTCTTGGTCAATTCATAGAGTGGAACCATCACACGCGAGAAATTGGATATGAAGCGTCTGAAGTATCCAGCCAATCCGTTAAACTGCCTAACTTGTTTGACAGTTTTCGGGATTGGTGCCTTCGTTAAAGCCTCCACTTTTCTTGGACTAGGGCTGACTTGTCCGTCAGAAATAATATTGCCCAAATACTCGATGGAGCGTTTAAAGAAGGCAGTTTTATCTACATTGATCGAAAAACCGGCATTTTGGAGGGCAATCAATATACGTTCGATATGGGCTAGGCCCTCAGGGAATACCCTACATTTTGACAAAACGTCATCAACATATACCTGGCAAACCTGGTCTACTGAGCTCAAGAGGTGAGCTAGGGCCCTATTTATACAACGCTGATAGACTGACACCGCGTTACTGAGACCGAAGGGCATGGTCAAATATTCGTATAGACCGTCCGGCGTAACAAAGGCTGTTTTCTCAATTGAGCCATCTGAAATCGGTATTTGGTGGAATCCAGCTGCCATGTCTATTGTCGAAAAAAATAATAACCCCCCGCTAGTTGATCTATTTGATCTGAAATGATCGGTAACGGATAGTGGTCTCTCAGAGTGTTTCTGTTTAGTTCGCGGTAGTCCACGCACATGCGGTCCTTTCCATTTTTCTTTTTAACCGACTTTCCAAAAAAGAGGAGGTTATCAATTCGACTGTATTTTTTTTTTTAACCGACTTTCCAAAAAAGAGGAGGTTATCAATTCGACTGTATTTTTTTTTTTTTTTATGTTTGTTACCTCAGAACTTTTTACTGGGTGAACCGATTTCGATGATTCTTTTTTTATTTGAAAGCTGGTGCTTGTCATGTGGTCCCATTAAAATTTCATCAAGATCTGATGAAGAACTTTGGTGATATACATCAGAACTCTACAATAAATGACTGCAAATCACTCAGGATAGCTGCAATCGCATATTTGTTTATTGTTTTTACCATGACATCACACAAGTACGCTCTAAAGAGGGTACGCAAGTGTGATCAGTTAACCCTGGTAAACCCTCATTCCACTGGTTTTGTTAAAGTTTCATGTTATTGGGAAAATCAATTCTGGCTTCACTTTGGGCATTATAGGTACCTAACCTATAGAACTGGTCCATTATGTACCACAACTAAAAAGTGAAAAATAAAAAAATATTTTTACAAAAAATACAACCGACTTCCAAATAAAAACACTACAAAGTGAAAAATAAATTCAATTTCGGAAGTCGGTGTCAAAAAACGAAGAAACGAAATAGGAACGGGGGGGGACAAACAACAACCCTGCAAATGGTGGGCCTGCAGCCTGCAGTGTAGCAGCTTGTTAAGTTGAGTGGAGGAGCAATTATTCCCATCATAAATACTCCGTGTTGTTCTGATAAAGATAAATAACTAGACTTTTTTCATTGGCTTTTTGCTGCCGTGGCGTATCGCGCTGAAACGGATAGGCTTCTTATTCAGAATACAAGTAGCCACACTGAATCACAGCACTGAAGTATCCAAGTAGCATACTGAAGTTGTTTATTTTTATTTGATGGGCTTGGGTTTGAGCACTATCTCACCTGATGGTAAGCTATGATGTGGCCGACGATGGGGGGCACGTTTGCCTAGAAGTAACCGATTCGCTCTTGACTTAAAGACTCAGGTTCAGTGTTCCATACTGAAGGAACTAAAAATCTGTACATCTGACCAAAAAAATCCCACAAAGTCCGTACGTGCAATCAATCTGAAACTCCGTACGAAATCCGTACAAAAGAAACCTAAAATTAAAAGCAAAAATTAGTTATACATCTGTATTTTTTTTATCATATGATTGTCAACACTCAAATCAAAATAATGTGTATTTGCTAAAACAAAAAATGCAAGCAAAAAAAATCGTTATATATTTATCTCTTTCATTCACTACTGCAATCAACGTCAACAGTGCAACATGCTATCATAGTCAGTCTCTTAGATGAAACATGAAACGGTAATTCCCCGTCATAGAAAACCACGTACGTTCTTTATTTTTTTAATACATATCTTGTCGTGAGCCAAAAAAATATCGATTTAACGATGTTTTAGTGAATTTTACATACATAAACTCATGCCTTTTTCCCATGGGGGTAGGCAGAAACTACAGAACGCCACCTGCTACCATCCTTACATACTTCTTTTGCTTCACATACATTCATACATCTAGTCATACACGCCGGTTATGGGAAGCTATATAACATCTTTATTTGTCAAGTTATAAAAAATACGACAACAACCTTCCCACTTTAATATGCAATCGTACATCAATTCGGTCTGATTCGTATTACTTTAATAAGCAAAGTAAAAGTTACTCTGAATCAAAGTCCATTTTACTTTTTGATGTTACCGTTATTTTACTTGTTCCACGTTTGGAACCGGAATACGAATATGACGTCAGTGACCTGTATCTGTCGCGAACTAACAATACACGCTGATATTTGCCTTAATCGTTTTTGATTAACATGCACGATGACGTGTCAGGCTGTATGTCAGGGTGCAATTATTTTCGACTTACGATCAAGTGCTAGTTATGAATATGAATTTTTGTTTCGGTGACGAGAAAATACACATAAATGAAGGGAAGGCGCACCTCTGTTTTGTTTCATTGAATATTTTTTTAATAGGTAACCTGTTTGTTTGAAGGACACTGTTATTATTGAATACTTGGAAGTATTAAAACGTGCATCCTGTAGTTGATTGAGTATGTTGAATATTCATCAATATTTTATTATGAGAAAATGTAATTTTCAGTATGAAATATAGTTTCTGAATCAAAATACTGAAATATATTGCTGCTTGTAAAATGATAATTTTGGGTCAAAACAATACTATTTAAACTTCACTTTTGAAGCCATTTCAAAAGTGAAATTTAAATAGTATTGTATAATATATATATTATGTTAATATATATTATACAATACTGTACTATATATTATGTTAAACTTTGGTTTTAGTTAAGCATTAATTCACGATTGATTCAAGAATTCATTCAATTTTCTCTTTGCTAGGTATATCTAGAAATCGTTTTTTACATTTTCGTTATTACTAACTCAACTTGTAAAGTCTGAAGCAGTATTTGGCGGCCACTAGTCGCTAACATAACTAAAATACATCGAGGGCCATTTGGCACTGTATAGCATTTTAGTTTAAGTACTAATTTTACCCTGGATATTAATATTGTACTGTTAATTTAATACAAATTCTCATAGATTGCTTACACAGAACTTAACTGAAAGCGATAATATATTTAAAACAACATTTATAATAGATATCAACTACGAGAAATGTTAAAACTGATCTCAGAATCTTGGCTTAAAGTTACTAGATATGACTCACGTCCGAATCTAAGGAAACTAATTGGGAAACATCCAGCATAAAGGCTAAAATATTCCATGTTGAACTCTCAAAAATGTTTTAAATCATTTTGAAAGCATAAAATAGCGACACAAATCTAAAATTTGGCTTTCAACTAGGCTAAAAGCGTCTCAAACACATTTTATCTGACCGGCCCGAGTGCACGACTATCCCCATGATATTTTTCCGAATTTCTGCACTTCATTATAAATGTATGTGCTGAAACCCTGACATTTCAGGATATCCGCGTTGGCTTGAAAATTTTATATCTGCCTACCAAGTTTTTTATTCGCGCCAGATTTATTGAGGACTCCTGTTATTTGCTTTTAATAACATGTTTTTTGCACGTGAAAGTCTTTTTGGATTAAATTCGGTGCGGGATTTTTGTTTGAAGTGTCATTATTACGAACTGTATTCAGATTAAAGGTTTTTTTTTTCTAAATCCTAGATCAGGGTATATACTGGTTGGCTGACTCGCTAATCTAGTGGTCGGTAGGATTACTAACTGCTGAAGAGATCAGCTAAGCCCTTCAGGCAATACAGGCATCATGTTTTAATATTACGTCATACTACTAGATTTAATTTTTAAACTTGCTTCTGCCAGCGGTTTCGCTCGCGTGCAAAGTATTTTCTTATCCCAACGGCACATTATACCGGGATAAAAAGTAGCCTGTGCTATGCCTGACTCTAGTCTATCTCTGTGCTAAATTTCATCTAGATCCGTTCAGCCTTTCTAGCGTGATTGAGTAACAAACATACATCCACACACATTTATCAAACTTTCACAATTATAATATTACTAGCTTCTGCTAGAGACTTCGCCCGCGTGAAAATCGAAAATTATTCCAAGGGAACATATTCCCGGGATAAAAAGTATCCTATGTGCTATCCAGATCCTTTCAGCCGTTTGAGCGTGAAGAAGTAACAAACATACACACACACACAAACTTTCGCCTTTATCATATTAGAATGACTAGGTTCTCCCAACGGTTTCACCCGCGTGCAATTCGAAAATTATCCCGAGGGAACATATTTCCGAGATAAAAAGTATCATATGTGCCATCCAGTTCCGTCCAGCCGTTTGAGCGTGAAGAAGTAACAAACATACAAACACACACAAACTCACAAACTTTCGCCTTTATAATATTAGTGTGACTAGCTCCTACCAGCGGCTTCACCCACGTGCAATTCGAAAAATATCCCGAAGAAACATATACCGGGGAAAAAAAGTATCATAAGTGCTATCCAGATCCATCCAGCTGTTTGAGCGTGAAGAAGTAACAAACATACAAACACACACACACACAAACTCACAAACTTTCGCCTTTATAATATTAGTGTGACTAGCTCCTACCAGCGGCTTCACCCGCGTGCAATTTGAAAAATATCCCGAAGAAACATATACCAGGAAATAAAAAGTATCATAAGTGCTATCCAGATCCATCCAGCTGTTTGAGCGTGAAGAAGTAACAAACATACAAACACACACACACACAAACTCACAAACTTTCGCCTTTATAATATTAGTGTGACTAGCTCCTACCAGCGGCTTCACCCGCGTGCAATTCGAAAAATATCCCGAAGAAACATATACCGCAGAAAAAAAAAAGTATCCTATGTGCTATCCAGATCCAGCCAGCCGTTTGAGCGCCAAGAAGTAACAAATATACAAATACACACACACATACTCACATACTTTCGCAATTATAATATTAGTGTGAAATCGTAAGAAGACAGCATTTTATTACATTCCTGATATTTTAAAATGATCAGGCGCATTCTGTTTCAGATAACCTAAAAATAAGTTTTAAAATGAACTGGAACAAAAAATCAACGAAAAGCTTTAATTAACATGCAATCACAATATAATCAAAGGAATCACGATTCTCGTTAAACAAGCACATTTCTGTTTCATATAAGTATTAATCCGATTAAATATTCGTCGAGTTCGTTATAATTGAGAAGGATGTTAATATGTTTTAATAACAGTACTGGGTCCAATTACTTGGTTCCATGCGTGGCAATGTTGGAATAACGTTTTCAGAAAAAGCCAAGTCTTGTCAGTTAAAAATAAAACCATGCTGTCATGGGTACCGCCGATAGAAGAGAACACCGAAAATGAGCAGCTAGTAACTCCAAATAAATTCCGGCGTGCGTGTATGACTAGATGTTTGAACTGGTGAAGCAAAATAAGTATTTAAGGATCGTAGCAGGTGGCGTTCTCTAGTTTTTTTTTCTTTTTTTTTACTAGATATAGGCTTGCGTTTGACCACTATCTCACCTGATGGAAAGCGATGATGTGGTCGACGGTGAAGCACGCTTGCCTAGAAAAAACCTATTCACTCTTGACTTAAAGACCCCTAGATTGTAGCTATCGGGAAACACAGAACACAGTTTCTGCCTATTCAACTAATATGTAAACCCCATAGTGCATTTTACCGTTGTAACATTAAAATTTACAATTAACACTTATTTTTGCCACACACATACTTCAAAAATGAGTGTGGTAACAAAGCAGATCAAGACTTGAAGTGTATTTATTTATTTAATACTTCATGCAAATAAAAGTACAGTGGCGGACTTCATGCCTTGAACAATTTATAGCAGTCGACCTTTGGGTGATGTAGAGACAAATAGTTGTGGGTGCAATATGAATGCTAATAGTCTAAGATCCCGTTATAAAACGACCTTCACCGAGATGCTTATTTAATTAAACGTATTTTATATTTAATTTAATATGTCAATAAATATAATCCATATGGGTTGCCTAGCAAATTTCAGTCCAGAGTATGTTTAATTAATAATTAAAAAATATTTTTTTTTTAAACATTTCACCGGTATGATTATTAGATAAATTCTATACCAATCGAAAGTATGAAGCCCATAGAATATGCAAACGTTAGGTTGCCTATTCTTTTCCGGTCACAACTATCGGGTTGCCAGGTATAATCAGGTAAATCTGTACTAGCATTTTGCAACGGTCTGTTTATTGAATGAAATATAAATGAAATTAAAGATTATTTTATTCTGAACACGGTGGTATAGGGTTGCCTGCGAAAAATCAGTCCAGAATTGCGGTTGTCGAATTTAAAAAAGTAAAATATTGCTCCGAGTGAATGTGTGCGACTACGACGACGAAGAGGACACAGCATAGCAGCTGTTTAAAGTCCGCTCACTTAAAGAAAGAGAGTGCGCATGCTTTTTGGGCTTGGAAAAGAAAAGGATAGCGATAGACTCGTATATACTATGCATCATTTTGGAGTAGTTTATTATTTAAATAGAGAAATCGTTTTTTTTTTTTTTATAAAAATAAATAAATACAAATCTATAAATGTAAACAGAGAAATTGAAATCAATTGAAACTATTGGAAAAAATTCAAAACCCATAAAAGTGAATTTTTTTAATCAACCCAGTCTTGCAAATTTTATTTTTATTGTAAGACAAAATAAAAAAACAACAATAAAAAAATTACTTCTATTTATTGTAAAAAAATAAAAAAAAAAAAAAAAAAAACAGAATCCGAGTCATCGGACATAAAACTACGATCTTCAACTTCTGAATCTTCTTCGTCATCACTCTCTGTTTCACTTTTTTCATCTAGCATGTCATCATGTCTTCTATCTTTAAAGGTGTATGATCCCCAATGAATCCTACTGGTTTTAAATATTCATCTAAGAACCATCCGCAGTTCTCAGGCTCAAGTTTCACGCATATTGGATCCGTTGCATTAAGCCACATGGAATTTACGAAAATAGTTCGTAAAATTCTGAGTTAATGATACCCAGCATGGTGGTATGGAGTTGGAGTCGAAGCCTCTTGATAAGAATAGTTGATTGAAAACATCCTCATTAATTGTTACAAAAAAAAGGAAATCAGATCATTTTCTTGTTTAATTTATAAATTACCGTTTTTCAGTAAATTACAAAAAAAATATGTGTGTCGAAAATTAACATAACCATAGGTGAATTTTACTAACAATTATTTAAACATGAAAAAAATATAGATTCAAGATTCAATTATTATGTACTTACTGTATATTCAGCACTAAAATTAAGAAATTGTTCGTTATATTTTTTATTCAAAACGGTCACTTTTTTGTAGCACGTGGTATGATAACCTACAAATTGAAGAGACGCACTGGGTAGCTCAACAAAATTGTATTTAAAGTGTTTTTTTTTTACGAAAAGCTAACTTTAATACACAGTTTTTAAAAGTTTCATCATTAAAATCAATTATTTCATCATCCGATCCACACAAAAAACACTTTTTTGCCATTTTTTCCAACAATAAATAGTAGCACGTTTTTTCAATTGTATTTATAGCGACACTCTACTCCAAAATGATGAAGTATATACGAGTCTATCGCTATCCTTTTCTTTTCCAAGCCCAAATAGCATGCGCACTTTCTTTCTTTAAATGGGCGGACTTTAAACAGCTGCTATGCTGTGTCCTCTTCTATCGCATGGGATGGTCGGTTGGGACCTCTCAGTCGCACACATTCACTCGGAGCAATATTTTACTTTTTTAAATTCGACAACCGCAATTCTGGACTGATTTTTGCAGGCAACCCTATACCACCGTGTTCAGAATAAAATAATCTTTAATTTCATTCAATAAACAGACCGTTGCAAAATGCTAGTACAGATTTACCTGTTTATACCTGGCAACCCGATAGTTGTGACCGGAAAAGAATGGGCAACCTAACGTTTGCATATTCTATGGGCTTCATACTTTCGATTGGTATAGAATTTATCTAATAATCATACCGGTGAAATGTTTAAAAAAATATTTTCTTTTAATTATTAATTAAACATACTCTGGACTGAAATTTGCTAGGCAACCCATATGGATTATATTTATTGACATATTAAATTAAATATAAAATACGTTTCATTAAATAAGCATCTCGGTGAAGGTCGTTTTATAACGGATCTTATACTATAAACTAATCAGGTTTATTTGCATATAAAATATAAATACATTAATTGGATAATATATACACAAAAGAATAAACTAAATATATAAATATACTTAAACATTACAATTATTATTATTATTATCTAAATATACATGGTAAATATCCCGAAACAAATATTAATTCTAATGATTGTGACAATTTCAGCTTAAAAACTTATACTAAAACATTATAATACTAGTTACAGATAAATAATTGAAAAGCATTAGCGTTGTAACGATACTATAAAATGTTGAGAACCTATTTCACCTAATTAGTTTTCTCCTACGCCTTCGTAGCCTTGAAACAAGATTGAACAGGCATCTGCCGGCCTCACTCGTTCCATCGTAGACTTCGTCCATTGCTTACCATCAGGGGCTTTACTCTGTAGTGTCAAAACTATCCATATCATGGTTCCACTGTGTGAGAGAGACAGAGTTATACAGGAAGGATAGCACTATCCCATTTTCACTGTCGAACCATGATATTTTTGACACGTCAGAGTATTGATCTCGATCTCACCTCGGGCACTAGTGCCGTTTCATACGACCCGGTTACCGGTTAGCCGGTGCCGGATACCCGGTGGCGAATGTATAGCCGTGTACGTGGGAAAGCTAACGTTAACGTAAGCCGTATTACTAATGTGAAATACGTTTTTCATTACTATTCAAATATAAGAGGAAAATATTATTTGCAGGTTTCTATCAGGCATTTCTTAATAGCAGCCCTGAGAGTCTGATAAGACTTATTTGCGAAGCGTGGGAGTTTCATTCACCCCAGCCTACGCCTTTGCGGAATACTAGCATCAAGCGTGATGTTTATAAATAGAAAAGAGGTTATTTGGATACCTATTTATTATTTTTGTGAGTGTTGAAGCATGAAATTTTTTAATTCAATACCATCATGGTTTGTCAAGCAGCAGTTAGCAGAGGACTTAAAATCAATCTGCCTATAGTTCATTCGCGTTAAGAAAATAGGAAGTCATCATTGTCAGGCGACCTATCGATCAATCGGGTCGCAACAAATTAGAATGCTTGCGGCCCGATTTGTCGTGGGGCCGGCTGACAATGACGACTTACTATTTTAACTCGAATGAACTATAGTCTTTTGCCAACTATGTACGTTTGCGTTGGCTTCTAGTCACACCAGATGCATTGGAGAGCCGGTATTTCATATGGATCGAATTTCTATCTGAACTCCACAACCTAGCAACTGGATCCGATACCACTTTGGCAAGAAAGGTTTCATGTTTCCTGGCTTCTGACAGCCGATACCAACAGCTTAACGTGCATGGAGGAATTTGGGCCAACGAAATAATCATACGTTTAATAATTGTGATAAAGAGTTTGTTAAATTAACAATTGATTATACCCAGTGAGGGTCAGGAAGACCACAGGATGTAAGAAACACTGGATTGATCAATGTGGCGATGTTTGGGTCTTGAAAAATGTCAGCAGAGCATGTCTTTCGGCTTAAGTAATGAGGTTGAATAATCCATCATCACCATCATCGATACGTCAAAATAAAAGTACCAAAAGCAAAAAATAACGAATTGGATATGAAGCTCTCTACCGGAGACTGCATTTCCTGATCAAATATAATTCACAAAAACCTTCTGTGACAGTGAGGCAAATTATCTGGTTCCGTTTTTCTACATGATCAGATCCCTCGAAAGTCTCGAGTAATGGTTACTTCTCGACGAGCGTACAACTTGGGCGGCAATACATGGTGAGTTGGTCAAAATGGAAACTGATCGAAAAAGAACTATTATTTCCATACAAGTTGATTTACACGCTACAAATAATAATACCATGTGCTAAACTATCTCTTTTTATTCGTTGTCTTCATTATTGAAGGTCGTGCCCTTCTTGGAAAGCTTTGACGGAATCATTGACGAGCTGCTTTCAAGCTACTCTGTTTTCGGCTCTTCTCAGGGCAGTGGTCACCGTGAGTCCTGTAATTGCCCTGATCTGGTCAGACCCGCGAATAGGTGAACGTTCACGTGGTCTTTTTTTCATCCACCTTGCCCACTACAACCAGTTTTTCCAAGTTGTCTGGCTGTCTCTGGGAGATGTAAACAAAGTAATTTAGGACTCGTTAGTAGCAGATCCTGGCGTCTGTTTTGATGTTCTCTTGGTCGAGCATGAACTTATTTGTGGTAAATTAAAGGTATACCTAAACATTTCTGATCGAAAAATAATGCTAGTGTCTTGTATGTAATAGCAAGCTACCGTATTGCATTTATTGGTACATTGCCAATTCCAGACCTAAACCACAAATAGATACCCACTGTTTGAACGACTTAGCTATTGAACTCGACGCATCCTTTGCATGACTTTGTCATTTAGACCGCATCTTAAAATTTTAAACTTACGTACCTCACCTTATTTCCTTAAAAACTCAAACTCATAATTATTTATTTAAATTAAACCATTTAAAAGGTACTGTTGAATTGTCAAGTAAAAGACGAAGTTACTCGGGCAAGAACGTGTACGAAACACCTGACCACGGACACTCTTTTCAATAGTTAGTTAATGGTATTGATACCCTACTTAAGTTAAGATTAGTCAAATTGATACTATGTGCATTACCCTATTCTGACAAGTTACTTGTTCAGGAAAAATAATACATATCTAGTTTAAATAACTTGATGCATATTTTATCTTGTCGTCATAGTGACCGTTTATTGTTTTTTGACACCAACAATTTTGTTAGTGATTTTGTTTTGATTCGGGAACATATGTTTCTTCCCAAAAATAGCCGACATTTATTAGCTACATTGTTAGCTTTTAATATACACGCAGTTATTGATAATTTAACTGAAACTAGGTTTAGTGATTTAACAGTATTATCCAGTTTTTCTGATAATACTACTGTAGACCCTTTAAACTATTAGAGCCGACAAAAGAGAAGACGAATAGCAATATTTTACTATAATTATCATCAAAATATAAATCGCTTCTCCGGCAAAATGTTAGACTTGGAATTGTTGGTAGATAAATATATAAAATAGTACGTGTAACGATTCCAATCACAGAATTGTTATTGACAAGTTGTATGCAGATATTATACATGCCTTGAGTGCGGCTTCTTTGGTGGGTCGGGGAAGCGGCAATAGGTGCTCAAAGCGGCTGGAACAAGCATGTTGCCGAGGCTCACAGGGTGGCTAGGGATTTTTTTTTGTTGTGGGCGTCATATGGTAAACCTACTAGTGGGTTAGTTTATAACGAAATGTGTGGGGCTAGAAGAGTCTTCAAGTCAAGGTTAAAGTGGTGCCAAGACCATGAAGACCAAGTTAGAATGGATATTCTTGCCTCACACCACGCTAAGAATGATTTTCGTAGTTTCTGGAAACACACAAATAAATTGAAGGCCAGGCCGGGCATCCCTGTGAGCGTCGGTGGCATGAGTGAGCCAGAAGACATTGCAAATCTTTTTAAAGAGGCGTTCTTTGTCAAATCTCCTCTGGGCCCGTCGCGGTCGGTGCCTGATGTTATGCTCGGGATGAAAGTGGGGGTTAAATTTAAGGCCGCAGAGATTACTCGAGCGATTAGAAGTATGTCAAGGGGTAAGTCCCCCGGCCATGAAGGGCTTAGCATCGAGCACCTCCGATATGCTGGCCCTCACTTACCTAGGGTTCTTGCTATGCTGTCTAGCTTCTGTGTGGGTCATAGTTACATGCCTAGTGATATGATGCGAACAGTGGTTGTACCAATCGCTAAAAATAAAACTGGTGACCTCGCCGATAGCAGTAACTATAGGCCCATATCCCTGGCTACTGTGATATCGAAGGTTTTCGACAGCATGCTTAATGCACAATTGAATAAAAGAACAACCGTACATGACAGGGCTGGATTGTCAACTGAGAGTTCAGTGTTGTGTCTTAAGCATGCTGTCTCATACTATGCTAAGCGTGAGACGTCTGTTTATGCCTGCTTCCTCGACCTGTCTAAGGCTTTTGATCTGGTTTCCTATGATGTGTTATGGAGTAAGTTAGAGCGGGTTGATTTACCCACAGAACTAATAAACATTTTTAAGTTTTGGTATGGAAACCAGATCAACACTGTAAGATGGGCTGGGCGTTGTCTCTTCCGTACGGTTTGGAGTGTGGGGTGAGGCAGGGTGGGTTGAGCTCACCTACGCTCTTCAACCTGTATGTGAACGAACTCATTGCCGAGCTCAGCAGTACCAGGGTTGGATGTTACGTAGACGGTATCTGCGTTAATAATATCAGTTACGTGGACGACATGGTGCTGCTGAGTGCGTCAATCTGTGGGTTGAGAAAACTGGTTGCGCAGTGTGAGGCGTATGCTAGGTTACATGGCCTGGCATATAACATCAAGAAGTCGGAGATCATGGTCTTTGAGGCTGGAGGTAAGAGCCCTAATAAGGTGCCACCTGTTTTACTGTATGGCACGCCTTTAAAAAGAGTCCATAAGTTTAAATATCTAGGTCATATATTAACCCCCAATCTCAAAGATGATGACGACATTGAGCGGGAGCGGAGGGCGTTGTCGGTTAGAGCGAACATGCTGGCTCGCAGGTTTGCACGATGTTTACTTGCGGTCAAAATAACGCTCTTTCGAGCCTACTGTACGTCATTTTACACGAGCAGCCTGTGGGCTAGATATACGCAAAGATCGTACAATGCTCTCCGCGTTCAGTACAACAATGCGTTTAGGATGCTGGTGGGGCTGCCTCGCTTCTGTAGTGCGTCGGGGATGTTTGCGGATGCGCATGTAGATTGTTTCTACACAACCATGCGCAAAAGGTGCGCATCCATGGTGCGCAGGGTGTGGGGCAGCTCCAACAGTATCCTAAGTATGATTTCGTGTCGCCAAGACTGTGTTTTCGTGGGTCGCTGTTGTGCCATCTCACATGGGTTGTCGCAGCGGTGAGTCACTATTATTTGTTGTTTTGTTTGTGTAGTGTCAGTTTGTTAATATCTGTGTTACTAACATAGTTGTAAGTTTTACTAACCATCTTTTGAGTCATGGATACTCGAATAAAGAGAAATTCTATTCTTCTATTCTAAATACCACATGGATATCCTATGTTTTTGTGAAACTTGGTTAAAACAAGATAGGATGTTGTTTAATGTAAATATTTTTTCAGTTACCAGCGCGTACAACAGATCCACAGTGGGTGGTGGTACCTTGATACTTTGTAACAGTCATTTCAAATATAAGGAAAGGAAGGATATCACTGCTTACTCTGTTGATCGCTTATGTGAGGTAGCATGTGCAGAGGTCGAGGGCCATACTATCTTGTGTGTTTACAGACCACCAGCATCAAACTTGTCATTGTTTTTAATTTAAATGGAAGAATTATTATGTAAACTTTTCAGAAATAATAAATTAGTCTTTGTTTGTGGTGATTTAAATATAGATCTGTTAGTCAATTCACCTGAAAAATGTAAGCTCATTTCATTGTTTAAATCATTCAACTTAAAATATATAATATAAATAATACTTTAGCCGAATAGCTTTCCAATTACCGCATTGTACGTGACCATGTTTTTTTTAAAGTTAGGATGGGTATAGTAAGTTATCCTTAAAATATAGATTTATGCCATCGCGGACATTTCTGTAGACCTATCACTGGCCATCATATAATATTTTGTTATATCTCAAAGGGATTAGGCAGCGTTTTCGATGGAAGCTCCCAGGTGGCTTGACTTATTCCAACATATCATATTTAACCAATTTATAAAAAACCTTAACAAATCAAACATTTAAGCTTTTCGCATGAATCATTCTGTCTATTGGTAAAAACCGCATAAAAATCCGTTCATTAGTTTTTGAGAGTATCGCGAACAGACGACAGTTATAATAATTTAGTGATACCTATTCTTGTAACAAAAACGGCAGTCAATTTCTATTTCACCCACATTCCCTAAGATGCTCGTTAACGTGGAAAACAAGGTGACATGTAAGGTAAATCTCCCTTAACCTACGCACTTGCACTTCGGTCCTATTTATAAAATCAATCTAAATATTAATGAGCTAAATCCAGGTATAAAAGCTGGGCATGACTGAGCTTCAGCACATTTGAACCTCGTAATTAAAACCTTTTGGGTCTATTTACATCAAATTGAAGATCTTACACATCATCAGTCAACATGAAACTGACTTTGGTGCTTATTCTGGTAGTGACATGTTCTTGCTGCTGTGAGGCACAAGTTGGTGCAAAGTTCGCATAAGTTCCCATATATACTTGGTTAAATTTTTTGTTGGTCTTGGTTAGAGTAGTATTTTAAGGGTACCTACTGTACAGTGTTTGTGCTTTTTTTCTCGTCTATCCCATGTTGTTGTATCGTCAGATAAGTTTGTTGTGTCGTTCAAATATATTACAAGCCTGTGAAAACCGACAAAAAAATGTGGTGGGGTTATTTAAATGTTACTCGTTACTTTGCCTTTTTTCTATTCTTCTCTATTTTATTCTAAGGACCTACTGGGGGCGACAACTCTCCGAAGTCTTAGCAGCTCTCTGCTGGGGTTCCGATGAAGAAGTGAAGCGTACATAAGTTTTCCTTTTGTATTTTTAAATGTTTATTTTGTGTACAATAAAGAATATGAATATGAATATGAAGCGTGATGCTGGCTGGTGGTTGCCAGAGGGCCCGGTGCGGCCACTGGGTGGCGTGCGCGGCAAACGTGGGTTGGTAGATGAATGCTGCTACAAAGAGTGCACCATTGATGAGCTCTTAACATAGCTAGCGATCGACCTGAGAAGGCATGACTAATAAAATTGTAAAATGTTTATGTAAATAAATGATTAAGGTTACCTAACTTTGTTCGTTTCCAATCACCACGTTAGTTTATACTTTTCTCAGGAACATATTATGTTACCCATTGTGACAATCTTTGCTGTTTGTTATTAATGTATTGTCCACATAATTAGAAAAAGTTTTCTATCCATCGTTTAATTTTTTTTTGTTTGTCAATGCTACCCAGCATTGGCTTAAAACTACTAGGCTTAGGCCTTCCCCAGGTCGTTTCAGGGCCCATTTTTCCTCATTTAAAGAAAACAGATTATTTCAAAAACAAAGGTCCCCGCCTGCAGATCCTCGTAACAGTTAAGAGGAAATACGGGCGGAGAGACTTTTGAAAAATAGGTATTTGAAAAAACTATCGCTGTCGCTCTGCGAACTGCGAGCGCGTGGCGCCCGGCCTATCCTTGTGTGTGTAAGTTGACAGTGTGTGCGTGCCTCCGAAACGCTCCCGGCCGCGGGTCGCGCATTTCTTGTAATCGCCCCAGTCACTCGTTACTTTTGTTGTTGTGGATTGTGGACAGATATCCAACAATATATGTTATTCTTAACAGCAAACGCAGAAAATCTTTTTTTGGACGTGACTAATAATACTGTAGTGCAATTTATTAATGTAATTGCTAAATTTATTGGCGGAAAAAGAATTAACTTTGCAGGAAGTGGCTCATATCACATCAGACAAGATGTTATGGAGTAGTAACTTCATGGAATAGCGAAGGGCTATTCATGCTCGCATTCAAAAAAAATACAGGATGCAGTCCGGGCCAATATACACAAAAAATATAGAACAAAAGCAGCGTTCGAAAAAATTCACAGAGATTTACCGAAAAAGGAAACTGACGTATCCCAAAGACGGAACGAGCAAAATAAAAAGAACTACATAACCTGTTAAAACTACGGTCGCTTAGAGTTGGAAGAAATATCTTCTTCCTGCCTTTGGATTTATATAAATTAAAAGAAAAATAAATTTCTTGAAAGATTGCTCTCAACTAAGGATGTTCAAAGAAAAATAGTGGGGGCCAAAGCGATAATAGCTTATAGGAAATTGAAAGACTAAAGAGGCTTACGGCATCGAATTTTGGGCGAATATGTAAGATGCGACCGAAAACATCGGTTTGCAAAATATGAGAAACGTTATTATATAACAAATTTAAAGAAACCGTGGCTACCAATTATGGCAAGGAAAAGGAATCTGAAGCGATCGATCAATTTATCAAGCACACGGGGCTACAGGTATTAGAGTGTGGAATGTTTATCGATGAAAACAAACCCTTTTTAGCGGCAAGCCCGGATGGTCTGGTAGGTGAAGACTCGATAATAGAGGTAAACTGTCCTTATGAAATTGCAAGTATGTCGCCTGAAGACGGAATTCATCAAAAATAAATGGATTTAGAGCTGTTTTCAAGGGTCATCACTTATCGTCTCTGTAGACCACACACATACCCGGCAGGTTATACAGAAGACCGAAGAGTACAACCTGCCTCTCTGTTTAGCGATTGTGGAATACGAGAAAGCCTTCGATTCGATCGACACTTGGGCTGTACTGCAGTCTCTCCAACGGTACCAAATTGACTACCGGTACATCAAAGTGTTGAAATGTTTGTATAAAAACGCTTCGCTAAAAACTTCAGGATCAGAACTCGGAACCCGTCCTTATGCAGCGAGGTGTGAGACAAGGCGACGTAATATCTCCAAAACTGTTCACCGCTGCACTGGAGGATGTCTTCAGGGTTCTGGACCGGAAAGAGCTAGGCATAAATGTCAATGGCTAATATACATCACTCACCTTCGGTTTGCCGACGATATAGTGGTCATGGCTGCGACTATGGAGGACCTCAGTACAATGCTCGATGACCTCAGTAGAGCTTCCTAAAGAATGGGTCTTAGGATGAACATGCACAAAACCAAGGTGATGTTGAATGTCCATGTTACACTCACTCCAATCAAGGTCGGATACTCTACACTCGAAGTTGTGGGTGACTATGTCTACCTGGGACAAACGATCCAGTTGGGTAGGGCCAACTTCGAGAAAGAGGTCAACCGTCGAATCCGACTTGGCTGGGCAGTGTTCGGGAAGTTGCGGTATCTTCTCGTCCAACTTACCACAGTGTCTCAAGACGAAAGTCTATGACCAGTGTGTGTTGCCAGACATATGGCTCTGAGACATGGTCGCTTACTATGGGCCTCAGCAGAAAGCTTACAGTCACCCAAAGGGCAATGGAGAGGGCTATGCATGAAGTTTCCTTGCGTGGTCGAATCAGAAATGTAGAAATCCGCAAGAGAACCAGGGTTACCGACATAGCCCGAGCAATAGAATTTGGCAAGCCCGAGAATTGCCACATTTAAGTGGGGAGGGCACATTGCTCGCAGAACGGATGGCCAATGGGGCAGAAAGGATCTGGAGTGGCGACCGCGAACCGGAAGACGTTGCATTGGAAGGCCTCCCACCAGGTGGACCGATGACTTGGTGAAGGTTCCGGAGATCCGCTGGATGCGAGGCGCACGGGACCGATCAATATGGTGACCCTTGGGGGAGGCCTATGACCAGCAGTGGCTGATATGATGACGATGATGATGATGAAATAGATTTATGTATATTTAAAGGCAAAATGTTACAATTAAAACAGAATCACATTTACTTCTACCAAGTACAAGGCCAAATACACATAACTCGTCGAGATTTCTGTTATTTTATTTAGGTAGTCCCAAAAGCTAAAAGCTTTTGAGACTACCTAAAAAAATTCAAAATATTAAGAGGGACGATGCATTATGGCATAAAAATGGAACCATTATTAGAAAAGTTCGATAGATTTGATTTGATTTGAAAAGTTCTACCACATTAGTGGCAAGCCTAAGGCATTAGTTTTAGCCTAAGGCCTTTTACCAGAAATCATTGACGGTTGGATACCAAAGAATAAACCAGTGAGAGAAAGCACGTCGTCATAATCTGCCTAGCCTTTTCCCATCTACGTTGGAGTCGGATGCAGCTGCATACCAGTATTTTGATGGATCGACTGCCTATCTGACCTCCACAACCAGTTACTGGGTAATATGCAACCCCTTGGTAAAACGGGTCAGACTTTCGGGCTGTCAAAGCCGAAAATAAAACCCGGGACCAACGGCTTAACGTGCTTGGCGAGACACGGACGGGTCTTGGTATGTAAAGATGGTCACCCATCCCAACCACGGCAAGCAAATCTTAACCTGATCGATTGACCCGTGCGGCTGATGTTGAAATAAGTTTAATTTCGCTGATGTACCTGGTAGGCGAGAGATTGCGGATACCTATCCGATATATAATTTACTGTTTTGTATTGAAAACTTTTTGTAATACACATTTATAGACATGCACTTTATTTTATTTTGTATCCAATACTTTTTAATACTTCTATTTGTATTTCTCACGAACAGCACATGTAAACAATATAAATGTGTTTATCGATAACTGTTTTCAACACTAGTATATCGATATTACTTTCAACTACTACGCATCACCTTTCCGTCTGTGTACGTATTATGCAGACCCCTTGGGTCTCACCCCGCCCACAAATTCGTGCGATAAGGACAACTGCAGATTCGACAAATTTTCTTAAGTAAAAAGTCATAATTCGAGGTTTGGCTCTCGTCTGTTTTCTCCTCCAATATTGGACCGATTTAAAAGATATTTCATAAACTGAATGAGAAGAATATTTACTATGTCCCTATGTTTTCCTTTTTTCATTAATAGTTGTGAAATTTGTACACTAGGGCTCTGAAGACAGCGACTCAATACAGACAATTTTGAGCATTTTGAGAGGGTTCTAGTTCTTATACGGATAATATATCACCAAAAAGGAAAACATAGGGACATAGAAGAAGTTGATATTTATTTTACTGTAAAAAATCATTGCTTTAAGTTCATAAACCAGAGAGAAAACAGACGAGAGCGTTTGTATGGAGAAAAGACCACCCCCGTTTCCTCTTAATGTATAAATTATACCTTGTACTTGTTTTTCTCTTTTAATTTAATAATTTTTAATCAGGCGTTTTTTTTGTTTTTTTAATAATCTGTTTTATTTCAGACGTTTTAGTTTTATTATTGAACGAATTCTTTAAATAAGTTATGTGATAAATGATTATTTATTTTGCTATCAAAATTACGCTTATCTTGATTTTTTGTCAAAATAGTAACATAAAAGTATTACGATACCTTTAAATATTTTTGAAATGGTCTATTTAGTAGCTTTTATTTGATATCCATATTGTTATGATACTGAAAAAAAATATAACCCAGTTTTTGTGTGCGTCAGAATGGCTGGTTGTCTGTTACGGTTCGCGTCAGGCTGGTGACCAAAAATTGCTACCTATTTGCTACTTTTTACTACCTATACTCAATTAATTGCTACCTAACTTGTAAACAAAATAAAGGGACTTCAAAATGACCAGCCATTCTGACATCAGGATAGCTGGTCAACTCTCCGTTTGTGTAAACTACTCAAATTCGAGTTATTATTTTTACTTGAGCAATTACTACCTGATTGCTACCCTCACGTCTTTCAATGTCCACCTTGTAGGGGGGCGGCGGTATTTCAAAAATGTATACAGCATATATCACTCCCACAATTGAAACGAATACAACAACATCTCATATGTCATAATCCGTCAAGTCGTTTGGGCTGTAGAGCCTGCTATAGAAATGGACATAGGTACATACATATATTGAAGGACTGCAGGAACTACTCCAATAAAACTTACTGTTTCTCACTTATCAGGTTTATTTCTCAAGACTTGCTCGTAACACGGTTGGTGACCGACAGCCCCTTCAAAACAGCGCGCTACACAAGAATTCAAAAAACAGTAAGTAAGTGTAGCGCGCCAACTCGGCGGAAACAGTAAACAATTTATTTAAGACATGTCATGTTAACAACCAAAAAAGTTTTAACAAATATTAAATTCTCCAAACATTTGATTCAATATTACACCTTAACGCAGGAATTAATTATTACGCAACTCTTAGTTTTATTTAACAAAACAAATGGATCATCAACAAATCTAACTAGCGCCATCTGAAATATGCGACGACGGTGACTCCTAACCTCAAACTGACCGTCGTCACATCCGCAGTGAGCAAACAGATTAATAACTTACTACCCAGAAATCACCATTCTTATTATAATCATTAAGCTCTAACACAAAAAGGAAAGGAACAATTAATGCGTTGCTATATAAAATAATTACACTCTGCTCTGTCCTCGAGATCAAGAAAATTACACTCTGCTCTGTCCTCGAGATCAAGAAAACTATGTAGTAACGCGCAGGTACTGCTATCCAACCACTAAATTTGAAATCAACAAGATAAGCAAAAAACATGAAACAACTAGTGGTGCCCTCTCGGTAAATCATTCGCGTTTTAGTGCTAGCGCTATCCGCCACGTTTTTTTCCGTTCCTCTCAAAAATTAAAAATATAACTAGTTCAAGTGTTTTTTTTTTGGATAACGTGTGTTTATACCACGGTGTGTAAGGTGTGTAGGTGTTTAATTATAATCATTATGCCGCGAAAACGGTACAGTGATGAAGATATTGAGGCCTACGTAAATCGAAAAATAAGGAAGATCAAAAAAAAGTTAAAGAAAAGATCTTCGCAAGATTCGTTAAAAACGTTTGGTAAGTACAAATTAAATAACAAATTACAGTGAAATTAAGCCAACTATTCTACATACAGGGAGCAAAATATTTTTTTTTTGTGAGGTAACTACCCACATTGAAAATTATAAATAAATAAAAACCTATGTTGGTCGTGAACATTTTAAATATGGAATGTGTCCCCCAATTGATAACAACAAAGCTGTTTACAGTGTATAGGAAGTAATCCCAATGCTATTACATAATGATTGTAAGCATTTCAATAGAATGACCCAGAATGATTCCTTTTAAATGTTTTCTTTGTTCCCGTTGGTCGTGAACATTTTTATGGAATGTGTCCGCCAATCTATAACAACAAGGCTGTGTACAGTTCATAGGGATTGATACCAGTGCTATGTTAACTGATTGTGAGCATTACTAAGGAATGCCTCCGTCATGATTATTACTTGCAATTAAATGCGATTATTATTAAATATGCGTTAAGTCGAGGACTGGGATTATTGATATACAAGCGTAACTATAATGTCGCCCGTTTACGTCCATTACAGACGAACAGCAATATTTTTGAAGCACGCTTATCGTTATCGTTACGTTATAAATTTATCGTCGCCTGAGCTGCCCCGACAGTCCATTGAGACCACACAGAACGCAGACCTTCCTAGTGAGGTCGTAGTAGTGGTCCCGCATAACGACATTGGGACCGTATTATTGGAGCCCTTAGATGCCCCCTCCTTAAATGTGTCGAGTGAACCCGTTGCCACCGACACTGCCGTCACGGATCAGGACGTACAAATCATAGGGAACAGCGAAGCTGAAGACATTCTTCCAGATGATATTTTGGAAATATTAGGTGAAGCCCCTGTAAGAGACAAAAGGTTCGGCCCAGCCCTTAGTTCAAATCTAGCTGTCAGGTGGGAGCATACAGCGACAAATGGCCTTTCTAAGGATGTCAAAAAAGACATTTTTGTAAAACATGACATTCCAGAAAACTGTAAATACATTGACGCTCCTATACTTAATCAAGAAGTGAAAGCAGCGTTATCAGAAGTACTTAACAAAAAAGATAAGGCGATTGAAAATAAGCAGAAACAAATTGCCTTGATAATTACTTGTTTAGGGGATGCTTTTTCACATGTCTTATCTACCGATAATACCAATATAAAACTTGTTAAGTCGTTAACTGACGCTGGAAAATTGGCCTGTGACTTACAACATACGGAATCGATGATACGCAGAAGTTTTGTTTGTTCGTCAATTAAAAAGGAGATAAAAGATCACCTGTACACGACTCAAATAGATAGCCACCTCTTTGGCAGCCAGTTGGGGGATATTTTAAAAGCTGCAAAAGCAATAAACAAAACTGGCGCGGAAATGAAAACCGGAGCCTCTGCACCTGACCCTTCAAGACGATTTGTAAACCAAACGCAAAATTTAAACGCGAGACGCCCACTTCCGCTCCACGGCAGGCAGACGGGAGCTGCGGCGAGACGTCCAGCAGTGCCTGCTCCGAACATTCGACCCGAGTACCAGCGCCAGCAGCGCCGCGCTCCGCCGCCGCAGCAGCAGCCGCGCGGATTCTACAGGCGCTCACAGACCCAAGCACCACACCGCCGATAGAACCGGTGAGTCATGCAGGACGTTTGTCGCAATTTTACGATAGATGGCGTCTTATCACTAATGATGCAGTACTTTTATCTTGGGTTAAAGGTTATAAATTACCTTTCAATGCACGTGTATTACAAAATCACACGCCATCACTACCAATCCTAAATAGAAATGATTTGATAGCCTATGAGAAGATCATTAATGATATATTAAACATGGGAGCAATATCACCCTGTCAATCATGTTATGGTCAATACGTATCGAGTACTTTTCTTGTACCCAGACCAGATGGAAGACAGCGATTTATACTTAATCTTAAGTCCTTAAATAGGTTTATAAATACAAACCATTTCAAATTAGAAGATATTCGCACAACGGTAAAGTTAATTTCTAAGAATTACTATCTAGCTACACTCGATTTAAAGGACGCATATTTTTTTATTCCAATTGATAAGGAGTTCCGAAAATTTTTGCGTTTCCAAATTCCGTCCATCCAAGGTTTAGAAAACAATCTTTATGAATTTAACGTGCTTCCATTTGGCTTGTGCACAGCCCCATACGTTTTTACTAAGCTACTTAAGCCTGTGATGGCGTTATTAAGAAGTTTAGGCTACCTATCAACTATTTATTTAGATGATATATGTTGTATTGGAAAAACATACAAGGAATGTTTAGAAAATGTTCAAAAGACCAAATTACTTTTAGAATTTTTGGGTTTTGTTATTAATAACGAAAAGAGTTCATTGATCCCAAAAACCAGTTGTAAATATCTAGGCTTTATTAAAGACACTGAGTTATTTCATATTAGACTAACAGATACAAAAAAGACACATATTACGAATGAAATTCATTACTTTATGACCCTTAAACGTTGCAAGATTAGATGTCTTGCTCACCTGGTGGGTCTACTTGTATCTGTTTGCACAGCCATTCAATACGGCTGGCTATACACAAAAGATTTAGAGAGGTGTAAATACCTAGCGTTATTAAAGTCTGATAATAATTATGAGTGTTATATGAATATACCCTTACATATTCACAAAGATTTATTTTGGTGGCTCAACGCTGTCAAAAATAACGTTAATCCTATTCGTGATGAAAAATATTTGATTGAAATATTTCCTGATGCAAGCAAAACAGGGTGGGGGGCGGCTTGTGGCGAAGATACTGCAAATGGGCAATGGGATACTGCAGAAAAGGATCTGCATATTAATTTACTAGAATTAATGGCAGCCTTTTTTGGCCTTAAGATATTTGCCAAACAGCATAATGAATTGCCAGATCCTTTTACGCATTGATAATACTACAGCCATATCTTATATAAATCGAATGGGTGGCATTCGATTTCCGCATTTGAATAAAATTACCAAAGAACTCTGGCAGTGGTGCGAGAAAAAAAATATACACGTTTTCGCCTCCTATATTAGTTCGGAAAATAATGTAATAGCAGACGCTGAATCTAGGGCCACACATCCAGATATAGAATGGGAACTAAGTAACAATGCCTTCAGAAAAATCATCCACACGTTCAGTACACCAACTATTGATCTATTTGCATCAAGGATCAATAAGAAATGCGAAATATACGTGTCATGGCAAAGAGACCCTGACGCCTACGCGATAAACGCCTTTACATTGAATTGGAATAATCAAAAATTTTATGCATTTCCACCATTTTCTGTTATATTAAAAACATTACGCAAAATAATTACGGATGAGGCTGAGGGCATCGTTGTTGTGCCATACTGGCCCACGCAACCGTGGTTTCCATTGTTCGAAAGTCTATTAGTATCTGAGATTATCCAGTTCAAACCAAGTGACCAAGCTCTTTTGTCTTGTTCCAACAGACCACCACCACCTCGGCTTACCCTGGCTGTAGGCAGATTGTCAGGACGGCACTACTAAAAAGAGGCGTCCCTCCTTCTTCTATCGATATTATGTATGCTTCACTGTCCAACAATACTATAAAACAGTATGATACGGGATTAAAAAAGTGGCTCTTTTTTTGTCAGGCTCATAACGTTGATTTTTATGAAGCTTCTGTTCCCAATGTAATGTATTTTCTTACATTGCTTTTTAATGACGGAGCCAAATATGGGACTTTGAACAGCCATCGATCAGCTTTGTCTCTAATAATTGGATCAAAAATTGGATCTGATGACAGAATTAGTCGTTTATTTAAAGGTTTCTATAAACTAAGACCACCATTACCGAAATACAATGAAACCTGGGATCCTTCTATTGTGCTTAATTATTTATCTAATTTATATCCCAACGATGAGTTGGACTTGGATTGTCTTGCCAAAAAGACCGTAACCCTAATCGCATTAGTCACGGCTCACAGGGTTCAAACAATTTCGAAAATAAATATTAAAAATGTTTGTATTCATTCAAATCATATCTCTATTAAGATTCCAGATTTGATCAAAACTTCACGTATTGGTTCAACACAGCCTTGTCTACATGTACCATTTTTTACTGAGCGACCAGAAGTTTGCCCAGCTAACGCACTTAGGTCGTATTTATTAAAAACAGCGTCAATTAGAGCTGGGGAAGAATATCTTTTCATTAGATCTAAAAGCCCTTATAAGGCTGTATGTTCGCAAACTTTAAGCCGCTGGATAAAGGGTGTTTTATGTGACAGTGGTGTTGATACAAGTAAATTCAAGGCCCACTCCACCAGACATGCGTCTACTTCAGCAGCTATTAAATCAGGCGTCTCCATAGACCTAATTAGAAAAACTGCTGGCTGGAGTGGGTCTTCATCTGTATTTGCCAGGTTTTATCAAAGACCAGTGTTAACAGACCATGTCAGTGATTTCGCTTTGTCGGTTTTAAATTTATAGATTAATCATTTATAAATTGGTTATTGTACCATGTACTTATTAAAATAATCATGCAGAATTATTATTTTTTGTTTAATTTGTTAATAATTTTGGTATTGTAAAACAGATTTAAACATTTATCTATTATTATAATGTTTATCAAAACTAAGTTTTATTATTATTATTATTTTTTTTATGTCACACATATTTAATGACATTCTCACATACAACGCATTTTAAGGCTTTCAAATTCTACATAGTTTTCTTGATCTCGAGGACAGAGCAGAGTGTAATTGATGATTAAACGAACTTACCTGAAGTGAAGTTCGATCCCAATTACACGAAGGCTCTGTCCGAAGAGATCAACTCCCACCCAGTCCCGTACACTCATGATCACTAGATCCATGAGACCCCTTATGCGTTTTATGTATGTGAGTGTCATGACCATGGATCCCGTTCCCTTTACTTTAAACTAAATGATTTACCGAGAGGGCACCACTAGTTGTTTCATGTTTTTTGCTTATCTTGTTGATTTCAAATTTAGTGGTTGGATAGCAGTACCTGCGCGTTACTACATAGTTTTCTTGATCTCTTCGGACAGAGCCTTCGTGTAATTGGGATCGAACTTCACTTCAGGTAAGTTCGTTTAATCATCAAATATTTAACAAAACAAATTCGTTAAGCATATCTTACTAACGCCATCTAGTGATATAAAACGACAGTCATTTCTAACGTCAAATGACTGTCGTCATACTCTCATAAGTAGATTAACAACAACTCAAAAGTCAAACCACATATCTCAATAAAATAACTAAACTCTAACACATACGCTTGAAAAACTTTACCCACCCGCAGTAGGGTAAAAATATGCTACTATAGGTATATCATTTAATCTATTTTTTTTAAAACTGCCGAGGGATTAACAATCTTAAATTATAGAACACAAATAAGCATAGACGTCAGAACCACAAATTAGCTGGCCTCAAATCCATGTAAAGTTCAATGCTCCTAACATAACTGAATCCTAGCACAAACTAACAGGTACCCAAACAGGCTGTACTAAGAAATTCAATCAGCTCCCTCTAAAGGCCCGTACATATCTATGTTTGAAAGGGTTGAGCGATATTCCTGCCTGGCTCGGAATTGTTCCGTCCGCGATACCATCTGATATTCCTATCAAAGCGGTATTTACAAACTATACAGTTTCTTTTGAATCGGCTGTTTTTACTTTTGGATCTTTTAATGATGGAGGTGAAAAATTTGTCGTTGTAAGTTTGTTTTAGATTAGTATTGTGTTGTGTCTGACTTTTTTAATTTATATGTTCATTCTAAGTTTATCTTTGACGTCGCTGACAAAGGTGAAGGAAAATATCGCAAGGTCTTCTTCTTCGTAGTTTCGATGATTCCGCAATAGGGATGTTAACTGAAAATGTTTTTTTTGTCCGTCAGGTAGACTTATAAAAAATAATGGACACAACACACTTTTGACATGTAAATTTAAAGAAACGACGCTATAATGCGTTGCCGCTATTACACTTTATACTGACATAGTGACGTCATAAGCCCCCTCTCCTGAACTGTGATGCGCTTTATCATTGTAAATAGAATTATAATTTTTCTACCCAGGAATCATTCCTATTATATAGGTTTTTACCAATATTTAGCCACGTCAACAGCGTTTTCTTAAGAGGCAGGTTTGCGAGCGTGAGAACTTATTTTAGAACCCACACATCGACATTTTCACTAACACATTTGCATCACACATTGTAGTGTACACGCACCCAAGAACAAGTGAAAAATTATGCGGCGCGACGGGCATGATATAGCTTCAATGCGCGTTCGCTTCTGAAGGATTTGTAAGCTTGTCTGAAAAACGCGCAATGTATTAGCTATTGATTCGAAGCTCCGCACGGCACGGGTGCCCATAGTAATATAGTCGTGAATAAAGGGTGGGGTCACAGTGTAATCGGTTGTGTAGTTTGATTGTTAGAAAAAATAATTACTATATGTAATGTATGCAACATTTAAATTATTATTATGATAAGTACAAAAAATAATGCTTGATTGAATGATGTTCTCTAATTTATTTATTTTATTGCTTAGATCTAGAACCTTTTTTAGGGTTCCGTGGTCAAATGGCAAACAAAAAACGGAACCTTTATATATTCGTCATGTCTGTCTATCTGTCTGTCCGTCCGTATGTCACAGCCACTTTTTCCCGAAACTATAAGAAATATGCTGTTGAAACTTGATAAGTAGATGTATTCTGCGAACCGCATTAAGATTTTCACACAAAAATAGAAAAAAAAAACAATAAATTTTGGGGGTGCCCATACTTGAAACTGAAACAAAATTTGTTTTTTTTTATCAAACCCATACGGGTGGGGTATCTATGGATAGGTCTTCAAAAATGATGTTGAGGTTTCTATTATATTTTTTTCTAAACTGAATAGTTTGCGCGAGAGACACTTCCAAAGTGGTAAAATGTGTCCCCACCCCCTGTAACTTCTAAAATAACAGAATGATAAAACTAAAAAAAACATATGATGTACATTAATTACCAAGTAAACTTCCACTGAAAATTGGTTTGAACGAGATCTAGTAAGTAGTTTTTTTTTAATACGTCATAAATCGTAAACCGCAATTTACCAACTACGGAACCCTTCGTGCGCGAGTCGTTCGCACTTGGCCGGTTTTTTCAACTCATGATGGCTTATAAATATGTTAGGTATTTTGTGTATGATTTTATTGTACAAGTAGGTTTGTGGCTGCTTAATGTTAAATGCCACAACGCACGTTGCACAACGAGCTGCGTAAGATTGTCTAGTTGAGAAATTAATTAGTTTTCCTCCTACGAACTTTGCAACAACACTTTTAAAAACCTCTGCTATATTACTATTGACTTTATAAATTAAGTTTTTAGCATTGTTAACTAATCTTGAGACAAGTTTTATTACGGCAATAAAAAAGGTGTAAGCTTTCATTACCGGCAATTTTTTTTATCAATGCCAATTTCACCATTTATATTTGTTGAATTCAGTTGCTTGCAATAGTATAGCTTACAAGACACATGATTACCAATAACATGATTTGGTCCATTTTATCTTATTGCTTGAATAGTGCTACAGTCATGTCACGACACTCGCGACCCACCCTATGCCTATTGTGTATGTGTGCGTAGACGTTTTGCGAACTCGGCTCGGAAAAAAAACGGACGTGCTCTCACCTTGGAGTCTAAGACGACACTGAAAATTTTTCGCGCGCGTGGTCGATTATAAAACAAATTACTGAAGCGTAACGCTCCATACTAAAATGTATGGGGAATAGAAAACAATTTGTGTAGAAAAAATAACAATTTTGAAACGTGGATTACTATCATTTGGTGTGACTTAATAGATAAATAAAACGGTGAACGTCATATTCATACTTTCGTGTCACGATATATCTAAAGAGATTTATAAAAAATCTTCTAGAATTATGACAATAGTGCAAATAGAAAAGGTCGATTTAGATGTTTTTGAGAGATTTCAACAAATTTTTTTTTAGAAATTTAGGATGGTTTTACAAATATCTCGCGGTGAAACTGTTGGCACATCAGTTAAGGTTCTTCATAATTTTTTTTGTGTAATTCAGCGCGGTGAATCTTTAGAAATAACGAAAACTGTAAGTGCCTTTTTAGGTGTTTCTTAAGGACTCGCCTCTTAAAAGAAAGTCTAAGGGTCTACCAAAGTGGCATTCTAACAACGAAAGCGTTGCGATATCGATATGAAAAAGTTAAACATGTTTGGGAACGCCAAACGCTATCGAAATGTCACGTTGACGTGGTGGCCTTCGCTAATGAATCGCCACCTCAATGACATTTTGCCTAGACTAGAGTCTCTATTTTGTGGACAGTTACTAATCAGGTCACAAATTAAAACAAGTCAAGTGTTTATTTATTTATTTAACCATTAATGTACACACACATAATAAAGAGACAAGAAGAAGCAGGAACAGAAAATAGTTACAAAGGTACGCTTATTTCAAAGAAATCTCTTCCAGCATACCTGCGAGAGGAGAGTTGAAAAAAAATATATGTAGATACTGTGTGTAGAGGGGCAATAAAAAGAAAAACATATAAAACATTTCACTTGAAAGACAGTTCAAACGTTGACCCACACTAGGATTTTTTTCCTCTATCGCGTTTACAAACATATAAACTCACATACACAACGCCCAGAGCCGGAACAACTAGTTCATATGAATTGGTAAGGAACAGACATCCCACTTCACCACACTTCATCACTCCAGCAGAACATCCGCCACCTGGATATGAACTGCAGTGGCCAAACTGGAAATCTCTGAACCGATTTTGGGCCCGGATTTGGTCGCAGCAGAGGCAATCTGGTAAAATGGGGTATTCTTGACCCAGCCCAAACACCGAGTGTGGAGCCCGAACACTTGAATGAGGTCTACATCAACGGAATTGATGATTAAATACAGAACAAGAAGAAGAACATCTTACTACCACTACTAAATATTACACAGATGTTTCTATAGCATACCGACACCACTTCAATCTATCAGTAGAGGATCTAGGAGTGGTCAGTAATGGATGGATCAGCCATTACTGACCACTATTTAAAGATACTCGTATTTGCGCCATGTAGCCCGAGAAAGTTCAACACAAAGTTTAAGCCCTTCTAAATCAAGAACCTGTTTATTACCTCATAACAACTTCAAACAATTCATAAAGTTCTAAAAAAACCTAATTCGTTAAACAAAGTTCCTAATTTGCCGGAACAAAAGGATTAGAGTTGATGAAATAAGCTCCAGTTCAGTCTAGTTTGCTTACCCAGTGTGCTCTTTGAAATTCAGCTCGTTGTTTAAGATTTTACAGTTCGCCTGTAATTGCGTTCTGTGTAGTTTCTCGGTTGTTTGAGATAGTTTCATTAATTCTTGTGTAATGGTAATTGGCGAGTGCAGTTTACCGAGTCGTAGATTGTGGTGGCTCGTTGATTTATTATTCTGTCGATTTTGCTACGTGCTTTGTGTGCTTTATTCGGTTTAAGTTAGTAGATTTCTGTTTTTTTGTTAATGGACTTCTTTTAACTAAAGATACATTCATCACTGTGGAATGAGTTTTGAGTATAACGAACGTATCCATAGAGGTGAGTGAAAGGTATAAGAGTGACAGGGATAGACAGAGAATGTAAAGATGGCAGGGCTGTGTAAGGAACGACGAACGAGACAGACGTGTTATTTTTTTCTAAAGAAGTATTTGATTTAATTAAAATAAACAGGTTTTCAAGTAACAAACCATTTAATTTCACCCCTCGATCCCACAAACTTGTGGGATCGAGGGTGTCACTCTTATACCTTTCACTCACCTCTATGGATAAGTTTGTTATACTCAAAACTCATTCCACACTCGGCCATCCTGCACTGTGTCTGTCCTCAGACACTAAGTCTCAAACACTGTTATACTACTTACAACTACACATGCAAAATAACAATCTCAAAAAAAAAAATTTAGACCATTAACAATTGTACAAAATTAATTATATACTTTTCATCTATTTAAAGGAACATATTTACTGAACTCTTATTACATAACAACATAACCATTAACTTCTTATTATTTCTATAACAAATCAATAAAATAATGTATATCTTATAACAAAGAAATAAAAGACACCTTAGCAACACATATGACCAATTACAAATTACTTAGAACGTTTACCCTTACAACTCTGTGTAACAACGAATCTAGAACATAACAAAATAGAGAAAAACACTTAAAATTATATTTTCTAATACCTATCACTTTCATGCAGTCAACAAATATACTTCATGAACCTTACACACTTACTTGATTTCTCACTCCTTGTCATCTGGCCATTTTTAGGGTTCCGTACCCAAAGGGTAAAAACGGGACCCTATTACTGAGACTCCGCGGTCCGTCTGTCTGTCTGTCTGTCTGTCTGTCTGTCACCAAGCTGTATCTCATGAACCGTGATAGCTAGACAGTTGAAATTTTCACAGGTGATGTATATCTGTTGCCGCTACAACAACAAATACTAAAAACCAAATAAAATAAATATTTAAGGGGGGCTCCCATACAAGAAACTTTTTTTTGCCGTTTTTTTTACGAAAATGGTACGGAACCCTTCGTGCGCGAGTCCGACTCGCACTTGGCCGGTTTTTCATATGATCAGCAGATGTTGTAGATTTGCCTGGGACTTCTGCCATCACATCTACTTTCTTCACATCGTATCTGTCGTATCGTTTTTTTTTACATTTCCATATAAGTAGTGTCTGTACTTCTTCACATCTTCAATGATAGCTAGTCCTTCAAGCTCATAGCTTGTGTACTTAGCCTGCGCGTCTGAAGTCTTTCGGCTCATATAATGAACTGGGTGTAAATTCCTATCATCACATCTTTGCATTAAAATAGCTGAATAGGCAACACCTGATGCGTCAGTACGGAGCTCTGTCTCTGCTCTTTGGTCATAGATCTTCAACACTGGTTTAGTAGCCAACTTCAACTTAGTAGCCAACTTCATCTTCAACTCGTTAAAAACTGCTCTATGTTCATCATTGAATTCAAACTTGCATTATTTTCTCACTAATACTAATGGACTGGAATATAGTGAGTAACTCACCCTGATAATTCCATCGTCAAGCCATTCTTGGATCTGGTGATCCACATCCTCTTGCTCCTTGAATGAGATTCGTCTTGGCCGCTGAGATACAGGTAAATCATCTTTGAAAACAATTTTCAATTCTATTGGAGCTTCTTTATTTTTCTGTGGCACATAACTCGTTACTAACCTTATCACTTTTTCTTTTATAGCAGGTTCACTGACGTGAGCTAAACAATCAAGGGAACTGGAAAAACATGCAACATCTTTCAACCACTCATAGTTAGGGTTCATCCAATCATCTTTCGGCAAAAACCAAACATTACAATCTTTCATAAACATCATAAAACTTCGTAGAAAATCATTACCAATTATCATTTGGAATGGCACAGAGTCGTTAGGCATTACATAGAACTTTATGTCTCGGTATAAACAATTATCAATTGTTATATCTAATGTGACAAAACCACATGACCTTACTTTTGAATAACCTAAACCGGTTAACGTAATGTTGTTTTCGTTACATAGTATTACAAAATCTAACCTGTTAAGTTCGTTGTAAAAATCCTTTGACATCAGATTCACATCACAGCCCGAATCAATTAACGCACTACCCGTTTTACCGCGCACTAACACAGTTTTTAATGGTTTTGTACGACTTACAATTCGTACAATCGGTATATTTTCATCAGATTTCTTGGTTTGTTTATTTACGGTGTAAGTGTCAAACTCTACAACATGGCAGCTGTCAATATAGCCAATCGTTGCCTTGCTCTGTGGTTTCATATTGCTAACTTCGTGACACGAATCATTCGTGCTTTTGTTCACACAGGTCGGCGCTGCTATGTAAACTTCGCCCTGAACATCGTCTTGAACTTCGTCGTTTGCGCTGCCGGTGGCACCCTCTCGCATCAAGTTGAAGAATGCTTTCTTCGGCATCTGATTGGTTGGTTTTCGTCGTTCTTGAGCAGAAGCGTCACCTTCGGTAATCGTTCGGGTTCTCCGATCTTGGCCGTAGTCTGCCGAATACCCGCCGTTGACGTTAATTGCTTCAAATCTGAACCAGCCATCTTTTTCACTGGGCAATCTGGAGAAATATGCCCAAATTCATTGCAATGGAAACATTTTTTTCCTTGCGACCGATGAGGACAATTTGCCGACGTATGACTATTTTCCCCACAGTTGAAACATCGCATCATTGCAGCCGCATTCCTTCTAATAATACTGCTGTTCTGTGTGTCATTGAGCGGCTTATTTCGTCGAATGTCCTTAGTAGAATTTATCTTGAACATAGCGTACAACTTAAGTTTTTCTTTCAGGTCCGCGTAAGTTGTGACACCATACAACATAATCTTATTTATCTCATCATCTATGATGCCATCCACGATGTATTTGATAGCTACATAGTCCGGTATTTTTCCGCGTTTGCCCAATTCTTTCATGATTAGCATGTAGTCAATACACGATTCGTCTTTCTTCTTACGTCTTGCGTTCATTAATTCATATATCCTCTTCACATCTATGGTATCTGCGAATTCCTTACCGATAGCCACTTTCAACTCATCCTATGATTTATATACTTTTTCGCTGCGTAACCATAGCGCTGCTGTGCCGGTAAGCGAACCAACAACAGTTGAGTAGGACTCTGTGGTGTTCACTAATTAGGGGTTGGG
Organism: Orthosia gothica; assembly: GCA_949775005.1. NCBI lineage: Eukaryota > Metazoa > Arthropoda > Insecta > Lepidoptera > Noctuidae > Orthosia > Orthosia gothica. The sequence continues at coordinate 10,395,079 of OX459070.1, forward strand.
GTTTATAATAATACACTCAAATTATCAGTAAGCACAGAGCTCAACATGGATACGTCCTGTCACCGATGTGGGTGACAACTTAATAATTAATAAGTAGGTAGACGCAGGCACGTATTGCTCTGTCGTTTATTATAGGATACCACATCTCTTCCTTTTTATAATAATAATTATTTTGCAAGTGTAATTACATTAAAGATATTTATTGAGACAAGAAAAAATATATTTATTTCAACTGGGCCACCAAGCGGCACTTTTGAATGTCACAATTTAAATTTACATGGAATAAAAGTTGATTCTACCGTGCATTCGGAAAGTAGCTTGTTATGGAGAAGAATGCACAAGAAACTCCATACTTACTCTTTTAAAAAATTGATTCTACCGTGCATTCGGAATGTAGCTTGTTATGGAGAAGAATGCACAAGAAACTCCATACTTACTCTTTTGAAAAGAATGATTTTCACAATATTTAGGAGTACATACATTAATAAATTCACATATGTGAGGACAATGCACCCAGAATAGCACTACACACTATACTACGTAAAGTATTAAAAGTACTCACACATTATTTTGCCTGTAGACAATAATTAAGTTTTAAGTAGGTCTAATAACCTACTTTTGATTATAGAAATACTCAGCATTTAGTATTTGCATTAAATACTAACATATTATATAATATGTTTTAATCAATACAGTGTTTTATTTAAAGTCTTACGAATCATCACTTCTTGATCGATAACCTTCCGGCCTATGTGGCCTAAAGGTTATTTTTTTTTTTTTTTTTTTTTTTTAACAGTATTATCTGCCGTTGTTGGATGTTATTTGAATATCTAATTAATGACATAAATTATCTGCCGTTGTTAGATGTTATAATTTTACGATTTACGGCTTTTGAAATATATTTCATAACACTATTATTGTGTTTTATCTAGAAGTTTCACAATTTCGACCTTGTGTAAAATATTTCGATTTTACATTAGTAGTCCTTATGGATTTAAACATATTTCATATTTAAATACTCTGGACTCATGATTAAACTAGGTATTTGTTTTTATTTGGCCAAAGAACCAGTTTAAGAGTTCGTTTCTCTTTTTTTTTTTTTTTTTTTTTTTTTTTTGTACAAAGACTATATCGTCTCGTTATATTTTTTTTTCTCTGACAGTACACTGTCTATCTTTAGTTTCCACATGAGTGAAATTAATTGTTTTTGTTTGTCGAACTGAACCAGTACAGTCACTAAAGTAACAGAACTGTTGTCAGCGACTACTTGGGTGCAATACAAACTTTTGTGTCATTGTAGCCAATGGTAGGCAATATAGAGACACAATATTTTAGTTTCAAAACTATAGATCGATTTTATAGTTGTGAAATTAAGGATCCACTTGCCAACAAAATTGATCCAGAAAACTGGATTACTTTTATACTTTCCAAGTACTTGAGCGTTTATGTTTAACCGTCGATTTCACCAACCGGTTAAATTATTATAAACGCATCACAATTAAACGTCAGTCAAGTGATGCAAATTTTGGATTCGATCAATCGCAGTAGCAGACGCGTGCGTTTGACAATTCCCTTTTTTCTTTCATCGTTTTTATTACATTTGTTGTTTATAAGTTTTAGCACTCCTTCGCCAAGCAATATATGTATATTATATATATATCGGAGGAAGGTAAATGATTAATAGTTGGGAACGATGAAATATCGCTTGTAAAGTTATTAATTCAGTTTTATTTAATTGGCAACATTTAGCTTCTGATTCAAATTTCAATTAGATTTTATTCGATTGGCAACACTGAGTTTTCTCCAATGTCCAATGCTAGGGAAGGATTTGAATCCTAGAGTAAGGTGACAGACAATTTGGAGGGAAGGCGCGCGGCAGCGCGGGGTTGACTGTGGTAGAGAGAACTGGAGCGGGACGTATGGCGATTACGTGTGATAAGTGGCATGATTGGTGCCGGTGGAGTTGCGTCTAAAAGTATCAGTGAATAGTAAAAGTGATTTCAAATTGGGGCGCGTCAACTTGCTTCTAGAATTGGACAATGGAATATCTCTAACACGGCATAAGTTACATGCCTCGTGCATGCATAACCCACGATAAGCCCACAGGACCGAGGGTATATGGAAGGAAGCCCTCGTGTTTCCGACATCAGAAGTATGAACCAATGCACGCACAAGGCGATGCTAGATCAAATGGGATAAAATTTCCATTATGGGCCGCTGATTTTTGCCGCGTGGATGGTAGGGGGTGGAGGAGGGGAGGTTTGGCTACCCCCCTGTACCATTCCCACCACTCGGAGCCCTATGGTTATGGAGATATCCATGGTTAAAGTTCTCAGATTAGTGTAAAAATTTCCGAAAATGTTCATTGTTTAAGGGGCAGGGAGGGTGGGAAGGAAAGCGTGTAGGGGGACTACCCCACTGTACCATCCCCACCCCACGGAAACCCATGGTTATGGAGTTATTAGATATATTTTATACTTAAATATAATTAATGAGATAAAAAAAAAAAAAAAATATGAATTAGTCCAAGAGCGAGCGAAGCGAGCTCGGGAGCTTAGGGCACCCCGACACGGATAGGTTAGGTTCGAAGGAGATGACGGGAGCTGAAGTGAGCGAGCAAAGCGAGCGAACTCAGTTCCCGTCATCTTCTTCATGTTAGGTTACTTTAGACCCTGCAGACAGAAATAGGAGCCCCGCGCAGCGGGGCTCCGTCGACTTGTGTTTCGTTTCCTTCCCTCCCTTAAACCGATGGACATTTACGAAGAAAATTATTCTAACCTGAAAACTTTGACCATGGATATCTCCATAACCATGGGGCTCCGAGTTGTGGCGATGGCACAGGGGGGTAACCAAAGCTCCCCCCCTCTCCCCCCCACCCTCCCCGCGCCAAAAATCGACGGCCCATAATGGAAATTTTAACCATCAAATGAGACGAGTAATGGCTGGCGCACTCTCTTTGATGCGCAAAAATTTGCATGGAAGTACCTACCTACATAGAGAGACGTTTCGCAACTCGTCGGCTACTGGAGAGCGGAGACAGGAATATTATGTTGCCCGAATTCAACCGTATAGTGTGGCCTATCCTAGACAATATGCAAAGTCGGGTTGCAGATAATGTTAATGATGACATCGATGCCCATTCCTGACTCGATACCTACTGGGCAAACAACTGTGGTGTACAGATGTACAGGGAAGTATAAACTTGAGTATTCTGAAAATAATTAGTACCTATCTAATGCCTTGTGAAGTTTAGCCACAATACCTATTGTTTTTCTTGGTATAAAGTGGCTAAAATTTAAAATAAATTTCTATTTACGTTATGATGCTAAAAGAAACTTAGGCAGTTTCATACTGTCAGCGGAACTCGCATGAGAATAAGACGACTTGTGTAAATACAGTGCAAGAGAGCAAACATCCTTAAGCTATAACTTGATTCAACAAAACATTACGCTTGTGTGAAAACTTGCTCATAGACATGAATTTTTCAGGCATTCGTACAATATGCAACAAATAGCAGGGACGTCTGAACCCTTCAACAAGGCTGCTGTGGATACCACAAGACCTGTTGTGACCAGCTGTGTGTGGTGATACAAATGCGGAGCTCAGGTTCCATTTCAAAAGGCAACACAACCCGCAGCCTACAACGCTATGAAAGAGGAAATTTAGTGGTGTTATACATGCCACTGCGGTGATCAATCCATTTAATATTTTCTGGTAGCATCTAGGAGTCTGGACTTATGCATGTGTGCATGGTCGGCACTGCTGCCTGACCCATCCGGGAGCACAGGCTTAAGGTATGTTACTTTGATTGATCTGCATTCAACAATCTGTGCAGCTGTGCATTTTTGTGGCAGCCGAAGTATGTATTGGGTTTGGATTTACCTAAGTTTTACAATTAATTCTTGCATTCATTGCAATCTATAACTATTGCATTATTTTGTTTCATGGAAATGTGTCATGTAAGTTACATAAAAAGAGTAAAAAAAAAAAAAAAAAAAAAAAAAAAAAATTCAAACAGCGCTATCTGTGTAATGGTGTTGATACTGTATGTTTCTTTCAATAATCATCGAAATTAGATTCGGGACCCCATTAGCCGTACTATGCTGCTTGAAATAACTTATTGAATAGGTGCATGAATTTTTTTATGATCAATTAAAAAATGAACAATTCATTTTTACATAGATGAGAAGTCAGTCCATGTCACGCCATCTATTGATATCCTTGCTTTGTTCGAGCTTTGAAATATTTTGTTTCATCAAGTATTTAATCTTTTTTATTCACCAACAAAATAAACAACAAATCGATTTTCGCAATTTTATGTTTCTAATGTACTCGGAGCATTGGAACGTGGGGACGAAACGCAAAAAAAATATGAGATTTCATTACATTATTATGTTGTTAGAACAATAATACACAGTTTTGTGACCACTAGTGCTGTCACAAGCATAAACACAGATAATAAATAGGTTGTTAGTTTACTGACAATCGAGAAGTAAAGATATTAGCAATCCGTTTTTTTTATATGTTTGAACACTAGGAATTTTAGCCATGCATTTTTTATTAATAGGTGTCACTTCAGATTTAACGTAAATATTACTACCACTGAGTTTGTTGTTGATTTGATCTCAAAGGGAATTTGTGAATATGCTATTCCTTGGAAACAACATACTTTCTAACTGTTCGCATTGGTATTTTCAATACAAGTTTGAATCCAGTTACGGAACGCAAAAAGAAAAATCATAATATTAGTCGATCTTTAGCATCTTTGACCGATTGGGGTTGTTTTCACAACTAAATTAAAGTATCGAGGTATAAGGGAACAATATTTATTTTGTTTACGTTGAGTTCACTTATGTTTGTGATATACATTCAATTATTTTTAAAATGATATTTTGGTTCATATCAAAACAGAAAAATCTTATCTCGATTTTCTAAGGTGAAATATTGATTCGCTGGATCGATTCAGTACTGGATATCGATTGAAAAAACGTTTATTTATTTTTTGTCCTTAAAATTGATTCGTCAATTAATCGATAACAGAACGTCATCCCTTGCTCATCTCTTTAAGACATAAAGACATTGACAAGTAAGTGTCAACATTCGAAAAAGTTTGATGATACAAAACAAATAACTTTGATATGATTTTTAACTTAAAAGTTACTAGATAAAGACTAGATTATTAATAAATCGTTACAATGTGTGAGTCACTGTGAGGATTAGACTTTTAACTTTTGCATTGTTGCAAAGACATGCAATAACTTTCAGTTAAGAGCTATGTAATCAAGATTATTTTCAAACCAGTGTTAAAGTTTAGTGAAATAGTTTGTTGTTCGACTCGATTTGCAATCTTACAACCTGCAAACATCACGAGGATTAACGTTACTATAGCCTAGACAGTTGGCGTTTAGTTTTGTTGCTACCAACGGTTGAATAAAGGTAAAGTTAATGTCTGAAGTTGTTATATATCGCATTGTAGAGAACTAACCAACTGATAACATGTCATTCTAATGATACCTACAAATAAAAATGATTTAAATTGACTATGGTGAATGACAAGTGCAACTAGACATTTAGATGGTGTTGAGAAGACGTGTTCAGGTATTATGAGGTGCTCGAGAGCCAATAACTGTTCCAAGTTGTGGCTGAGGATGAGATAGATGTTCAATTGGCAACATTTTAATTCACATAGAACGGTTTCTCAGTTTCGTGGGTCAGAGAGATGACGGAGTCAAGAGTTTATTCGGCGTTTAAGTTGAAAGTGCATTCTGTGTAGCGAATGTATTTCCTAAGTTATTGTGAATTGTAGACCACGGATATACTTGGGTTCTATTTGATGTACTTGGTACATGGGTTTTTCGTTTTTTTTTTTGGAGGAAACTAGGAATGGTTTCCCAATTTTGTGTTGTTCAACGATGCTTGGCCTCGGTAATCTTGAACATTGTTCAAAAGTTTTAATAATTGTAGCATCTCTTTAAAATAAAGGTGTGTGTTTGTGAATTGTGTGGTGTCATGTAGGAAGTCTAGTACCTACCTAACTTGAATAATAAGTTTGGAATTTAAAGTATACTGTCGGTAATGGCTGTGGTAACTTGTTGAATAGTCTGTGCTGGTCATTGTGAACATACCTAACGTTATTTTGTGTAATTTCATTTAAGTTGGATAAGATAATGTTAACACAGATGTAAAGTCGTGGATGTGCGGTGCTTGATTTAATTTTTAGTTTGCAAAGTTGGTAATGTTTGGTGTTGTATGTTATTATACCTATCGTACTGAGAGTTTGGTATGAAATCATGAACATAGAATAGAGTTCTTGAGTATGCATTTGGCTGTGTATGAAATCATGAACATAGAATAGAGTTCTTGAGTATGCTTTTGGCTGTGTATGAAATCATGAACATAGAATAGAGTTCTTGAGTATTCTTTTGGCTGTGTATGAAATCCTGAATGTGAGGTTGCAGTTGTATTCAGAATAAAGACTGATACTGATAGTAAAGATTGAAATAACAAATTTCATTTTGGTTTAAAGGTGCTGTTTGGAAGTGAAATGGAATTCTGAATGGTGGCAATTATGTGTTGAATTAAAGGCTTTGTTTGGTTCATGATGAGTTTGAGAAAATCTGAAAGATTAAGTACCCATTGACGTAACTGAATGTAATATGTTGAAGACTGATTCAAATCAATCTAGCAATGGTGAGGTCGTGTGCATGGTCAAAGGACTGACTGTGCGGTGAAGAGTAGTCACTGCGGTGACTACTGTAGCCTTAGATGGGCTGGTGAGTGGTCAGAGATGACTGCTGTAGCCTAAAATGGGCTGGTGAGTGGTCAGAGATGACTGCTGTAGCCTTAGATGGGCTGGTGAGTGGTCAGAAATGACTGCTGTAGCCTTAGATGGGCTGGTGAGTGGTCAGAGATGACTGTAGTAGCCTAAAGTAGGCTGGTGAGTGGTCAAAAGATGACTGCTGTAACCGAGATGGGTTACGAGGCCTGGTCAGGATGACTATGGTTGCAGGATGGTCACAGGGTTGACCATCAGGAGGCACAGCAATTGCTGTGGGACCAAGAAACATTGCTGGATATGTATGGGGGGGAGCCTAGTCCCTCTGGGGCTTCGGTGACCTGTTGTTTAATGTATGTAGCATGGGTATCTGGCAGTTTTGTTGCTTCGAGAGGACCGGTTGTCTGGGGGAGCCTGGTCCCTCTGGGGCTTTGGTGACCTGTTGTCTGGGGGGAGCCTAGTCTCTCTGGGGCTTTGGTAACCTGTTGTGTGTCTGGGGGAGCCTGGTCCCTCTGGGGCCTCGGTGACCCGTTGTTTGGTGTATGTGGCATGGTATGTTGTGTTGGGCGTTTGAGTGGTTTCTGGCACACTTAGTGCTTCGAGACCGACTTGACGTCTGTTGGGAACCTGGTACCTCTGGTGCTTCGGTAACCGTTTAGAATGTGTTAGTGTTAATATGGTTGTCTAAACGGTGAGGTATCTGTTTCGAGAGTACGACGATGGTTGTGTACGGTGTGGAGACCTAGATTTACATGGAGAAAACAAATGAACAGTGTGAAAGCTATGAGAATTATGTTTTCATGAGTAAAGAAGTACTTGATTTTTGTTGTAGGCTGGTAATATAAGGTGTTGATTGAAGGTTTCACGTGGAAGATGTCACGTAATTTTTTTTTATTTGGTCAGGAGCGGCCGAACTTAACCTATTAGGTACTTAATTTTTTTTTGTTCTCTTGGTTTTTGTTTTTCATCACAATTGAGTAACGATGTTGTTCATCGCTCTACATCAAACGTGGGACCGTTTGAATGTCAAGATGGCCGTATCGGAGGAAGGTAAATGATTAATAGTTGGGAACGATGAAATATCGCTTGTAAAGTTATTAATTCAGTTTTATTTAATTGGCAACATTTAGCTTCTGATTCAAATTTCAATTAGATTTTATTCGATTGGCAACACTGAGTTTTCTCCAATGTCCAATGCTAGGGAAGGATTTGAATCCTAGAGTTAGGGATGCAACATCGTTCATGAAAAACATCGATGTCGAAATATCGATGTTTTTAAAAGTCAAACATCGATGTCGAAAATATCGATGTTTATGAACGATATATCGATGTTTATGAACGATATATCGGTGTTTTTTAAAATACTTACAGGATTGACAAAATGGCCTTGAAATACAGAGAAAAAGCGTTTTCCTATCTGATTGATATAGTTAGACTGATTACTGATTAAAAAAAAAAACAACAAAAAAAAACGCAAATAAAAAAAATAAAAAAGTATTGTTTTTGTATGGCAAGGTTTTGAGCAAGCAAGGTTGCACGAGTTCTTGGCAGTATACGCACGAATCAATAGATGGCGCTAGTAAACATCGTTCATAAAAACATCGTTCATAAAGAACGATATATCGTCGATGTTTTGAGTTTCAACATCGATGTAAAAACATCGATGTTTATGAACGATACATCGATTTTTTTAAACATCGATGTATCGTTTGCATCCCTACCTAGAGTAAGGTGACAGACAATTTGGAGGGAAGGCGCGCGGCAGCGCGGGGTTGACTGTGGTAGAGAGAACTGGAGCGGGACGTATGGCGATTACGTGTGATAAGTGGCATGATTGGTGCCGGTGGAGTTGCGTCTAAAAGTATCAGTGAATAGTAAAAGTGATTTCAAATTGGGGCGCGTCAACTTGCTTCTAGAATTGGACAATGGAATATCTCTAACACGGCATAAGTTACCTGCCTCGTGCATGCATAACCCACGATAAGCCCACAGGACCGAGGGTATATGGAAGGAAGCCCTCGTGTTTCCGACATATATTTTAATGCATGAACAAAAGCATTTTTGATTTTTACTTTATAGAAAAATATTGCTGTCTGGAATTTAGGAGTGATAATCATGGGTGGTTTTCTTAGCAACACTACCTTAGTATTATATATTATCTAAGGCTATATGCATGTCCAAATTATAAGAATATCATGATAATGATATGATAGTGATAGGCTTTAAAACTTGGGGAAACCCTAGATTATGGTTTTATTTACGGGTTCCATGTCTTTAGCTCGTATTGTGTTTTTACCTTTGATTCCAGGAATTGGGACTTAACTATGAGGTTGTCAAATTGTTTTGAAAATAGAAATCTCTAGATAAACCTTTTTGAATTTGGAAATTTGTTTATTTTTAGTGGAATTCAGACCAAAACCTTTTGTAGTAGGTACATTAAGGTCAATGGCAGCTTTTACCCAAAATATTAGTTTTTACCACTAATCATTTAGAGCCAGTTTTACTGTCTTAACTGTTCATACAATAAGCTTTGCACATGCAAATTTGTAATCAATTGTTGCATCGTCATTGACTTGAAAAATATAGTCTAGAAAAGTGGACCTTTTAAGCTTCTCATTTAAGCTTTTAGTATCTTGTCATTTGACAAGAGGTTGAGTCTCTAAAGTGGACATTTTTAGCTTCTTTTTTTAGCTTTTTGTAACTTGTCATTTGACTAGAGGTTGAGTCTCTAAAGTGGACATTTTTAGCTTTTTATTTAAGCTTTTAGTGTCTTGTCATTTGACAGGATTTTGAGTTAAAAAAATGGACCTTTTTAGCTTCTTTTTTGAGATTTTGTATCTTGTCATTTGACAAAAGTTGGGACTTTTTCTTTTATTGGCCTTTGTTTTGTAGTGTTTTTGGAAATAACATTAGAAAACTCCTTTTATTCTGTTCTCATTCATTGTACTAGGAATTGGTAACTGAGCATTATCTTTGTAACTCAGGAGCAGTTTACTGCATAACGTTTTAAGTGCCAAAGTGCTCATCTCTACATTGGCATAAATACGGCAGAAACCGTTAGTTATCACGTTTGTGATTGTATTGCCATATCGACAAAAGAGGTTATACCTCTTGTTCATGTATCAATTTTAATAAGGCAAGAAAGTTTCTTATTTGAATATATAGTCAGTACAAAATGCATTCGATTTGATTCTTATTTAGCCTTAACAAATTTCATGATACTTTTTTAATTTTAACAACAAGTTTATACCTAATTTGGCATCACATTGCTTCGAATTTTTCGAAGTGGAACTTTTTCATTTTTATCATTCAATAAAATAACTGAATGAATGAATTTACGATTCATCGCTGAAACATCTTGTTTTGACCCAATAATTCGTTTCGATTAATTTGCATCAATTAACGGTTCACCGTTCAAATATTTTGTTTTAGATCCAATAATATCTTTCGATATGATTGACATCATTTTTTTTTTCACTTAAGATCCAATAATATCTTTCGATATGATTGACATCATTTATTTCGGCCTTTCACTTTAGATCCATTATTATCTTTCGATATGATTGACATCATTTATTTCGACCTTTCACTTTAGATCCAATAATATCTTTCGATATGATTGACATCATTTTTTTTTTTTTTTTTTTTTTTTTTCTCATTAGATTCAATAATATCTTTCGATATGATTGACATCATTTATTTCGACCTTTCACTTTAAATCCAATAATATCTTTCGATATGATTGACATCATTTATTTCGACCTTTCACTTTAGATCCAATAATATCTTTCGATATGATTGACATCATTTTTTTTTTTTTTTTTACTTTAGATTCAATAATATCTTTCGATATGATTGACATCATTTATTTCGACCTTTCACTTTAGATCCAATAATATCTTTCGATATGATTGGCAATTGATGTGTCGTTATCGTTTTTTAAACAACGTAACGACACCGTTGATCATTTGTCAACCTTTGACAAAACTATCTATTTTGGCAACTATCTATTTCTAAATGTTTAATGTGTTACCCTACGGTTTAACTTAAACACGTTTACCAAACGATTTTTATAGTATTCGATGAACTTCCCTCAGTACATTACCAAGCTTAGGACTGGCTGGATTCCACGTCCTGCTATTAACATTGCATTTATGTGATTGCTAGTACATATCGAGATAGTAAATCGAAATTCGAAACAATTGTGTCGCAGGTTACAATCGCAACGTATGCGACAAAGTCAAGGTTCAAAACGAAGTTTTACATAATAATAATATCGTCCTAAGTTACTTAGGAATAAGCTTCATTATCGCATTGTCAAATTCAGCTTATCATCCACTCTAAAGAATATAGCTCTCTTACTCGCACGTATCAAAACGCTCTATCTGGCTTATTCTCTTCAACCAGCTACGTTGACAAATTCAAGTGGGTGTGTTATAGTTTGCGGGGATTTATAGCGTTGTGACACAGCTTTGGTTTCGTTTCATAAGTAACGAGTGATGTTTGAGAAATATATCGTTTTGAAAATTAGACAGTTTAGAAAATAGATAGTTTTGCTTTGCTTGAATAACTGTTGAACTTGAATAAGTGATTATTGTTTTGTGCGATGGATCGTTTTATAACTATATACGTTGGTAACGCTCCATCGCTTTATTAGCAAACGGATTTGGTCAACCGGATTAAACCGGGTTTGAGTTTTTTATTGCTGTCGAAATGTAGTTTTTATTTGAATTTCATAACCACATTTCGGTACACGGTTTTGTTTATTTACACAAGTCAAGTAATGATTTCAATGATTTATGTAGCACATCCCTCAGCTTATCGCCGATGCGGATCGCACATGAATAGGCAAATAATTATAAAAATAACATTCTGCTAAATTTCACATTTCCATTACTTACTACCCTCATTATCTTTTATTTTTTCCAAAACACATGCAATAAAATAATACTTTTGTTGCTGACCAATTTCCGTAAGTGGGACATTATTTGATATAATCACTTTACTCACTGCGCTTTTACTCGACGCCAATGTGGTGTTCACTAATTAGGGGTTGGGGTTTATAATAATACACTCAAATTATCAGTAAGCACAGAGCTCCACATGGATACGTCCTGTCACCGATGTGGGTGACAACTTAATAATTAATAAGTAGGTAGACGCAGGCACGTATTGCTCTGTCGTTTATTATAGGATACCACAGACTCCATTGAAAAATTTCCCCATTTTCTTCGATGTCACGTATCCACATGGATGCTGTATCAGTTTCGTCTTGCGCACTGAATTTACGGATTAGCTGTTCCGTAAGGTGCATCATGTCGCCGTGTGCCGTCGGTGCTGGTATCGAAGCTGCCGCATCTTGAAAGTCCTGGTCGGATTTCTCCTTAGGCATCGTGATTCCTTGTTATCGTCGTTATTAACTAGGAATATCGTCGTAAAATTCGTCGTTATCCGTAGGATCTTTCTTCGATGAAAAAAAACAATCAGCGTGCGTCGTAGTCGTGCGTCGTCTTTCGTTTTGCGTTTTTTTACTAAAATCCACTTATTTCATCTTGATCCCGGACGAGCCCCCAAGTTCGTGGGATCGAGGGGTGAAATTAAATGGTTTGTTACTTGAAAACCTGTGTCACGTATATAGGACGTGTACAAGAGATTAATAAAACTAGATTTAGAATTAATAAATATGTGGGTATATTGAAGAGAAAAAAAAAAAAATGTTCTGCCTAGGTCTTGCGCACTTGTCTAGCCTTCCACACTTCCCTGGCGAGCTCCCGTCCTTCAGGCGTAGTCCCCGTAGCTCGGCCACTCCACGCAGGTGATGTAGGCGACAGATCCGGTATACGGTGTCGGTCAGTAAAACCGTGACGTAATTCCTAGGGACAAGGGTCACATCAGTAATCTGCTGGTATAGGGGTGCACGGGAAACGCTAGGTATGCATGGCAAGAACTAGATTGGCAAATTAGGGCTTATAAGGGCGGGAAGAATTCTAGGCGTGAATCTAAATAGATTATGTACATGTTCGCTAGCAGAGGCGGTTACAAGCATTACACTAAGAAGAACATAGTGAAAGAAAGGCAAAGCATTTCACACAGGATAGGAATACACTACGATATTCAGACGGGCGCGTACCTTAAAATTAATACAAGATAATACAATAGAAATAGGTAGGTAACGGCCGTTAGACATCTTAATACAAAATTGTGCATAACTTACCCAAGTTTGGGAATCACAGTCACTTATATTAATTAAAACTTTAATCTAAAAGTATGGAGAAGCAATCCAGTTTTAGATAGATAAAAAATGTATTTTATTCCGTTTTCTTTTAATGACGGTAGGCAAGATTTAAAAATTAGTCAGAGCGACAGCGTCCGTGCCTCAAGAGCTTTGGCTGCGGACCATGCTATGGTAACTTAGAACAAAATTTCAATTCCGTTTTTTGATTTAAAACAGCACCATCTATGAACCGGTACCGGAACCAAAATTGCGGTGTTGCCATAGTTAAATATATTACGCCGATGCTGGGAGTTTTGTCAGATATAAAAAAAACCTAAATCAAAAAATAAAATTATAATCACATGTTATTCTTGAAGTAAATATAGAAAATAACAGAAAAAAATTATTACAATATAATGAGGTTTTTATTATCAGCACAATAATGCAGAAGATATATTTTGGTTAAAATAAAATGCAAACCTTTTGTTTATATGGGCACACCTAAATTACAAATGGCCGCTGCACGAGAGTATAACTAACCGCGCGTATTTTTTTTCTTTTTTGCAATAAAGTTCTCATTATTTCGCAAGTGCCATTTATATAAATAATATAAATATTTTATCATAATCCACACTATGCCACAAAATTCTTGCTGTGTACCTGGATGTACTGTGATTGGTAAAGACGGTAAGTTAATTTTGTTTGTCTTTCTGCATTGCAGAAAAATATCTGCATTGAGACTGTTCTTGATCATTTTCTATCATTTATTTATATTTTCCTGCCCTTTATGTTACTTGTGGTCGGCGCTACAAGTTTTCTTCTTCCATACCGACCTGTCCCCCGTCACGCTATCACGGACTCCCTTTTCTTTCATATCACTCCTCACACAGTCTATCCCTCTTTTCTTTGGCTGACCCCTTTTAGTAACATGCGTTTCATCCCTCCTCATCACACGACGTACGAACATTACCAGGTCAGACGGTTTCCTTTAAGATTTTCTATCACTGGTGCAATTTGTGCAAAAACTTATTTCTCACTTTATCCATTTTTATATTAAATATAAATTGTCTGCTGTCGCAGTCTCCCAAATAGATTGAATTGTAACAAGTTAAACCACAGCACTTCCAGGTGTGTATCTGGGTGTGCTGTAGTTTAACTTGGCATAATTATTGTAGGTAGGTTGACATAATTGTAGGTAATAGGTAGGTACTGTAGGTAGGGTTGACGGGAGCAAAGCCTCAGGCACAACTAGTATTATATAAATCTAACTCATTCTACTTGGCTTGGGAAAAAGTGTACCAAGTGTAGCAATCTTACTATATTTTCTTTTATACAAAACTATCTTATGAAAAAATCAAAACTTACTTCGGAAATAAGTGTTGCAATTAGATTAGCTTAACACAATTTCTTTTTGTCAGAAATTATTTTTATGAATCTTTAGAAAAGTTTTATTTATTTGGAAACTCAACAGCTTATTACTAAATTACATGAGTTATATTGTTCATTGCACTGTCAATGAACAGCCCTGTGCACTTGCGTCAAAGTTACTAGCATCTTATTGTGCGCTTACACTGCACAGTGACAGCGAGATGATGAGAATTATCTTATAAGCCAATAACAGAGTTTCACAGCATTGATAAAGCTAGGTTAGGTTAAATTAGTTAGCTACCCACAAGTGCAACTATTAGTGATCATGTGGATTGAAGACTCATTGATCACATTAAATCAGAGTTAAAAGTACCTATGTAAATATGGCTGTATTAATTAGTCAAAGGGAAAAACAAAACAAAATATTTTGAAAACTAACGTCATGAATATCATGCTTAGTCAAAATATAGTATATATAATCCTTAATCCGAAGAGATTATTATGTTCTTTGTCTCAAGCTCTTGCTGAATAAGGTATATTTCCTCGTTCCTCCAGTGACTGATTTAAGTTATACACCTAATTGTTTTATGTTTTTCAGATGTGCCGCTACACCTGTTTCTGAATCCAGAGACAAGTGAAGAGAAATTTAAAAGTTGGGGTTTTAGATATTGGTGGTGAATTAGTTTTATTGGATCATCATTGTATCTATGACAACAAACATGTCTTTCATAGACATTTTGAAGAGATTCATAAGTATCCGACTGGTGGACTGTCTAAATTGGAATTGAACACTACATATCCAAGGTAATACTAGTAATTGTTAACTTTATATATATTCATCAATGCACTTATTAATCAACTTCAAAAAAAGGGAGGCGGTTCTCAAGTCGGAATCTTTTTTACCCGACTGCCGAAGGAGGGTAACGTGTTTATCAGTCTATGTATGTATGTTTGTTCCTATGTGGCGTTCCAGACACCAAACGCGTTGACCGATTTTGATGATTCTTACGTCAATCAATTTGTCTTAACCTTGCGAGTGTCACTGGCTACATTAAAATTGGAAAACATCTGGTTTTGGTCAGCCAACTCGCGAATATGTATCCTCCGACTGCACAGCATTATTGTCTTCTTGTTTACGTCTTTTTAGTTCACTTTAAGCAGTTGGGTTTTTGAGTTTTTTAATTATTATTTATGTTGCCCGATTTCTCAAACGACTGGATCGATTTGGTAAACTCTTCCTTTGTTTGATACTTCCTGGTAGTTCCATGGTCATCAGATCAGGATCTGATGATGGGATCTCATGGAAATTGAGGGAACACCTCCAATATCATAGGCATACATATAGCGATTGATACATATATAGATGAAATAGATCTGAAGCCGGAAGGTAGGCACTGGAACTCCGAAATAAAAAAATGTATTCTAGTCGTGTTTGGGCTTATTGGAATCGTCATGAGATTAACTTTGCATATAATTAGTTTTTATGGTAATTTGTGGTACCAAAACCAAAAAATGAAAATTTTTAAAAGTTTTCACACCATCTTCCAAAAAAACCGTTGAAAAACGGAAAACGATATGTATCAAAAACACCGAATTTGGAAAAGAAAGTTATTTTTCGCTTTGCAGTGTTTTTTTTGAAAGTCAGTTTATTTTTTTTTGTTAAAATGTTTTTTTTGTCGCAAATAATAAATATCGACAATATTTTAATATTATTCTTGATCTGTAAGCACAATCACTTGATCTTCAACTAAATATAGATATTTTAATTTTATTTCAGGAAAAGAACTCAACATTGAATCTATAATAAGCAAGCCGACCCTAGCTTCCACATCAAATGATCGACTCATCTAATAAAAGGGATTACAAATAATCTGATCACTAAAGACGTTAAATTTACTATTAACGGCCAAGAATGCATTGCGAAATGGGACCACAATGTGAAGATGTACAAAAAGTGTCCAAGTTATAAAGGTTTAAGGCTAGTGGTTAAGCTAATCTCACCACGTGTTGCCGGAATTAATCCCGAAAATAAGGGTTAACATTGTAATCAAGTATTCAGTCAATTAGTTAGAGTAACCCTTGACCTTATGTCAGGTAAGCAGTTTACTATTATTCATTAATCATTGTTTGAAAGTTAGTTTATCATTTGTTATCTGTCTTTAATATCAGTTTCAATCGTGACAATATCAGTCAGGTATACTCTACACTTGGCAGGCATATTACTGATTGCAGTATATATTTTTAGCACAAACAAAGATGCTGTTGTCTATCTTCTTTTCACGATCCGTAAATGCCGAATTTCAGTTGTGTTAATATATTTTTTCTCATTTGCAGGATGTGGAGTCCTTGAAGAAGAAAGTACCGCCGCCGCAACAGATCTACTCATGTCCTTCGATGATTTATTTGACAGCATAACTGGCAGTTTCAGCGCGATAAAATTAGAAAAGAATTACAGGACTGTGTGACCCCAACCTCACTTCACCACAATTTATGGAATAGTACCATTCCCAGGTAGGCACTGGAACTCCATAGTAAAAACATGTATTCTAGTCGTGTTTGGTCTTATTGGAATCGTCATGAGATTTACTTGGCCTGTAAATATATTTTATGGTAATTTGAGGTACCAAAACCAAAAAGTGAAATATAAAAAAGATTTCAAACCGTCTTCCAAAAAAAAAACGTTGAAAAGCGAAAAACAATAGTTTCTAAAGACTAAAGAATTCGGAAAAGAAAGTAATTTTTCACTTTGTAATGATGTTTTATTTTGGAAATCAGTTTGATTTTTTCGTTAAATATTTTTTTTTGTCGGAACAAATAATAAATATTGACAATATTTTAATATTATTCTTGCGCTGCAAGCACAATCACTTGGTCTTCAACTAAATATAGATATTTAATTATGTTTCAGGAAAAGAACTCAACAATGAAGCTATAATAAGCTAGCCATTGTAATCAAGTAATCAGTTGGAGTAACCCTTGGACTTATGGCAGGTAAGCAGTTTACTATTATTCATTAATCATTGTTTGAAAGTTACAGTTTTTTGTTTGCTATCTGTCTTTAATATCAGTTTCAATCGTAACAATATCAGTCAGGTATACTCTACACTTGGTAGGCATATTACTGATTGCAGTATGTTCTTAGCACAAACAAAGATGCTGTTGTCTATCTACTTTACACGCACCGTAAATGCCGAATTTCAGTTGTGTTAATATATTTTTCTCATTTGCAGGATGTGGAGTCCTTGAAAAAGAAAGTAACGCCGCAGCAGATCTACTCATGTCCTTCGATGACTTATTTGACAGCATAACTGGCAGTTTCAGGGCTATAATTGGAAAAAAAATAACAGGACTGTGTGACCCCAACCTCACCTCACCAAAATTTATGGAATAGTTCCATTCCCAGGTAGGCACTGGAACTCCAAAATAAAACTATGTATTCTAGTCTTGTTTGGGCTTATTGGAATCGTCATGAGATTTACTTTGCCTCTAAATATTTTTTTATGGTAATTTGAATATTACTGATTGCAGTATGTTCTTAGCACAACCAAAGATGCTTGTCTTCTTTACACGATCCGTAAATACCGAATTTCAGTTGTGTTAATATATTTTTCTCATTTGCAGGATGTGGAGTCCTTGAAGAAGAAAGTACCGCCGCAACAGATCTACTCATGTCCTTCGATGATTTATTTGACAGGATAACTGGCAGTTTCAGTGCGATAAAAGGAGAAAAAAAATACAGGACTGTGTGACCCCAACCTCACTTTACCACAATTTATGGAATAGTACCATTCCCAGGTAGGCACTGGAACTCCATAAAACTCCATAATAAAAACATGTATTCTAGTCGTTTTTGGGCTTATTGGAATCGTCATGAGATTTACTTTGCCTGTAAATATTTTTTATGGCAATTTGAGGTACTAAAACCAAAAAGTTAAATATAAAAAAAAATTCAAACCGTCTTCCAAAAAAAAAAAACGTTGAAAAGCGAAAAACAATAGTTTCTAAAGACTAAATAATTCGGAAAAGAAAGTTATTTTTCACTTTGTAATGATGTTTTATTTTGGAAGACAGTTTGATTTTTCCGTTAAATAGTTTATTTTGGTCGGAACAAATAATAAATATTGACAATATTGTAATATTATTCTTGAGCTGCAAGCACAATCACTTGGTCTTCAACTAAATATAAGATATTTAATTATGTTTCAGGAAAAGAACTCAACAAGGAAGCTATAATAAGCTAGCCATTGTAATCAAGTAATCAGTTGGAGTAACCCTTGGACTTATGGCAGGTAAGCAGTTTACTATTATTCATTAATCATTGTTTGAAAGTTACAGTTTTTCGTTTGCTATCTGTCTTTAATATCAGTTTCAATCGTGACAATATCAGTCAGTTTGTATACTCTACACTTGGTAGGCATATTACTGATTGCAGTATGTTCTTAGCACAAACAAAGATGCTGTTGTCTATCTTCTTTACACGATCTGTAAATGCCGAATTTCAGTTGTGTTAATATATTTTTTCACATTTGCAGAATGTGGAGTCCTTGAAAAAGAAAGTAACGCCGCAGCAGATCTACTCATGTCCTTCGATGATTTATTTGACAGCATGACTGACAGTTTCTGCGCGATAATAGAAGATAAAATTTACAGGACTGTGTGATCTCAACCTCACCTAACCACAACTTATGGAACTATAATCTGCCTATACTGAAAACGACGAAATTTTGTGACACCATTAACCCAGGAGTATTGCCTTCGTTGCCATTTACTTCGTTGTCTATAATATTAGTAACATTCATTTCAATAATGTTATATCAAAAACCCTGATTCCTACAGATTTTATATACAACATCCAGAACCTGTAAAGTTACTGTGAACTACGCATAGGTACTCTTTAGAGCTTGGATCTTTTTAAAATGCATCTTGATTGAAATAGCGCAGCAGTTAAGAATTAAAACATATGGTATGAGATGCGAAGGCAAAAATCTACAGGAATCAGTTTTTTTTGATAAAACACTATTTAAATGCATAATTGATAAAAATCTTATACATTGCTGCCGGGTCTATTAGTAAGTCTTTGTTTAAAATACAAAAAAAAACATACAATTTAATTAAATAAAGGTACTTGCGACTAACTTTCGAAAGACATCCCGGTAGTACAGTAAAAATTATATACATTAATATATAAATTTTACCAATTATTCATTTAAATAAAGTTTTATAAAAAGCCCTGATTCCTGCAGATTTTTATTACGCCTAGAGACTGTTAAGAGTTTGGATGTTTCCACTGCATCTTGATTAAAGTTGTAAAGAGTTAATACATATGGTATGAGATCCCAAGTGAAAAATCTGCAGGAATTAGGGTTTTTGATGAAACGTTATTAAAATAAATAATAGATAAAAAAATTATACATTGCTGCTGGGTTCTATAGTAGGGTCTTTGTTTACAATACAAAAATAAATCATTACAATTTGATTAATTAAAGGTACAAGGCGACTAACTTTCGAAAGACAACCCGGCAGTACCCAATGTATTAAGTTTTTATCCATAATTCATTAAAATAATGTTCTATATCAAAAACCCTGATTCCTGTAAAAACATAATAACATCATCCAAAACTTTTACATATAGAGACTAGAGTTTAGACCTGTTTCCAATGAATCTATTGAAATTGTAAAGAATTAATACATATAGTATGAGATCCCAATGGAAAAATCTGCAGAAATCTGGGTTTTTGATAAAACGTTATTTAAATGAATAATTGATAAAAATGTGCTTCCTAAAAAAATAAACAAAAAGTTCTGCATTTTTGTAAACCAAAATTTTACTTTTCTTCTTTATTGTGCTGATACTGATACTAAAAACCTCATTATGCTCGAATTTATTTATTCTGTACTTTTTTTTAAATAAATAAAAATTGTATTTGTTTTTTTATTGTTTTATTTCCAATAAAATTTGCCAACCAAAACAACACATACATACACATAGACATTCGTATACACACATGCATAGACATACATATACACACGCAATACATCCATACGTACACTCACACATGCATATGTAGTCCCGGTACCGGTTCATAGATGGCGCTACACATGCGCTGCATTTGAACCCCAAAAAAAAGGCTGAGTTGCCCATCTATACCCTGTATATAATAGTAATCTTTGCTGCGGACTCACAGACTACTTAGAGATACTACGTATCAGACGGCCAACTGTAGAACACAAAATTCTCATCATTGTGTTTTAATGTCATATGACGTTTCGTTTTTTTTTAAATGTTACATAGACAATGGCAAAGGAATACAACGGATACAGCCTGAGACGCCGTGCTTATTAACCGACTTCAAAAAAGGAGGAGGTTCTCAACTTATTTTTATAATTGCTATTCTGAAATCAATTTTGCGGATAAGTAATTAAAACAAAGAATTATTTACTAATTATTATTTATTTGAAAGTTCAGACAATTAACAATCCATATCTTGTTAGTAACAAATCCTTATGAAACTAGTGTTAGTAAAGGTACATTCCAAATCAAACCGTTACAATTTTTTTCGAAATTGGACGAGAAATTGAATAAAAACAAATTGTCAATTGATTAAATTTAGTCATTATGACTTTAAATTTAATCAAAATTTAACAATTCCTATAAACCTTCGAATAACCGTGCCCTTTAAAATTCTATTAATCATATTGCACCAATTCGTTAATGTAAACCTCACAACTAAGGACATGAAATGATTTAGGAAAATTGTCGTGTTCGGTCCAGTCAATAAAATGAAATGAATACTTGGAAACAATAACATCATTTACATTTGGTGCTACATTGTTTTTATGGGCATTGTGTTCTAAGTAGGTATGCATTTGTTTCAGATATTACTGTACCAATACACCTCACTGCACCTTCAGATGGGTACTTTAGGCTTTATTTGCTGCCGTGTATTCCCAGTAGTTTATCCAGTCGTGGATACTACTTTCATTACTCGTTAGGCTATTTATGCAAGAATTACATTTTAATTTTAATTGATCAATAGATTTGCGTACTACCCATCCAGCAGAGTAGGCTCGCGAGTGGACATTCAATCGTTCTCGGCGAGCCTGCTCCACAATCATTTCAATATTTTGACCTGTACTTGAATGACCCGGCTCGACATTTTCTTTGAATTCTTCAGTAAACAATGACTGCAAATTTATTACTTGGTCTGCCGGGTCATCCTCACAATTAAACGTTTGTTTGTAGAACTTTATGATTCTGGTTATCAATAATGACTTGAAGGTGCACTTGAAGCTGTGGCAGCTTGGGTCATTATTACGGTAATTATATGCTCATAGTTGACCAAAAAAGTTTTATATAGGATCAAAATTAAAATATCTGGGTCTGATTATTTTAATATTATTGTTTTTAAATATCTGCCACAGCCTCATGTAACTTTTTAGTGTTATAACAAAATTCACTAAAGAGGGCACAGATTTTTCCTTTCCATTGGAATCAACATAACATATTTTGTTCAATTCACTAACTGCCTCTTTACAAAACTGGTGGTGAGGTGATTTTTCTATCACTGCTGTGCCCAGGATTTTCCCTTCCTTCTTTTTGAAAAGGTTGCAGCTACATTGACACTTTCAAATAGTTGGTCAATAAATAAAACTGTCTCTGCTGTATTTTGTAATGTGCTACTGACAGATCGTCCATCTGCATAATGAGCTGAAAAAAAAGATGTTATGTTTAATATTATAAACCAAACCCTGCCCCCAGATTAACCGCCGGTTGCCCAACTCTCAATTATCGGGCTGTTAACGTAATCGACGAATAATCGACGGTTAATTCTACTTTCAGTTTCTCAACAAGAGTGACAAGTGACAACACAAGTTGACAATTTGTCACATTTGAGAAAAATCTCTAATTAACCACATGTTACAGCAGTTTTGGGTTTATGAGAACCTTTTTCAATGTTAATCTCTTGTCAACGAGCCTAATTTATAATTGTTGGAAATTGGTATTCGCAGATTCAAATTAATATTATGATTTTAAAGCCTTATATTACGATAAAAAAATAATAGGGGTCGGCGTAATCTATGGTATGGGTTGAGTTATAAAAAATATGCAATTTAGATCAATTATATAATTAGCAAGATTAAAAAAAATAGGATATTACAAACTGTTTAAATTAATTACAGTATAAAAACTTGACACAATTATCAAAAATAGTTATTTTGTATTTATGTAAATAAAAATAAAGAAATCAAACCTGGGAATCGAACCTACCTCACGCCAATGCGCGTGAGGTAAGGTTCGATCAGTGACTGTACCTTGAACTTAGTACTTACCAAGTTCAGTCTCTGGATAGGTTTGTGTTTAACTAGAAGCGGCTGGGGTGGTGACTGCGCCGGGGTAAGCAACACTTACCAAGGTCAGTCTTTGGATGGGTGACCATCACCACAAAAATTTGATCACCCATCCTAAAGTCACCCTGCTAGGTTAAACAACATCTACCAAGGTCACCCATCCAAAACCAAGCGAAACAAAAAAATGTGGTCACTCATCCAAACACTGACCTTGGTAAGTGTTGCTTACCCTGGCAGGGTCAGCCATCCAAAAACAAGCAAACCAAAAAAAAATTGGTTACCCATCCAAAAATCGTCCTTGGTAAGGTTTGCTTAACTTGGCGGCTAAACCAACTCAGCCGCTCAAGATGAAATACTATTTAAAGTTACTGATTACGTTATAGTAGTGAATGAAAACCAGCTAGGGTAGCCAACCGAAATCAATTAATGCCGATTATTTAATTTAACAAGCGATTAAGTAATTTCTCGATGATCAAGTGTTGAGAAACTCACTAAGAACTGAGGGCTGGTTAATTTGTGACAAATTGTCAGCGGATTTGAGATGTCAAGTCGACTACAGAAAGCGGCCCTAAGGGCCACCCATCCCAAGGCTGACCTTGGTAAGGGTTGTTTACTCTAGCGCGGTCACCACCCCAGCCGCTTCAAGTTAAACAAACAAACCTATCCAGAAACTGATATTGGTAAGTACTAAGTACAGGGAACAGTCACAGATCGAACCTTCCTCACGCGCATTAGCGTGAGGTAGGTTCGATTCCCAGGTCAGTAACAGTTTGATTTTTTTTATTTTTATTTACATAAATACAAAAAAAAAATTTTTTGATAATTGTGTCAAGTTTTTATACTGTAATTAATTTAAAAGTTTGTAATATCCTATTTTTTATTAAATCTTATTAATTAAATAATTGATCTAAATTGCATATTTTTTATAACTCAACCCATACCATAGATTTCGTCGACCCCTATTATCTTTTTATCGTAACATAAGCCTTTAAAATCTTAACATTAATTTTAATCTGCGAATAATCAACCAATTTCCAACAATTATAAATTAGGCTCGTTGACAAGAGCTTAACATTGAAAAAGGTTCTCAGAAACCCAAAACTGCTATAACATGTGGTTAATTCGAGATTTTTCTCAAAAGTGTCAAATTGTCAACCGCTTGTCACACTTGGAGTTGAGAAACTGAAAGTAGAATTAACCGGCTATAATCGCCGGTTAATTATATAATAGCTAGCTAAATAAAATAAATTTTAAATTACCTTCATTTTTTTTTTCTTTTCAGGAATGACATGCTGGCCATTCAATTTATACAAAAGTCTGGCTTCTGTGTGATGGCAATATGTTTCATTCACATCTACTATATCTTGCCATTTCGATATTTTTTTCCCATTCATTTTTACATCTTTGTACAAAAAGTTGTTTCGCAGTCCTTTTATAAGATGTGACGGGTCTTAAACAATACTCAGATTGACTCCGCTTATTGTGACTGTGCCATCTGAAATGTTTAAACATTTTGAATCAAATAATAATTCCGAAGTGCCATCAAGTTAAACAGAATGTAAATATGGTTAAAAACATTGGTTGTTGTACATCTTTGCGATGCAAGTCAAGTTCCTTAAACGACATGCCCACTGCTGAGCCAGTTGATTAATGCCAGCAATTTTAACTCTAGTGATGACCATTCACAAATATTTCTGAATGTATGGACCGCTAGGATGGAAAAGTTAACTGAATAAAACTGACCTGGTTCTTGATTTGCAAGTAATTGATCACGTGTTGTGTCTGCTTTCAGACTTCTTAAAGCAGATTGAAAAGCATATCCTTGGTCACAAATCAATGCAATTGGCTTCAGGCCACATCCTACTATGGCACAAATCACATCTTTCAAAATATTTCTTAATTCAAGCCCTGCGGTAGCTCCCCAGCAAAAATAATAGGCCACTGGTTGCTGCCATTTAAAAACTGCTCCTCTCAGCATAAATACAAGTGCATGGTCAGCAAACTGGGTATTTTTCATGTTTAGCTCTATAAAGCTATCAATTGTGTCCTTATTTTTATTGTAACTTAAGGCAGTTTCTAGTGACAGTTCATCAAATAACAGAGAACACATTTTCTTGCTGTCCTCCCATGTTGCAACCTGGAAACCAACAATTTAAAAACTGTAACTTTTTACGGTTAAACAAAATATTAACATTATTTTTTTTAAAGTGCAACTAAAAAATATAAATAATTTATTAAAAACAGGTTATATTATGTGCGTTATGCATGGCCAGCCATACAAGCATCCTGTTTGTATTAGGTTAGGGTTCCACTAACAAATAATTATTATAAGATTTAACCAAGGATTTTCATATTGCATAGTAAAAGGTACAAACCTGTTTTTTTATTAATTTGTAAACTTGAGGATCAGATTTCTGTTTCAATATTTAATTTTCACCATCTAATTCAATGTTGACCTCGATGGTAATATAAATATTTAGGGTAAAAATCTGTAGCATTTTGGACTTTGCTTCATTATCGATAATGCAATCAGTTTTTCTTCTATGTTAAATCGACGTTCTTATTTTTAGTGCAAAGATTAATCTGCGTTTTCATAATTATTTACGCATAAGGGTTCATGTGTGCTGTCAACTTTTCGAAGGAAGTTTCCTTATTAAACTTCAGAACTTTCTTAGCTCTTTTGTAAAAGTCCGTTTGTTGTTCTGCCTTTTTGTACTCTTTGTACATTTGGCATGTCGGCGAATTTTCTTTTTATATTTGTTATTAATAGTTTTCTGGAAATGTTCAGCGTTTTTACATTCCGGACTTGACACGAATCTGAAACATTGCAATATACTCTGTATGATATAAGCCAGGGTTACATTTTCTGATTATTTTGATTCATACCAGAAGGTAAGGATAATTTAAAAAAAATCTTCTGATTGATTGGAACTCTGAATTACCTGACTCCTGAATAGTTGGTAGATTTTGTGGAACTTATAGTAAAGTTTGGAGGCCACAGGAGCTAAGACTTCTGAAATCAAAGAAAAAATTACTAATGAGTTTACATTTGAACAAGGCATTTAATATACATAAACTAAGAAATTTGAGATACCTGAATCTTGACTAGATTGTGGATACTGTGGTAAGCACTGCAGAGGAAATTCATTTGAGTTAGAAGCAGCCGCCTGAATTTCTGAAAAAGCAAAAGAGAAAATTATGGCACTTGTCTAATAAATTATTAGTACATTACTGCAGCGGCCAGCAAAAGAGACATTGATGAACGAATATGTAAATGTGGGCTAAGGCACACATACCTAAGTCCATCAATGCCTAGTTGTGGCCAAGGCTTGTTTAGTACTTTTATCAATATAATCACACAAATAATGCGCGGTAATTAAAACCTAGTACCTAGACCTCAGTTTGCCAAATACATTACTGCATTGCATGCATTATTGCATTACTTTTCAAAATCAATGACGAACAACGAACAACAACAATTTTGCCCACATTTGTTTTTTTTTTTCAGCTTTCTATTTGCAAGCTAGTTCGAAATGTAAAAAAAACCTTTGATAAGTTACCACCTTGGTTGCCATTTTTCTGAGTAAGATTGTTCCATTTTAAAATTACATGTCAGATAGTTTACTATGTAATTTATTTGGCCGCTAAACACGACAGATATGGATTTTCATACAACTTTTTCTGGCCGCTGCTCGCATGTATTTGGCCAGTAAAACAATTTCAATTTATCTCGAAGAAGGTAGTCAAAATAATGCTCAAATTACCAAGCATGTTTGAGAAAAATAATTTAATTATAGTAGCAAGACAAAATTATACCAATAACAAACCTTTCAGTGGTTCCAAGGAGTATGTGCGGTCAAAGTGTCTTTTACGGGAGTATAAAAGCTCCACCTGAGGTAATACATTTTTTGAAATCAGACAAACAACAACAATTTCAGTATCCATGAAACTGTTTTGAAGACTGAAAAGATATTTTGTTAAAGCAATATACTTTAGGTCACATTTGCATTTTAATACCATCATCATCACATTATCAGCCTTTTAATGTTCCCACTGCTGGGACACAGGCCTCCTCTCTGTGAGAGGGGATGGGCCATAATCCACCACGCGGGCTCAGTGCGGGTTGGTGGATGTCACATGTCTTCGAAGTTTTGGTTCTAGGACATGCCGGTTTCCTCACAATGTTTTCCTTTACCGTTTTGAGAGCAGTGGTGATGAATTAATTTACACAAAGTAAAGTGCCTGCCTGGGTTCATACCCACAACCTACAACTTGTAAGTCGTGGCCGATACCACTGGGCCACCACTGCTCGTGCTCGCACGTTTTAATACTATATTACATATATATCCGTACTTTATAGTTTGATCTTGTCATTGCTATACTTTCTTATGTTTTATTAGGTCTGAATCTTGAATTACAGTAACAGGTTTCTTTATGAAAGTTGGACCGGAGTGGTCGTTAATATTCTTTTAAGGAAGACACCAGATTGAAGATCACATGATAATGGTTATATTGGTTCATAACTACACTTAATGACTTATAGATATTGCTAACAAAAGTACATTAAAAGGTAACAATATCCTGGAGTTTGTTCACAATAAATATATTTTACTGATGAACTTAGGCACCTCAGTCACTGAATTAAAACCTGAGAATAGTGAGGTAAGTTTGAAAATCAGCATGGTACTACTAACGAAGCAAGAAATGGTTATAAATAATGTATCTTCATAATATTTACCGTCATTCTGCCGAAATGCTGTTCCAGTCAAAATCTCATCTTTAGCAAACAGAGAAGGATTCTATTCTATTCTATTCTAAGGATAGGCACTGCCAATGAGACGTATTGAAATTCTTTTCAAAGTGTTTTTAACAAACAAAAATCTTCGAAAGTTGTTCTGGTGATAATGATTTCAGATCATCACGGTTTAGACACTTTAACCACTTAGCGAGTCTTTTCTCATTACACGGGAAATGATGCAAAATAGCGACTTGTCGCAAAGATTTACAAACACAGCAGTCGTAATACATTTTGGAAGTAGCAAAAGTAATAGTACTACTTCAGTCGATCAACACAGTAAGTACCTGTAAGTAATGTCATGTCAAAATTCAAATCATACAAAAATAAATGGCGGCCTACCGGTGCCTGCGACAGCCAATCACAGCCAAGCAGAAATGTCATGCATCATTAAAAAAACATGGCGCTACGTCGAGCGTTTCTTTCTATGAAGATTATCAGCCGTGTGCGGACTAGACGTGGGCAAAATGTATCATTTCTGTGATTGGAACATTTGCATCTCGATCACTGAAATGAGCCGAAACACTGATATGTTTCATTTGGCTCATTTGGATCATCGGCTCAAAGGATCTGCCGCATCAACGTAAAACGATAACTTGTTAGTGCAAACATTATACGCAAAAAACGACCGTATAGTATTTCATACGTAAGAGCCTTAGTGATCATTTTTACGTGCATGTATAACGATAACGAAAATCTGTGAGAGTGTGAGTGATATACAATTAAACATCTCATTTGTTATCTCTTTCTGACTTGTATAGATTGTGATTATGTCGCCCGCTCACTCGCGACTAACTCAGAGTCTCTCAGTCTGCATCTCTCTCTTCGCGTCACTCGCTCACTGTTCAATCGCTTCGCGAGTGACGCGTCGCGCGGAATGAGCACTGAGCAAACTAATGTTTCAGATCCAAATGATGCGTTTGAAACGTTCTTACTGAACCAATCTTTTGGATCACTTCAAAGATCTGGATCAGTGAGTCGGTTCCGCAAAGAGTTACACACGCCTAGTGCGGACTGTCCGTGGTGTCGTCTCGCTCGCCCTCGCGCCGGCACGGCTCGCGGCCGGTGGCGGGCGCTACGAGGAACCCGTTACTCCGTATATATAAAATAATGCGGTTGTCCGCATCACTTGTTTGTTACACTACTGCAACCTCGGTTCAATTTTAGTTTTATAGTTATGTATGTATAGTTAAGTACCTAATAGATGTAAATAGTTGATTTATTATTTTTAGTAGTTTTATTTATGTTATTTACTTAGTAAGTTATATTTTTAAATTGTTTATTTTTTTTAAGGTAGGTTGTTTTTTTTTTATTTAAAATTTATAGTTGTAGTAGTAATGTACAGCGTTATGTACACTATGTTACATTACCCCTCTCCCCAGAAAAAGGATTTCAACTTATTGAAATCCGCAAAGAGATATTTTGATAGGAACGTAAGTTTAGCTTACGAAGGGTATATCCTAAGCTTGAGATCCTTGATATGCCAGACGCCAAGATCGCGACCATTCATGTCTTCCAAGACGTAAACTAATGGTGATCGTTTGACTTTTACGCGGCATTTTTGAAATTTAGGAGCCAACTTTTTACTAAAATGAGCATCTTTATCGCTCTGGAAGTAGCAACGCTTCCAAACGATATCGCCCACATTAAACTCTGCATGTTTTCGGCGCAAGTTGTAATGCTGTGTATTCTTTACATGAGCTTCCCACAAAGCAACCTGCACTTTGTCGAATATTGGCGATAATTGGCCCAGGTTTGCAGCATAAGCATCACGTGGTAGAAATATTAGGTCTGTTGGATCTGGATATTCGAGGTAATGAGAACCACAAACGACTAACTCTCTTCCGTGTACCAAGAAGGATGGAGTATACCCAGTGCTTTCATTAACTGAATTATTAATTGCGAATTGGATTTGTGGAAGGTTTAAGTCCCAAGATCTATGATCCCCATCTACGAAACTAGAAACAGCAGTTATTATTGTTTTGTTGTATCTTTCTACTGTATTAATTTGTGGAGTGTACTTCGGGGTGAAATGTATGTTGGGAATTTTGTATTTTTTGAAAAGTTTATCTAAATCTCGGCTAATAAACTGACTTCCATTATCAAGAATAATAGTTTGTGGAATTCCGTGTACGAGAAAGACATCGTCCTCAAGATGTTTAACTATCAAATTCGAGGTAGCTCGACGAAGTGGAAAAGAAGGCAATATTTGGAAAAGCAGCAAGTTACAACGAAAATAAACTGATTTTGCTTCCGGGAAGAAGGCAACGGACCAACCAAGTCAATTGATAGAACTTGGAAGGGACGAGAAACGTCTTTAGGCCTACCCATTTTTCCGGAGACACCATGGGTAGAATGTTTATGAGCTAAACATGTTTCACAATTTGCGATGAATTGAACTACGCTAGAATACATACCGGGCCAATAAAAACGAAGTGTTAAGCGCTTATATGTCTTAAACACGCCGAAATGACCGGAAATAGATTGAGAGTGGCACTCAATTAAAATATGTCCTTGTTGTTCTTTTGGAATAACCCTCTTCCAAGCAAACTCAACCGTAAAGTCGACCTTAGTCTTCATGTACCTGTATAATACATTATTCTCCACCTTGTAGTTTGGGAAATTTATAGGATTAGCCTGACAACCCTGGAAGATCTTCAGGTACCAAGAATCCTGAGTATCAGGTACTGGAGCAGTGGAAACATCAGCGTTTGAAATTGCCTCAACAGGAACACTTCTAGATAGGGCGTCTGGGACAACATTATCTTTACCACGGCGGTGTCTTATTTCAAAATTGAAAGAAGAAAGGCGAACGCCCCACCTTGCTAGCCGACCGTTCGGATTAGTGAGAGACATAAACCACTTAAGAGAAGAATGGTCCGTATAGACTAAAAAGGTTTTGTCGGTCTCAAGGTAACAGCGCCAGTATTCTAGAGCAGTAAGAACTGCAAGTGCCTCCCGTTCTGTTGTGCTGTAGTTTCTCTCAGGTTTACTTAAAGAACGGCTCATGTACGCAATTGGATGTTCCACACCATCAATTGTTTGAGCCAACATCGCACCGATGCCGTAATTACTAGCGTCAGTGTGCACTTCAAAAGGAAGGTTAAAGTCAGGGCAAGCAAGGACAGGTGCTTGAACTAGTTTAGTCTTTAATTCTAGGAAAGCCTTGTCAGCCTCAGGGGTCCACTGAAATGCAGGGGCGTTCTTTTTATTAGAAGTTAGCTTATTTAAAGGACCTGCTACAGTACTAAATTGTGGAATAAAACGCCTATACCACGACGCGGTACCCAAAAAACGCTTAACCTCCTTTCTACTGACAGGAGCGGGAAAGTCTAATATGGCTTTGACCTTATCTGGGTCAGTCCTTAAGCCATGAGCATCCACTATGTAGCCAAGATACCGTAGCTGACTTCGGAAAAAGTGACACTTGTCTAGATTGACAGTGAGATTAGCCGATTGTAGTTTTTGGTAAACTTTCTGAAGCAGTTCTACGTGTTCCTCAAAAGTTTTGCTTATGATAATTACATCATCTAAGTATGCAAAGACTTTGAGTTCAAATTCAGGCCCGAATAAAAGATCGACAAGTCTTTGCTGCGTAGCAGGAGCATTGGTAAGTCCGAAAGCTGTGACCTTAAACATAAAAGTTCCTCGACCAGGAACATAAAAGGCCGTCTTCTCTCTGTCTTTTTCGTCGATTAATATCTGCCAAAATGCTTTGGACAAATCTATGCTGGAAAGATAACGCGCATCCTTCAGATTATCTAAAATTTCAGACACAAATGGCAGCTTATATGCGTCTTTCTTTGTTACAGCGTTCAATTTACGGCTGTCTAAGCAGAAGCGAGGCTTTCCATCCTTCTTGCCCACGACTAGTACTGGAGAAGACCATGGACTCTCACATGGTTCAATAACATCTAGCGCCAACATCTCATCAACCTGTTTAGCAACAATACGTTGCTTTTCTGGTGACATGCGGTAATATCGCTGACGGATAGGTTCAGCATTACCAGTATCTATACGATGTTTAATGACGTTAGTACGACCTAAACCTCTCTCTGTGTACGAAATGTCTTTGAAAAGATCTACCACGCTGTCTGTTAACAGTTTTTGAGAAGGGTTCAATACGTCATAGCCACATAGGTGCTGAGAAGATGACGTTGAAATTTCCAAGAGCCCGGGGTCGGTTAAGAATAAGTTTTCTTCCTCTGATAAATACTTAGGGCACAGGTTAAAAGTGTTCCAAAAATCGATTCCTAGGATTAAAACGGTTTCGATCGCTGGTATAACATGCGCCTTGATAATAGAAAACCTGTTTTCGAAGGTCAAGGGTAGAAGAATATAACCAAGGGATGTTATCCTCTGACCTCCTGCTGCAGTAACAATTATCCTCTCATCGTTGCATAAAATCAAACCTAGGTTTATCAACAGTTCATGAGAGTTCTTTCCTAGGATAGTGACGGCGGAACCAGAATCCAACAAACCATATAAAAATAAATCTTTATTGATTCCCACTTTTGCATAAGGCCTAGGGTCGTTACTCGGTTTGACATTGAAAATTGTAGAAATATCTTTCCTAGAAAAGAAGTTTTTAACAAACATGAGCCAATCATTCCAGTCCGAGCTATCTGTATGAGTAACCGCATGCGTCCTACAATTCTCAGCTTTTAGTTTTTTGGTTTGCAGTTTGGACACTCCGGTGTACGAACTTCCTTCATGCCACACTTAAAACAAAAAACTTTGCGCTCAGCCGTGCAGTCTCTCAAAGAATGCGTGTTAACGCGGCAACGGTGACAGTAAGGAACTTTAGATATAGGCGAAGTTTCGGCCTCGGAAGCCTGAATTTCGGAGACCCTGTGCGACCCCTGCTGGTGAGCACCTTCATACCTACGAGCGTAAAAATTACCTTGGCTACTAGTCGTCGACTTACGCTTTGAAGACTGGTAGCCAAATTCTGGAGCTAAAGTATTTACTGAAACTGAAGGTGGTTCCTTGAAGAATTCTGAACGAACCTTAATACGTTCGTAATTTTTACAAATTAATTTTAAATCTTCAAGTGATTTAATATTAGGGCTAGCAGCTATAATACTAGAGTAGGAAGGACGAATATTATGTAATATAATTTCAAGTTTTTCGTCTTCCTTTAAGGGTTTACTTAGCCTAGAAAACATGCCTTGCATTATAGATATATAAATCGTAATGTTCTCTTCCTCGCCCTGTGTACGCTGACGAATTTCTGAGGCCATGCGATAGTCGTAGTCGGGAACATCAAAATCATCCTTCAACGCAGTCAGTACTTCGTTCCAACTACCGACACTGCCCCCGATGTTACGGTACCAGTGTAGTGCGTCACCAGTGATCAGTGGCCGAACTTAGTATTTTATTTTCGTTTATATTTTTGGTCATACGGAATTCTTCAACCTTTTGTATAAAAGATCTGACACAAGATTTGCCGTCATACTTTAATTTATTCAGTTCTCCTACTAGCCCGCGATCACATGAAACGGCGATATTCATCCCGGCTAAATTAGATTTATCTGGCAATTCCTCCTCAGAAGTAACTGGAGACGCGACCTGTTCCTGGTCCTTGACCTTTGACTTATCAAGGCTCAAAAGTATTTCATAATACCCTTCGTAACTTTTCTTTAATTTATTTAATTTGGCTAAATCATCTACCGCCTGCGGTGTTTCAATACGTTGAAGCCTATAGTTTAAATGGTGTAACATTGATTTAGTCCTGTTAAAAAGAGGTTCATCAAAATAAAGTTTTAAGGCATCAAGATTAGTCTTGACTTTCTCTAGCGTCTCTTGAGAGCCTTTGCTATCCTCTAAAAACTGATAAACCGAATCTACTATGTCTTCGGACGAATATAATTGTGTTAATTTAGTGACTTGACGTCTTAATCCAGCAACGCTGTCAGAAGGAAGTTCTCCCCGGATAGCCACCTCATACATCAGCTCAGACTTTTGGAGCAGCAGATATTTAATTGGCATTGCCATATTGAAATATTTAAAATTATATGTAGGTAGTGATAAAAAAAAACTGGGCAGGCTATGCACAATTATTTACACACAAAAGCCAAGCAAAATCCGCTCTGTTACAATTTTTGAAAGAACACAGACACAAAGAGCAAAACATAAAATAATGAACAGGTGAAGTCAGGTGAAACACACTAAGTTACTCTGATTCAAACAACTTTAAATTTTTTATAACTACAATGAGAGATAATCGAAGTTACGGTTATTAAACTATAAAAGTTTATGTAATTACATTTAATTACCAAAGTTACTTAAGGTTTTGAAAAATTTAGGAGAAAGACAAACACTTCTAGGAAAACCACCACCGCATAGAACCACTAAAATGACCAAAGCAAGTACGAAAGACCTTAAACCACGTTTTTGGGCGCCATTGTCACGTATATAGGACGTGTACAAGAGATTAATAAAACTAGGTTTAGAATTAATAAATATGTGGGTATATTGAAGAGAAAAAAAAAATAATGTTCTGCCTAGGTCTTGCGCACTTGTCTAGCCTTCCACACTTCCCTGGCGAGCTCCCGTCCTTCAGGCGTAGTCCCCGTAGCTCGGCCACTCCACGCAGGTGATGTAGGCGACAGATCCGGTATACGGTGTCGGTCAGTAAAACCGTGACGTAATTCCTAGGGACAAGGGTCACATCAGTAATCTGCTGGTATAGGGGTGCACGGGAAACGCTAGGTATGCATGGCAAGAACTAGATTGGCAAATTAGGGCTTATAAGGGCGGGAAGAATTCTAGGCGTGAATCTAAATAGATTATGTACATGTTCGCTAGCAGAGGCGGTTACAAGCATTACACTAAGAAGAACATAGTGAAAGAAAGGCAAAGCATTTCACACAGGATAGGAATACACTACGATATTCAGACGGGCGCGTACCTTAAAATTAATACAAGATAATACAATAGAAATAGGTAGGTAACGGCCGTTAGACATCTTAATACAAAATTGTGCATAACTTACCCAAGTTTGGGAATCACAGTCACTTATATTAATTAAAACTTTAATCTAAAAGTATGGAGAAGCAATCCAGTTTTAGATAGATAAAAAATGTATTTTATTCCGTTTTCTTTTAATGACGGTAGGCAAGATTTAAAAATTAGTCAGAGCGACAGCGTCCGTGCCTCAAGAGCTTTGGCTGCGGACTGTCCGTGGTGTCGTCTCGCTCGCCCTCGCGCCGGCACGGCTCGCGGCCGGTGGCGGGCGCTACGAGGAACCCGTTACTCCGTATATATAAAATAATGCGGTTGTCCGCATCACTTGTTTGTTACACTACTGCAACCTCGGTTCAATTTTAGTTTTATAGTTATGTATGTATAGTTAAGTACCTAATAGATGTAAATAGTTGATTTATTATTTTTAGTAGTTTTATTTATGTTATTTACTTAGTAAGTTATATTTTTAAATTGTTTTTTTTTTTTAAGGTAGGTTGTTTTTTTTTTATTTAAAATTTATAGTTGTAGTAGTAATGTACAGCGTTATGTACACTATGTTACACCTGTTTATTTTAATTAAATCAAATACTTCTTTAGAAAAACTTAAATAACACGTCTGTCTCGTTCGTCGTTCCTTACACAGCCCTGCCATCTTTACATTCTCTGTCTATCCCTGTCACTCTTATACCTTTCACTCACCTCTATGGATACGTTCGTTATACTCAAAACTAATTCCACATCACCAATAAGAAAAGAAAGTCGAATAACTTTTTTTTTTTTTTTTTAACGTGGAGAAATGCTCATGCATACTGCGCTACCACGGGGAGATAGCGCAGTTATGTGGGACTCTAACCCACTAAAACTCCACGGTGTCCTCCTGTGCCGCTTATGGCGGGAACACGGGTACGCGTTAGCACTCACCGCGAACCCGCCGCGGCTGTCCGTCACCGGACCCTCCTCTGGGGAGTACCGCCCATCACCGGCGCACCAGAACACACTGTGCGCCGTGACCACCCCAGGGACCAAACCAGCACATGGGTGCCAGACGACCCCGTGTATGGCACCCTTGATCCCCTTGTGACGGGTCAGGGTCAATGGCCCCGCCACCTACCATTTTTCGGCCGCAGGGGATAGGGAGAGCGGCCCCACCGCGTCCGCCATCAGACGGTGGCGACCCCGTCTAGGCCGCGAAAGGTAGGGAGAGCGGCGCACCGCAATACCGGCACTCCTCTCCCGCCGCGGCCTCCAACCCTCAGCCGCGATATCGTATGGGTATGGGTGACCCCATACGACATCGCGGCCCGCCTCAGTTGCGATGTCGCCTAGGCAGCACCGCAACCTACATGTTGGCCGCTACGTCGTCGGCTTATCGGCAAAAGCCCTGACGAGCGGCCCCTCCTCGGGTTCGTCTTCGCTTCATCTTCTTGGGTGACCAAGCCACGGTTACTGAGCCCCCCCGCATCGACAATGCGGGAACCCACCGGGGGGGAAAATCGAATACCTGTAATCTAAGATTGATTACGTCTTCGCGAGCACTCTAATATCAGTACCAAAGAATTTTGGCCAATCATAATCGTTGGTTGAATGTCATATTGTTTAGGGGAGATGCCTAAAATAATGCCTGTCACAATGAAATAAATATAGTATTAATGATTACATCTTCACAAAGTATTTATTTATTTATTAAAGCTTTATGCACAAGAAAAAAACGCTGCACAAAGGTAGACTTAATGCCTTAAGGCATTTCTGCTAATAGTTGTTTTGAGGTTTAAGTAACCACATATTTCATAAATTGTAGCAATTTATGTAAGTACCTGATAACGCGGGGCACAATGTATTATTTTTAAACACTTTTTGTGGTGTCATCTCAAATCATCAAAGAGTATTTAAAAACACATCAACACGGTCTAGGGATATTTCATACCCAATTAAATAAGGATAATATTTTTGTGTTCACCAAAAATCTAAAGGTACATCTAAAATACTGATCGTGCACCAAATATTAGTTGATCTACGAATATATTATGGTCAAAGAATCAGTCCAAGAGCGAGCGAAGCGAGCTCGGGAACTTAGGGCACCCCGACACGGACAGGTTAAGTTCGAACGAGATGACGGGAGCTGAAGTGAGCGAGCACAGCGAGCGAACTCAGCTCCCGTCATCTCGTTCGTGTTAGGTTACTTTTGACCCTGCAGACAGAAATAGGAGCCCCGCGCAGCATCACATCATCATGATGATGATGATGTGATGTAATTCCAAATTCAAATTTTTGAAAATTCTTTTGTTTCGGTGGCATAAAAATGTTGTGATGTGTAGGAGAGGGAATTTTCATTTGTGCGAAATTTAGAAAACAATACGAATTTCGTTTAGTTACAGTTTTTTTTTCATTTTTAAACGAAAGATAAAGTTAAAATTGAGGTATTGTAGCCATGCAACGCCAACATTTTACGAGGGCGGAGATGTTACGAGCTGTGGGAATGCTGGAAGCTGGGTCTGTTCAGCGTAATGTTGCTGAGGCCATAGGGACCCACCAAAATGTAATTTCAAGATTGTGGACACGCTATCGTGCCACAGGTGAAGTAGCGGAGAGGCACCGGGGGCCAAGTCGCATCACTACCCTCAGACAAGACCGATTTTTGCAAATTACTGCGCGAGCTCAACCAAATGCAACGGCGACTCAATTGGTCCAAAGGCTGCGAGTGGAACACCAAGTGCTTGTGAGTGACCAAACTGTAAGAAGGCGACTGCATGAAAGCAATCTACGCTCTCGTAGACCATTCCGGGTCCCACCTTTACGGAGAGGCAATCGTGGACGACGATTAGAATGGGTTCGGAACCACGTGGACTGGGGCCGTGAGCAATGGTCCAATGTGCTGTTCACGGATGAATCCAGGTTCGGCTTCCATCCAGATTCACGAAGGACGCGTGTTTGGCGAGTTCCTGGACGATGGAGCCGTCTTCAGAACCCTCAGAAAGTTCACCCATACCAAGGAAGAACAATTATGGTTTGGGCAGGAATTCGTCTTGGAGGACGGACGGATCTCGTTTGGGTGCGGGGCAATATGACGGCAGAATGATACGTCCAACAGGTGCTGGGGCCTGTAATCTTGCCCCACAGAACACAAATGGGGCAAGATTTCCTGCTCATGCACGACAATGCCCGGGCACACACGGCGAGAACGGTAGCAGCTTGGTTACATACACACAATGTTAGGGCCTAAGACTGGCCTGCTCAATCGCCAGATCTAAATCCCATTGAGCATGCGTGGGATATGCTGCAAAGAAGAGCTCTGAAGGAAGTTCCTGAAAATCTGGCTACAGAAGATCAACTTTTTGCGCACCTCAGAAGGACATGGGACAATATTCCGCAGCAAGACATTGACAACCTTGTTCTGAGCATGCCGAATCGTTGCCGATGTGTTATGAACATCATGGGCGCTTTCTCAGACTACTAACTTTAAGTTTATAAACACAAATTAAATGATTTTTCTATTTTTTTCAGTTTTTACTCACGAATTATAAGTTAATTCATATACGGTTTCCGTCTATGCTTCATTTTTTTTCCATAAAATCCTGAAATTTTAATCGAAGTACCTTAATCATTATTAAAAAATGGTAGAATATTAAATAACGTATCTTTTAAATATTATATACATGTCATATAAATAATTAACACATTGATAGTAATTCGCTTTTTTAAAAATATCCCTAGACTGTGTTGATGTGTGTATTTGACTGGCTGTGGACACTCACTACTTAGTTTAAGTAACTAGAATCCAAATAGTTAACCTTTGCGTAAGTATTTTTTTTATATTTCTGATAACTCCTCTATTAAGCGCACTCCTACTCATCATCATTTTAAGCCGAACGACGTCCATTGCTGGACAATGGCTTCCCCCAACCACAAGTGTCGCCACCTCAAACGGTCCTGTGCGTCTCCGGCTGTTTTTTAACAGCGTTGCCCCACACTAGGAAGATCTTCCTGTCTCGAGGGAGCGTTTACAAACATATTAACTCACATACACAACACCCAGAGCCGGAACAACTATCTGTAGGTCATACAACGATTTGTTCCGTGCGGGAAACGAACCCGCCGCAAACAGCGCAGCAGTCAATTCACACATCCCTGACAAAGTCATCGCTCCACCTAGAGTGAGGCCTTCCAACGCCACGAAATCCGGTACGCGGTCACCACTCCAGAACTTTTCGCCCCATCGACCATCCACCACTGGCAAACATAACATAAAAAATGGCTACAATAAAACGCCCAATCTCGCAATTTACCATTATATTTGAACAAAAAATATTAATAGCAGTATTTCAGCGGAATGCTATTATGCGTAGGCAATTTTCTGCATTCTGAAACTGTCATAGTACATTACGATATTAGTGCGTTATAACCAATACGCACGTATATCGTACGACGTTTTTTAACACATTTGCGAGGAAACAGAAAAAAAAAACATTTTATATTTTGTTCATTTCTAATTATTGAAACAGTTAGTGAAATTACAATTATTAAAATGATACGTAGTTGTAGTTGGTTTTTTAATTATGTTTTTATTATTATTATTACTATTCATAATGTCATTGTTTTGTGTTAGGGTAAATGTTGGAGACGACGAAACTTCTTGAAAGGCGGCAGAAGAGCATTGTAAAAAATATCCTCAGTAGAAGTAGAGGGGCGCGGCTCAGGGCAAAATTTCTTCGTTTGTGGCTCCAAATTTATTGCCTGAGTTATTTTGGCACTTATATTTGCTTTGTTTTGGATGGAATCTTCTACATAAGATTCTGCTACTGCGTTAGAACGCCACCCGCCATGCCGCTTTAAAGTCAATATATCAGCTCCCGAATCAGCAAGTAATGTAGCTGACGTTCTTCTGAAACTGTGCCCTGTATAAAAATCAGCGTCCGGCAATCCTAAAAACTTGGCGACTTCCTTTGGCATGGCACCGAATTTATTTATGCCAATAGGTTGCGCAGTACATTTACCTTCTTGGTAATTCTGAAAGAAATGATTATTTTTTGCCTTAGTCGTACGCAGAGCTTCATATTTTTTGACCACGTCATAAAATGGGCCGTTGATAATAAAAGATCGGGGTATTTTGTTTTTAGTGTTTGGGATTTTAATTAAAAGCATTTTGCCTTGATTTTCAATGTCATTTGTGGTAATATTGTGAAGCTCTTGCCGTCTACATGCACCATTAAGGCGCCGATTCCCTTGAGTAGCTAATTTTAAAATGAGAATCACGTCTAAACGGTTAGTCGTAAATTTTGGAAAAAATATATGTTATATTAGACCATTTTTTTAATAATTTGATCTAAGCAAATTTTGACTTTTATTCGTTTAACATAGTGTAATTAATTTGTAAAGTTATGTCTAAAACGGACAAAAACACGACAATCACACCAAAACCGCTTAGCGTATTTTAATGAAATCGACACCATCTCAAAGACAATTTAATTATCTACATTTTGATCTGAAGCTTTTTTTTTTAAAGTCATAGAATAATAAGGAAAGTACAAAAAACTACTAAATTTTAGGTCGCGCGGGTGTGAGGCTTATTCCACTTTTCCCCGTTGGATGATCCCCATTGATGCGGATTAGTGAACTTTTTGTTCACTATTCCCCGTTGACCCAAAATTTTTATTTAATGGGGATAAGTGAACTAAAGAGTTCAATAATCCCCATTAGGTAATTCAAGTTCAATAATCACCATTTTTATATTTGCATTTTTTACTGTATTGATGTCCGGCCCGGAGAAGTATGGTAGCTTTACCTTTTTTAACGTACTCTAAACAAACGTCAGTTGAACTACCAGCCATTTCCTTTATTTATTCCTATATTAAACTAATAACTGCGAACTGATAAGAACTGCACGCTTGAACTACACTACACACTACTAACCCTTAACGACTACGAAACAAAAACAAAAGATGGGTCGACCAATCACATACGAGCTAACTCGCACCCCGCTCCGCCACCGCCTTGCGCGCGCGCCTCTAGAAAATGAGCATCTTTTACAGTATTGTGTATCTTATTAGATAGATAGATATAAGGTCTTATTCCCAAACATCGTTAGAACAATTTCGTTGGGGCAACCATCTGTTTTTCGTTCTAATAAAATCGTAAAGTAGGTATGTAGGTAATTTAAAATTTTGTTCTTACCATACAAAAATAAAAGTACATGACTCATATATTTTATTTTTATATTGTTTTTATTTAACGTACCTAATTAGAAAAACTTAAGTGATTGTAATCTTTGATTTTACAAGGTATAAGAAAGAAATATTTTCATGCTACAATTTTAAATTAATGATTGTAACAATCTGTGACTTTATTAGGTATAAGAAAGTTATATTTTTAATTAATAAATGTAACATGATTCATATATTTTGTTTTTTTAACGTACATACCTACCTAATGGGGATTATTGAACTTTTTAGTTCACTTATCCCCATTAAATAAAAATTTTGGGTCAACGGGGAATAGTGAACAAAAAGTTCACTAATCCCCATCAATGGGGATCATCCAACGGGGAAAAGTGGAATAAGCCAAACGAGTGCGCGTTTTGTTCCCTCAAGGTCGTTGGCGTTAGTCGTCGTCTTAATACCAAATATTAACGCAACCTGAAAATAAATAAAAATGTGTAAGATAAGGTATAGGTACTTAGCTTACAGACGGTCGTTAAAAAATATGTAAAAGAGTATGTACAGTAGGAAGATCAATACATAAAATAAGGAGGCAAACTGACCTTAGTTGCCAGGTACTGGCTATCTGGAGCATCTCTTAGAAACTTTTCGACGTCATTTGATGACAGTACCTTAGATTTTTTCTTTATAAAACCAGCAGATCGTCTCTTTAATAGATTTGAATATAAATTAATATCGACACCATTTTTCATTTTGAGGGTACTTTTCAGCATCGAATATGTTGTCCACAACGAGCTAGGCTTATATTTACTAGCTAGTTCATTAAAATACGCCAAAACTACATTTTCGGAAAATGACTTGGCATTTTTCGTGTTTTTCCACTTCAAAAAATTTTCATTCGTGGTTATGTATCTGTCTTTGGATATTGACGGCAGCAAGCTGTCGCATGCGGTTCGCGCTTCTGTTAGTATATCCGGTGGAGTTGAAGTAATATATGGCTCTTCTTCATTATTGAAAGTTGTCATATTTAAATTTTCACAATACAAGTAAAAAGAAAAGAAAATTTGAGAAAAATGGCGCGATGATTATTTTCTGCCGTAGCTGCGTGAAAATGTTGGCAAAGACGTTAGAGCATGCAGCCAAGTTTTTAAATTACCGAATAAACTTTATTTTTTTATTTTAAATAAACTGAATCTGTGAATGCACACTGTTGCTTTCCCGCCATTTTGACAGCGCGCTAGCGCTGCCTACTGACTGGCGCCGCGCGGCGATTAGTTCGAAATTTGAATAGCAACAGCGCGCGAAATGGCAAATAATACTGTTATGGAATTTGTATGGACTATAACTTAACTATTTGCTTTGGTAACACACGCGTTTTTTATGACCCGCTTTACATATTTAAAACCGGTGGAATTACATCAGCTTTACGAGCAACGGTGTTAAAAAATTAATTTTATGATGAGGGAAAAATTGTTTTCAGGTGATAAAAACGTTGAATCCCAAATTGCAATGAACAAAATGGTGTTTTTAAAATGTAAGGGTTAGCTTCCTCCGAGTGGCGACGAGATGCGACACAGCGTCGCATTTCATCGCTCACTTTTAAGATAGAGATACAATATAGAAACACAAAAGGTATTAGGACATTATCATCATCATTTCAGCCGAAAGACGTCCAGTCCACTGCTAAACATAAGCCGAGGTGCGTTTCAGAGGGAATAAAAAAAAATGTAATTTGCCCGGCCCAGTTTTCGAAAATGGCAATATCACATTGTACTGGGATCGGTCCATCATCACTGACAGGACCATTGTTAATAATAATAAATTTATTTTCAGTATCTTTACAACTTCTACAATATATCTTACAAAGGGGTCTCCTTTTAAGTATGAGGAATACCTGTGCTAGGAGGCCCCGCTCTTCTAAAGCTAGTACAATAGTATGTAGGAGTGTGCTTACATGGACTTTTACAATTTGGTAACTTATTAACTAATGGAAGAAGAAAAAAATAAAGCAAAATGTATACAAACAAAAACGATTAATTTAACACATGTACATTTATCGGTGGGAGTGGGTGTGTGTTGTGTAAGTGTATGTGTGTGTGTGTGTGTGTGTGTGTGTGTATGTATGTAAAGAGTGCGTCATTCGGAGATATGTTGGTGTATGCGTCACTTATCATCAGAACATCAGACGACAGTTTGTAAAAGAGTTTCAATGTCGTCATAGTTTTTGTTTTTTAGCCAATTTATCATAGATTTTTTACAATCTCGATAAGTCATGGGGAAAATATTTATAAGTTTATTTAGTTTGTTGTAGATGGAAGCGGATTGTCTGGTATACTGTCTTTTTGCGTAAGTCGTTTTAACAGAGACTTCCGGCGCAACAATTGTTGCCAATAAGCCTAATAATGTGCTGGTGGACCGAATCGATAGGCGTGCAATGATTGCTGACATTACCGTCCCGCATGACAGGAAACTCCTGAAAGCCTTAAGCGTTTTTAGTATTTGTTGTTGTAGCGGCAACAGATATACATCACCTGTGAAAATTTCAACTGTCTAGCTATCACGGTTCATTAGATACAGCCTGGTGACAGACAGACAGACAGACAGACGGACCGCGGAGTCTCAGTAATAGGGTCCCGTTTTTACCCTTTGGGTACGGAACCCTAAAAAGAGTTACCGCGGCCCTGGCACAAGCAACTGAAGGAACACGGGTGAGTTTTAGTCAGTAAAAGTCTGTCACGCCCTCCCGCCTCACCCATAGCGGGCGAAGTCATTACATGATTTCCCACCCAAAAAAAAAAAAGAAGAAGGGTAGGGTAGGTAAGTTGGGTAGGTAGGTAGGGTAGGTGAGGCGTAGGTTGGGTAAGTAGGGTAGGTAAGGCGTAGGTTGGGAAAGTACGGTAGATATGGTAGTTGAGGCGTATTTTGGGTAAGTAGGGTAGGTAAGGCGTAGGTAGGGTAGATAAGGCGTTGGTTGGGTAAGTAGGGTACGTAGGTAGGGTAGGTAAGGCGTAGGTTGGGTAAGTAGCGTAGGTAAGGCGTAGGTTGGGTAAGTAGGGTAGGTAGGTAGGGTAGGTAAGGCGTAGGTTGGGTAAGTAGGGTAGGTAGGTAGGGTAGGTAAGGCGTAGGTTGTAACTGCTCATCGGATATATTCATATATTATGGATTCGTGGCACTCGCGGAGTGACTGTGAGAAAATCTCTAGATTATTTAAACCACCTATTGATGCCTGGGAGGAACTTTTATCCGAATGGCAATGTAGGTGGGCTAATTCCATCAAGGGCCGACACCTCCACCAATTCTTTCCATCCGTTCGCGTGCGGCTGGCCAGCACGTGGCTGGAAGTGGATCACTGTGTTGTCCAATTTCTCACAGGACATGGTAACTTTAAAAGTTAATTATTTTCTTTTAAGCTCGTTG
Source organism: Orthosia gothica (assembly GCA_949775005.1). Classification (NCBI taxonomy): domain Eukaryota; kingdom Metazoa; phylum Arthropoda; class Insecta; order Lepidoptera; family Noctuidae; genus Orthosia; species Orthosia gothica. The sequence goes on from OX459070.1 coordinate 10,439,118, forward strand.
CCTTGCCTTTATGTCAGTGTTCTACATCTGACTGCGAATATGTACAATCTGCACATAATATCTTATGGGAGTGTATTCTTTGGCAGAATGAACGTAATATTATGTTGAATAATGTACAGGCTGCATCAGGAGTTGTTTACTATACGGACCTTGTGGAAACCAGAACAAATTTCCGTGCGTTCAAGCGTTTTTGCTATACTTATTATTGGAATCAAATATAACAGCTCACAATGTTAGGACTCATTAATATGTATTAATGCTAATTTTTTTTATCCGTGTTGCTAGGCAACTGGGTTTATCCCAGTTGTAAACGACCCTTTGTGCCTATTGGCCTTGTTTGTTCTGTCTCCTGCTTGATATGGAGGGAAGTGGAAATTTATATTTTTCCTACTCCTCCGTTATTCTTTTCTGATTAATTTCGTTGCGGGATCCAAGACAGTTAAATTAATTCTCCGGGACTTCGTCGAGCTTCATAGCCTCGGCGCTTTTCTGGTGGTCGCCACTGTTGATTCTGGCTTTCAGGAGTTGCAGTGGTTTGGGAATAGTGCGGTGGGATTGTCCAATAAAAATATTAGGGATTCGTATAATTATATTTTGTTGCCTGTCAATCTTTTTTTTTTTTTTATTTATGATGGGTTTGCTCTTGACTCTAGTCTAGGTCAGAGGTGACAGAGACAGAGTCTACGATGGAGTGAGCTTACCCAGAAGAAGCCTGTTCACTCTAACTTTGAAGAGATTCGGGTTGAATGCGTTCGGAAATCTATGGAAGGACGTGCATTTAAGTTCACTTTTGACATCTCAAACAGAATTTTTATTCACTTTACGAGTCTTTAACATGTGTCTTGCAGCGAGTTCTCTAATGTACTTACGTTAGTCTGTTATCATACTCAACATCAAGGTTTTTTGGATGAGCAAAGTAACTGTTTCGAGTTAAAACAGTGACCACTATCGCTAATGACTCGTCGGATAAATATCTAGTGCTGTTAATGAGCTTCCATAAATGTTTTAAACTGTTTTTGCAAGATGAATGCGTTTTGATGGTAAACCAGATAGGGGCGTATGTTTTTACGACAAACTTTACTATTGTCACAAGATTTTATTGCGGATATGCCGTAAGAATATACAAACGCAGTATGCGAATTGGTCTTATCAACCAGCATGCATGGGATAGCTTACCTGGGCTTCTGTGTAATAAATCAGGAGGACACGATCCATTTATGACAGCAGTAGTAATTTTTGTAAATATTTCTGGTCTGTACTGAAATATGTTGATATTTGTGGATATAGTTCACCTTCTAACTTTTCATAGTGGGCCAACGGCAGCGTCTCGCATTTCTCTAACGCTTTGCCAATTTGACCTATATTGATTATTGAGGCAAATTATCCATTGCAATGGTCGAGATAGTCTATTTTCCAAAAAACGAATGACGCCTCCCACTTTCCCTGTATTTGTGCTTGTTCCATCATTGCCATTAAACTTTCTGGTAATATATTTTCAGTCGTCAAAAAGCTGTGGATAGCTCCTTCAATATTTCCGATGTTAGAACCACATACTCAACATAAATACCAAACATAAATACTAAACATGCTAACACTTGGGATGAGGTTAGACAATATGCTCAACAAGGGTTTGATACCGTCTATAAATGGCTGCATTACAACTTGCTAACACTAAATGTGGATAAGACGAAATTTATGATTTACTCACTTAAGCTGCAAGATCAACCTGATTTCGACTTAAAAGCTCACTCTTGTGATAATATCAACCAGTGTTCCTGTCCTGGCTTGGATAAAACTAGTTCCATTAAGTATCTTGGTATAATTATAGATTCCAGACTCAGCTTCCAACAACATATAGAATCCCTCGTTAAACGTATACGCAAATTAATTTAAATATTTAAAAACCTACGACATATTTCCAATTCATCAGTTCTTAAGAAAGTTTACTTCGCATTATGCCAATCACTTATATCATATTGCATTACCACATGGGGCGGTTCCTCTAAATCATACATGATCAATCTAGAAAGAGCCCAAAGAGCAGTATTAAAAGTTAGTTGCTTTTTCCCAATCCTATACCCAACTTCTGAACTTTATCAACAATGCCAGGTACTTACAGTCCGGCAATTATTCATTATCATGACGGTATTAAAAAAACACGCTGAACTACCCCTAGATCCCGATCTCCTAACACAAAACAGAAGATCAACCAATGTTTGTCCAATCATCCGTTACAACACAAGTTTCTCTCAACGGTTTTTCTGCTTTCTTGGTTCCTTTTACAAATCTCTTTCGTATGCGTGTATATAAATAGATTATTATTCATAGAGTTGTACTCTATGAATAATAATCTATTTATATACACGCATACGAAAGAGATTTGTAAAAGGAAATTAAGGAATTGGCTGTTAAACCTTGACTACATTTCCACGGAAAATATTTTAAAACCAGTGTCATAAACTCATACACGCACATTTACACTCACACTCTTACACTCACACATTTACACCCTCACATTACACTTATACAATCACACATGCACACATCCTTCTCATTTCTCCATTCTCATTAGTTACATAGGTATAGGTCTACCAGAATCTCATGGCATTTTTTATTTTTTTTAAATTGTGATTTTCATATGGCAATGTCAATTGTCACCTGTCAAATCAAAGTACTTGATGTGTCAACCACTGCTGAATTTTTTTGATATTATTTTGAAAATTTGTTATTTTTGTGAAAATGTCGAAAAACCCACTTCGATCTCAAGCGAGACATATTGTTTTCAATATGTATCATAAAATAAGGGAAGATGAAGGCGTAAATCAAACTCAATCTTTGATTTTAAAGTGCGTCGTAGAGTGGACCGGTAAGTTGGACTGACTTGTTTTGATACTTTTAGTTTACTTTATATTTTTCTTACTTAATTTTTATTTCTTTCCATTACTATTATATGGTAAATCGTAGGTCAGGGCACATCGAGTGATGGCCGGAAGGAAATGGCAACGGTAATGTAACTGTTACTAATTATTCGACAAGATATTGATTTTAACGGAGATTGAGAATCTTTGACGTAAGAAAAATATTAAGTAATAATCTGCGCCCTGCAGTGGAACGTGTATATAGACGGGAGTTTTTGGCGGGCTTTTGTCGAGTGAAGTTCAGTGGCTGTTAATATTATTTGCAAATTGATTCCTAGTGGATATTGTGATAAATTATTGGTGTAGTTTTGTGTCTCAACTGTCTACGCAACTGGACAATTTGTAAAATCATTGAGAGAGGCGATCTCGGGATAGTGGAGCGGAGTATTTTATTGTAGTTTGACTGCCTCTACAAAGCTTACTGGGAAGACTGACTCGATACAATTTACTGCCAAATACTCCAAAAAATATTAGAATCTGTTACATCCGCATTCTAATGCATACTAAAGAATAAATATAAGATCCAAAACTCTTTCCAAAGACGTGGCTAAAAGGTCCTAGCAACCAGGCCATAAAACTTACATAAAAAAAAGTATATATAGACTGATGATGATGAAGTATAAGTAACATGATACATTTTATTATTTTTTACAGACTTTATACATAAAGAGATTGGTTTTGAATATGTTAAATGCCAATGAAAAAGAACCATTTTGATGGAGAGAGATGGCATAAAACTACAAAGATACAAGTTTTTGAAATGCCAGTGGAGTTCATGGGATCGTATTCTAGTTTTCTAGTACTGAATGAGGTTTTAAGTTATTAGTATGATTTAAATGATATATAATAAATTAGTACATAAATTAATATTCAATTGATTTATTTTTCCTATGTTAAGAACCCGATGTATAACAACATTATTCATACACATACCTATAATACTCAGAGTGGATCTTTGTGTCTCTGAATTGGTTGCAAGACCCCGCGCAGTAGCTATTTTCGTGTCAATGTTGAAGGTGAAGATAGCATTGTATAACTGTCTCTTTCATTCGCTTATGTATGTCACATCGTCCTATCTCGCTTAGTCTATGCAGTATACTCGATGAAAAACTGTTTCTTACGCAATGGTTGGCAGGACCAAGTTCAAAGACACAAAGATCCGCTGTGACTACTATAATATAGGTAACTCATGTTCATTAATACTAAAGACATAAATAAAAATTAAACAGTATCAAGATCGTTTAATCCAATTTCCCCAGTATTGCACACAACAAATTTTTATTTCCACATTTGCCATGAGATTCCGGTAGACCTATAAAGAGAAACAAACATCCATCCTCATAAACTTTCGCATTTATAATAGTAATTAGCTTCTGCCAGCGGCTTCGCCCGCATGAAAGTCTTACCCGAGGGAACATATTCCCGGGGTAAAATCCTATGTGCTAATCCTGACTATAATCTGCATTGTTAAGAAGTAAAAAACATACACTCACAAACTTTCGCCTTTATAAAATTAGTGTCATAGTAGTAGGAAGTGCGATTAGTAAGAAGTAATATTAGAACAATTAATTTTCCACTACAATAGAATCATAACAATATCACACATCACCCATCACATCATCTCTGTTTATCACACAAGTGCGAACCGCCTAGAGGAAGCCTCAACAGCCCTACATTTATAATATCCTCTGACGGGTGTAATGCCCTGAAAATGGGATCCGTAATGATATCTGTCATGGAGGTAACGCGTGACACATATGAATGCAACGTGTGAATACAAAATACGAATGGGATTTAGTTTTATTCATAGGAACAGAGATTTAATCTGGTATGGAAATAAATATCATGCGAAATATTATTGTGAACGAAATACATACATAACTTCATACCTATATCCACACAGGTGATGGAAAAAAAATATTATTAGCCGCAGAGTTGCGGCTATTATGCTTTTTAGGGTTCCGTACCCAAAGGGTAAAAACGGGACCCTATTACTGAGACTCCGCGGTCCGTCTGTCTGTCTGTCTGTCTGTCTGTCTGTCTGTCACCAAGCTGTATCTCATGAACCGTGATAGCTAGACAATTGAAATTTTCACAGGTGATGTATATCTGTTGCCGCTACAACAACAAATACTAAAAACCAAATAAAATAAATATTTAAGGGGGGCTCCCATACAAGAAACTTTTTTTTGCCGTTTTTTTTACGAAAATGGTACGGAACCCTTCGTGCGCGAGTCCGACTCGCACTTGGCCGGTTTTTACAGACATGTTTAAATCCCATATTAAACAAAACGATTTTTTGTTTATGATAGGCTTACCTTAAAAGACACACTATTCTTAAGTCTCTCGAGAATAGAATAGAACTCAATTAATTGTACACAAAAAAAAGTTACACATCTCTTTTATAACAACTTAAAAGTATGGTTCAAGTTTCTGTGAGATAGGGTACGAGAGCGAAGTTGCGGGTAAGAGCTTGTATCTGAAATGGTAATGGAAGATATATTTTTACCGAATTAATGATACTATTCTAGATACCGTCAACTGATCGCACTAATGATATCTATATACTACTTATTCAATACAGCTCATATCATCCATTCCATGTCCATTAAATAGATATTACTATTAATGTAGTTTGACTCATACTACCATTACCCATATCGGTGGCTTACGAGAGCCCCTATATTTTAAGTTATTTTCTCCACTTGACTCAATCAAATTGACAGTTATAACTATTTATATAAAGGCATTAATCGAGGATTTTCGACTCATGATGACAAATGCGATTAGAAGAAGCTACCTTCAAAATGACTTAGTAGAATTTAGTCTTTGTAGTTGTCACATACATGCATAGATGAACACACGCCTTTTTCCCATGGGGTGGACAGAAACTACAGAACGTCTTCTGCTAAGATCCTAACATAACCCTTAGGTTTCCTGTACATACATTTAGTTATCGACATACACGCACGCCGGTTATGGGTATTGCGCACAGTTACAGATATCGACCGATGATAAACAATATCATCATCCATCTCGCATCCAGCAGATTCCCGCAGTCCTGACCAGGTCATCACTCCACCTAAAGCGAGACCTGCCAATGCTACTTCTTTTGGTACGCGGTGGCCACTCCAGAACTTTTCGGCCCCATCGACCATCAGTTCTGCGAGCAATGTGCCCTGCCACTTAATTTAAACAACATCGTTGATTACATATAACCGTATTTTTTGAAAATTTACTATCAACTAGATACCTTCCACGATTACCTTTTTTTTTTTGTTTACCCGGACAAAGCTTCAAAAGGCGCCTGGAGTTAAGAGAAAAGGCCAGGGAGTGTGGGATTTTTACCTCACTAAAACTACCCCGGTGATCACCAGCAGTACATAGAAGAAATGTCATGACCTCTCAAAAGACCACGCCAGAACCCCTTCTGTGCATCGCCTGTTAGGGCACGTGCCTGGCGGTTCCACGATTACCTAGAAGCTCATCGCTACACTGCACCACAACTCAATCGGACCGAATTACCCCTACAAATTAGTGCCATCACTGATGTTAACAACACTTTGATGAGGTAATTACAGGCCAATTACTCAGCAGACGGTAATTAAGACACTTGAGGTAGCTAGGATGGTATCAATATTATTATGGCGTCTCCAGGATAAGTTTTGCTAACGAGCTGTGTCATGCGGTTTTCGTTAAGGTAAATATTGGTTGGTTATGCAACGCCTTGTGCTAAACCATCTATAGCTTCAACCTTTCAGCTATATTGGGTCGGATTGCAGTTGTAGTTATGCTACAAAATGATAGATTCCTATTTTCCATGTCTGAACTGAATATCATTTAAATCTTTTCAAGCTTTATTCGGGTTTGATTTTCAGATCTAGCAGTTGCCATAGAATACAAGTAGGAATGGTTGGTTTAGAAGGAGGTACAGTTATTTTAATTTTTTTTTTGTTAATATCCCACTAACCCGAAGACATAAAGCAATATATTAAAGGCTTTAAAATGATTAAAATTTTGCATAAAAAGAGGCATAGACCGTAAAATTGCAATGCAATTATATAGAAGGATTCATCAAAAATATATATTCAAAATTCATGTAGGTATACCTCACAATTCACGCCTTTACAGCTTGCATTTTATTTTCCAATTATGGGTAGAAAAATATATGTATTGAAGCTTTATGAACCATCTTTTGTATTCACAGCTGCACTTTTTAAGCTGTTATTTTCTTTTTCACTTTCAAACAAAATGGTTTTATTAAAAAGATATTTTGTCACATTCATGTTCTTTTTACCGCCCTCGAATATATTATTACCACGATGACTCATGAAAAACAATTTAAATGTCCGTGACGTCAGACCATTGTCAAAACCATAGCGTGTAACTGGTATATGTGGCCACATTAAAGCTGATTACTCCCTGACCTTGTAGAAGATTGATGATTTATAGGCCGGACAATAAATTACGGATGTAATTTGAGGTCCTTTGTAACGATTTAGTGGCACTGCGAGAATCGATAGCACTAAAAACGAGAAAAATGCTTTTGGGGAAGGAATTATATTTTTAGACATTATTAATGGTGGAGTTTATTTTTACAGTGTTTTTCGCTTGTTTCTGCCGCTGATATTGGAATTACAGGAAAATGGAACTCTTTGTGCTTGCTAAATAAACTGTCAGCAACAGTTTTGAAATTCTTCTAACATTAATTTTTCATTTGGAATCAATTAATTTCATCTAAATGATTCCGGGGAAAAAACAGGATGTAATAATACTAATTTATAGTTACCAACAGAAGTAGTTACTGCCATCACTTTTTATAACAAATAGATTGGCTTAGATTTTTAATTTAGTTAACCTAGACTGATAATTAACAAACATAATACCCAGTTATATGCACCAAAGACCTTATAATTAGACTCGAGTACCTTCTCCGACCTTTCCATAAAATAATACCTCGACTGGTAAACAAATACTTACAAAACCTCTTGTGACCTAACGACGAACGATGTCAAAAATAACCTTAAATACTACATTATCAAGAGATACATTTTTTTTATGTTCGTATGAACGTAACTCACTCCCTGTGTCTGACCCAAATGAATATTTACGGCGAATTCTGCGGGCTAAACCACTCTCTCTCGCTCGTTTCCGTAAGTGTGTCCGTGGCATCAACAGTGGGCCCTATCAGAATATCAGCGCAGCGTTACCTTTTTTGGTTATCGCTGCACATGCTGAGATAGGAGCCTTTTTGGTCTCGCACGGGGTTTTTATTTTATTATTGTTTAATTTTATGCTTATTTCTCGTGTCTCCTGTGCGGGTCACAAATAAATATTTTTCTTTCTTTTTTCTTTTTCTTTCTTTGATGTGACAAAATTGGCGAATACCGGTATAAGTTATTGGCTTATTTTTAAAGGGTTTGGACCAAAATACATTGGTCACTGGCCCTTTTTATTGGGCGCTAATTGTTCAGTTTCAATTAGTTGGCAAAAACCGCGTCAGTACCTTCGTGCCTTTATATTTTTTATTCAATTACCTTTAAATACTTTCCTTTGTTATTTCTGTTATCATGGCCACATCAAATTAGACAAAGACTGCGTTTTGCATTTAAATGTTCATTGATATTGAGGTTATAAAATATGTCCCATGTTATTGTTGAACATAGAACATAAGCGAAAAAGGCATTTCTGACACGCCTACGCCCGAAAAAGCTTACTTAATAATTTTATGAAAATTAACTTGAAGGTATTTTTACCAAGTTAGGAATTTCCAAGTCCAATTCTGTTTCAATTTCATTTAGGAATTAATATTTACGGAAAATTCAGTACATTTGCGGGCAGAAGCGCTGATGTGACAAATGTGAATACTGCTATATTTCATTGCCCCGTTCGTATTTTTGCATGATATTGGAAACTAAAATATTTTAGTTGCAAACTCTTATTTCAAAACTTTTAAGAAAATCATTTAGTTTTTCCACCTTTGAAGAAACATACATATTTACTTACATCGGGCAGATTCATTTTAATTAGTGATTCATAGTTTTTAATTTAGGATTAGTATAAAAAACAGGCGCCAATATACGCCCTTGGAGAACTCCTTTATTTACCCCTGTTAATTTTCTATAACAATTCCCGTTGCACCTTTGCGGCCCCTGTTTGGGAGTACTTTAGGAGGGTTACAAGATAGTGCGGTGGGCCCATTTCAATCTTAACCCAAAACATACCGAGTGTTGGCATAAACAACGCAGTCAAAAGCCTACTTCAAGTCAACAAAACACGAGATCAGGGTTGTATTGACCCTGTAGTTCATGTTATTCGTGCCTTGCTTAGAGTATTATGATGTCTCAAAAAAATGGAACATAATGATAATGATTTATTTAATTTACGAACTTGAACTTTCAGCTTGGCTCCAATTACACACAAATACATAATTAATTATATTCATGCTTTTTTCTCATGAGGGTAGAAAGAAACTATATAAATTTCTGCTTATCCTCCCTTAAATTCATGTTTGATATTATGATAAATTAAATGAATTCACTCAGATCGAGTGGGAAGTTATGATAATATTTTATACAGGTAGAACAAACCTTTATTTTACCTGTATAGAATATATATTCGAAGTTTTTTTTGTTTGTTTTTGTTTTTTTTTTGTTTTTAAAAAAAAAAAAACGTTGCCCCACACTAGGAATTTCTTCCTGTATCGTGGGTGCGTTTACAAACATATAAACTCACATTCACAACACCCAGAGCCGGAACAACTATCTGTAGGTCATACAAATATTTGTTCCGTGCGGGAATCGAACCCGCGACACGCAGCGCAGCAGTCAATCGCTCAACCACTGCGCCAACCGTGCGCCCAAGATCAAAGATCCAAGATCCAAGTTGTTTATTATTATTGAAACGTGAAAGCACAAGTTGCATGTACCGGTGAAGTTCTTAGTACATAACTTAGTAACTTATCAGTTACCACAAATTGAAACAGTTTGAGGCTGCCGTGATCAATAACAAGTTAAGTCCAAGTCGGCGATTGATCAAACAGTTTGATTTTCATTATTGCTGCTGGACTGATCAGCTAAATAGAAAATAGATTTTTCGTAAAAGTTTGACTATTTTCAGCAAAGCATAAATCTTAAGTATTAACTAACCTGAATGTATTGCCCAAAATAAAAACAGGGCAAGAATAAGCAACTTCGCTAAGCCTATCTTTCATCAACATTCTTGTTAACCAATCAAAACACGACTATCCCGAAATGCTCCAAATCCTCAGCATAAAACCTATCTCAAACTATTCTGCTTAGGAAATAAATAACGTAAGTACAAACGGCCTTTCCGGAGGTGTAAGTAAAACATCCCTTCCTGACCCGGACCAAGTTACAAGGTAAACAATGACTCCTTAGAGTTTTGGCCTTAAACGCTTCTACGTCTGTTGAATACAGAGCGAAGAATAATATTTGTTGTGGTCGTAAGAGATTTGTGGTTTGTGTACGCTCGCAAAGTTGAAGATGTACCAACCGTGTGTGGCCCAGTGATGTAAATATTTATAGAGTTTTAAAGTGCAATGTGAAAGTTGAAAGTACAGGATCGTAAGATCCTGTTGTCAGTATTTGTGCGTTCAGTATTTTGTCGTATGAGATGAATTTTGGATTTTGAATTTTTTTCATACCGCATTGTATTTAAAGGTGCTACACTCGTTTGCTCGTTTCAAAAATTCAATAAAAACTTTCGGTTGACGGTCAAATAAGATTAACAAAAGACATATAAAACGAAAATTAACAAAATATAATTTTGCCGACGATAAAGCCTTGCTTGAGCAAAATTGTAAGCTTGGGGATTAAAAGTTTCCCCGCTCATATTTAGAACATGGGCCGGTTTCTGAGTTAAGTAAAGCAGCAATAATCAGTTGAGTATTTAATTTAGGAAGCGTTTGAGTATTTTACGTTTCTCAATTGAGAATCTACCTAGCTCAGTTAAGTAACTACTTAAGTATGGACCCGTCAAAGTTAGAGATGTGCAACTCGAGTTAACTCGAGTTGCGGCTAACTCGAGTTGACTTGAGTGGTATTCTTCCGAACTCGAGTTGCTATTAACAAAATCTAAAATAAAATATAATAAATAACGGAATACCGGGACCATTCGGAATTTTAGAAACCGTGACGTCAGCAGAGCTGACGTCACGATCTCCACCGCTAGGCTCAAACATTGCAAAAACGAATACACCCAATTTATTTGCTTATGTTTTTATTCTTACAATTAAGAAAGCCTCAAAATCTAAATAAATAATACAAATCGTACTCACAAGATATTGCAATTAAACATCAGCAGTCTTTACAAATTCTTCGTTTTTTTTGTGGCTTCGCAGCGGCTCGTCATTTCAATACCAGCAATGGCAATAATGGCGTCGTCGTTGCGAAGTCATTACACTTATTATTTTTTACAAATTGCAGGTAACATTAATTAAAGTAACAAACTATGATTTGTTAATTCGTTTTACTATTTTTACCACTCGATTTTACATTGAGTTAATTATTTATTGCTTAAAACATTTTAATAGTCACGCGCTATGTTATGCCGCTTAACCAACAGTAGTTCAAAAATATCAACCAAAAATAATTATTAAACTGAAGCAAATCGCATATTTATTAAGAAATGAATTAAGCAATAGATAACTTGTTTTTTAACCTAAGTTTGAAGAAAACTTCAGTGGACCACTGATAAAGTAACTGCGAGTCATAACACAGATTTTTAAATTGAAAAGTAGCAGACTGACTACAATAATCAAATCTCTACTAATTTAAACCTATCCAGTCATATTTAACTGTTAAGTTTTAGCCTAAAGTTAATTTTTTTATAGTTTAAGTTAGCCTTGCGTCGACACGGCCATTCTGCGAGACGGTGTGCGTGCCCGGCACCAGTCGCGGTTCTGAAAATGAAAATATTTTTCTCTGAGCTAGGTATCCATTCACAGGTATACTAGCTGACAACTTGTTTGTGATCAGAGCTGCTGTTGTTCCAAAATGATTTCTAAAGTTTATTTATCTTAGCATAATTTAGCTTGAACTTTTCAATGATAACCGATCCCAACAATACAAGTTATCAGCCATTACTTTTATACCTTGTTAATCTTAAACATAAGGTTATCTAGTTAGGTAGTTATAGATAGCGAAGTAAATATGGGAAGAATAAAGTTCATTTGAGAGTTAATAAATAGGATTTGCTGTAAATTTGGAAAGTGAGTGAAGATATTGAAGTGCTTGTAACGCTACACGGTTACTTACACGTTTATTTAGATTTGTCAATACAAATGCTCCACGCATGCATGCATGACTTTATTTCTCGTAGAGAGGGATGATGCTGTGGTGCTGGGCGGTCTTATTATTTATTCTTTTTTTTTTTTTTTTTTTTTTTTTTTTTTTTTTTTTTTTTTTTGGTCTTGTACGCCGTGGTCCACAGAGGCTCTAAAGGAAAAGGAAACTAGGGTGGTGCTGAGGCCTAGGCCTTATATTTATGACCGTGGTCCTCAGAGGCTCTAAGTGAAAAGAAAATACAAATAAGGTTCTTACGTAGCTACGTAACGTGCGTACGTTTATTCAGCTTGTTAGGGTTTGATGCTGTGGTGCTGAGCGGTCTCGTACGCCGTGGTCCACAGGGGCTCTAAAGGATCTGGGAAGGACGATGCTGTGGCCTAGGCTTTATTTTGACCGTGGTCCACAGTGGCTCTGAAAACTTTTGTTGCAACTTTGTTGATAAAACTCACGGGAATGATGCTGCGGTGCTGAGCGGTCTTGTACGCCGTGGTCCGCAGGGGTTCTAAAGGATTGGGAAAGGACGATGCTGTGGCCTAGGCCTTATTATTTTGACCGTGGTCCACAGAGGCTCTGAAAAGAGTGTTGTAGGGAAGCGGGGAATACGGATTGTACAGTCTTACTATGGTATCAGCCAGTCAACAAAGACAAAGGCCAGTAACGGATCTCCTTACTGTTGTTGCTGTTTTATAAGTCATTCAAACTCAATAGCACAGTTGATATCAAGATAACAGTAAGAAGGCAGAAACTTACATAGTTTAAGAGTCCAACAGCTGGGCAGCTTGGGAGGTAGACGGCTGTGGCTCCTTCGACGGCGGCGTACTGATGATCTCAGATGTAATCTGTTGTAGTGTGTCATCGACCAAGTTTGTCGATGAGTCTTCAGCCAGCCGGAGGGCCACTTGTTGAAGGTCATCTTCGTTATTTATCGACACGGTTTCCTGCTCGCCTGGTTGTGGTGCTCGGCGCAGCTGGTCGTGAGCCACCTTACGTGGACGTCCTCTGCCGGTCACACGTTTCACTATGTATCGGTCGTTGTCCAGGATCTTATATATCTCGTATGGCTCGCTGTATTTCAAGTCTAGAGACGTCTGGTTTCGGGGATTGTTCTTGACGAGTACGTAATCTCCTCGCTGAAACGGACGCATTTTCGCCTTGCTCCTGTCAAATCTTTGCTTGTCATATTGTCCCGCAGCTGTCATTTTCTCCTGCACGTGTTGCTCAAGCAAGTCAAAATCTATGCATTCGTTATTAATATTTACCAACCTTAGTAGTTCTGGGGGTACATTGTGTTGGCGGCGGGTCAGCAGTGAAAGCGGTGCGACCCCCGTTACTCTATGTGGAGTGCAGTTAAATGCAAGCTGTAAAGCTTCTAGCGCCGTCTGCCATTCTTCAGTGTCGTAATTTTTTATCATGGTTAGTGCGTTTTTTAAAGTGCCCATAATGCGCTCGACCTGTCCGTTTGCTCGGCTTACTCCTGGCGCAATAGAATGTATGTCGATTCCGAAACGTTCTGAGTAGACTTTGAATTCACCAAGAAACTCTCGACCTCCATCCACCATGACTTGCACTGGGGTTCCGAATAGATGCACGACACGTTTCAAAGCTGCAAGGCTGTTGCTTGTGCTCTTGTCATTTGAGTAGCTAAGCAGGATGTATTTGGTGTATGCGTCAATCGTAACAATTACATACTCATCTCGTCCCTCAGCACTTCTCGTACCCAGCTTGCCAGTAATATCCATATGGATGACCTGGAACGCTGCAGTGGGCTTCTGAATCGGATGAAGCTGGGCTTGGATAGCACCCGACGGCCCTTTCGAGGTCTTACATACAACACAATTGTCCACAAACCTCCTGACGATTGTATTCATTTTGTGGAACCAGTATGTTTCCCTCAGCTTCTGTAAGGTTTTCTCCCATCCGGGGTGATGCAGAGCGACATGGAAAGAGTTTATCAGGCTCCACTGGAATGACTTAGGGACTACAATTGGTTTATGTATACCAAGTATAGAATCCGTGAGAGTCTTCTTAAGCACTCCTTCTTCCAGGACGTAGCCTTCAGTTGGACTATTGCCACTCATTGTTTCTATAAGTGGGCGCAACACGTCGTCGCGGCGCTGCTCGATCTGCAGCCACTCAGTGTCTCTCGTCATTAAGTTGACAGACATTTCAGTGTATGGATTCCTGCTGAAAAAATCCGCGTGCTGTAACCGCTCACCTTTTCTATACTCGACCTCGAACTCGTAATTCTGCAGGAAGGCCCACCACCTATGTATTCGAGGCAGGAGATCCTTTTTGTTCTTGGACGCTTTCAAGGCGTTACAGTCTGTTATTACCTTGAATTTTCGGCCGTATATGTAATGCCGAAAATGCTTGACTGCCCTTACTACCGCCAGGGTCTCGAGCTCGTACGAGTGGTAACGGCTCTCGGCTTCGGTGGTGCACTGGCTCATGTACGCGACTGGGTGCTGGCGACCGCCGACGGTCTGCACGAGCACCGCCCCGTAGCCGATGCTGCTGGCGTCCGTGTAGAGCTCGATTGGTGCGTCTTCCTGAAATAGCATAAGGGTAGGCGCAGTAGACAGGTGTTGTATGATATGGTTTAGAGCCTCATCATGCTTTTCGTTCCATTCCCATTTCGTATCGTTCTTGGTCAATTCATAGAGTGGAACCATCACACGCGAGAAATTGGATATGAAGCGTCTGAAGTATCCAGCCAATCCGTTAAACTGCCTAACTTGTTTGACAGTTTTCGGGATTGGTGCCTTCGTTAAAGCCTCCACTTTTCTTGGACTAGGGCTGACTTGTCCGTCAGAAATAATATTGCCCAAATACTCGATGGAGCGTTTAAAGAAGGCAGTTTTATCTACATTGATCGAAAAACCGGCATTTTGGAGGGCAATCAATATACGTTCGATATGGGCTAGGCCCTCAGGGAATACCCTACATTTTGACAAAACGTCATCAACATATACCTGGCAAACCTGGTCTACTGAGCTCAAGAGGTGAGCTAGGGCCCTATTTATACAACGCTGATAGACTGACACCGCGTTACTGAGACCGAAGGGCATGGTCAAATATTCGTATAGACCGTCCGGCGTAACAAAGGCTGTTTTCTCAATTGAGCCATCTGAAATCGGTATTTGGTGGAATCCAGCTGCCATGTCTATTGTCGAAAAAAATAATAACCCCCCGCTAGTTGATCTATTTGATCTGAAATGATCGGTAACGGATAGTGGTCTCTCAGAGTGTTTCTGTTTAGTTCGCGGTAGTCCACGCACATGCGGTCCTTTCCATTTTTCTTTTTAACCGACTTTCCAAAAAAGAGGAGGTTATCAATTCGACTGTATTTTTTTTTTTTAACCGACTTTCCAAAAAAGAGGAGGTTATCAATTCGACTGTATTTTTTTTTTTTTTTATGTTTGTTACCTCAGAACTTTTTACTGGGTGAACCGATTTCGATGATTCTTTTTTTATTTGAAAGCTGGTGCTTGTCATGTGGTCCCATTAAAATTTCATCAAGATCTGATGAAGAACTTTGGTGATATACATCAGAACTCTACAATAAATGACTGCAAATCACTCAGGATAGCTGCAATCGCATATTTGTTTATTGTTTTTACCATGACATAACATAAAATCACACAAGTACGCTCTAAAGAGGGTACGCAAGTGTGATCAGTTAACCCTGGTAAACCCTCATTCCACTGGTTTTGTTAAAGTTTCATGTTATTGGGAAAATCAATTCTGGCTTCACTTTGGGCATTATAGGTACCTAACCTATAGAACTGGTCCATTATGTACCACAACTAAAAAGTGAAAAATAAAAAAATATTTTTACAAAAAATACAACCGACTTCCAAATAAAAACACTACAAAGTGAAAAATAAATTCAATTTCGGAAGTCGGTGTCAAAAAACGAAGAAACGAAATAGGAACACCGACTTCCGAAATTGAATTTATTTTTCACTTTGTAGTGTTTTTATTTGGAAGTCGGTTGTATTTTTTGTAAAAAGATTTTTTTTACTAATATTATTGGGCTGGAAAAAGGTGATTTACTTTCGCGGATAATTTTATGCTCGAGTAATTCATTGACTATTTCTCGTACTTTTTCGCGTTCAACCGGGCTCAATCGGTAAGGCCTGCGTTCGACACACTTGCTATCATCTTTTAAAGCGTATTTCGAGCTCACCGGTATTGACGCGTGAGCGAGGGTAACCGTGAATAAACAAGTGTTCGAACTTGTTCAACAAAATTTTCAATTCGTTGATTTGATCGTCATTAGTCAGGTCACAATTTAGAGTATCAAACTTTTCACTTTGAGATCGCACGTGGTAAACAACCGGTTGATGAACCAAAGTTACACCCCGAGAGTTCACCACGACGCTTAAGTTGTTTTTTTCTACAAGATTCATACCTATCAGTATGTCTGAGCACACTTCGTAGTCCGGCACCACGTGAAATTCAAGTTCTATTCGTAAACTATCGATTACACAAATTGATGTCAATGTTGAAAGAGATATTACCGTAAATTGACCTAATCCCTTCAAGTAACTTACTCGGTCAACTCGTTGCCCGGGTAGTTTAGCGGCGACAGACTCGCGTATTACTGAACATTCGGCTCCACTGTCAAAAATTGCGAGTCTGTTTAAGTTCCCAGCTACCACTAGCATCGAGTTCAATTTAGATGTACCTACATAGTTGACGTTGGAAACCACTGCGCTTTCTCGCTTATAACACGTTTCGTAAGTGTGACCTATCCTTGAACAGAACGTGCACGTAGGTTTACCTATATTTTGAGGCGAGGTTTTATCATATTGACGCGGTTGAGAATTTCCACTTTTGTCACGGTAACGACAGTCACGTGCATCATGACCGGGCTTTTTGCAGATTTGACAAAACAACGATGGCTTATCAAAACGTGGTCGCTTAGCAGGACCCGGATGTGCACCTGATGTACCCGACTGAGGGCGCTTCACGCTTCGTATAGAAGATGCAACCGAAATAAGTTCGGGTACTGATTTGGCCCTGGCATTCAACAGTTCGATTCTCAACCTCTCGTCTCCAATGCAACCGATGACTGCCTCAACTGCGTCATCATTTGATAACTTATCTTTAGTAATACGTCTCCATAATAATCAGGCTTGTGACAAGAACTGCGCGATGTCTATGGAATTATCATAATTATGTTCCCTAAAGCGCACAATATCCCGGGAGTACCTATTCTCCGGTTCAAACGTCGTTATAAGAACATCACGCAATTCTTGCCACGTGGTGGTAGACACAAGCCAATTGTCGACCCATAACCTCGCGCGTCCTTTGAGCAAACTACCAACTTTCATTCGCACTTCATAATCGCTCAGATCATAAGTTTCCATGGCTGTGGTCACATGCTGACACCATTCTCTAACCCCAATATTGGCGTCCGGGTCGTATGAGGGCAAAAACACTTCATTTATTTTGACTTTGGGCGTATCTGGTTGTGTCGTCATACGATCGGACATGTGCTTCATCATTTGCAACATCTGAGTGAAAAACTCCGTCGGTACCCCATTAACAGAAGCGTTCTCATTATTCAAGCCAGATGGACCGGCAGAAGTGCGGTTCAATCCCACTTCTGATAACGGAATACCGGGACCATTCGGAATTTTAGAAACCGTGACGTCAGCAGAGCTGACGTCACCATCTCCACCGCTAGGCTCAAACATTGCAAAAACGAATACACCCAATTTATTTGCTTATGTTTTTATTCTTACAATTAAGAAAGCCTCAAAATCTAAATAAATAATACAAATCGTACTCACAAGATATTGCAATTAAACATCAGCAGTCTTTACAAATTCTTCGTTTTTTTTGTGGCTTCGCAGCGGCTCGTCATTTCAATACCAGCAATGGCAATAATGGCGTCGTCGTTGCGAAGTCATTACACTTATTATTTTTTACAAATTGCAGGTAACATTAATTAAAGTAACAAACTATTATTTGTTAATTCGTTTTACTGTTTTTACCACTCGATTTTACATTGGGTTAATTATTTATTGCTTAAAACATTTTAATAGTCACGCGCTATGTTATGCCGCTTGACCAACAGTAGTTCAAAAATATCAACCAAAAATAATTATTAAACTGAAGCAAATCGCATATTTATTAAGAAATGAATTAAGCAATAGATAACTTGTTTTTTAACCTAAGTTTGAAGAAAACTTCAGTGGACCACTGATAAAGTAACTGCGAGTCATAACACAGATTTTTAAATTGAAAAATAGCAAACTGACTACAATAATCAAATCTCTACTAATTTAAACCTATCCAGTCATATTTAACTGTTAAGTTTTAGCCTAAAGTTAATATTTTTAAAGTTTAAGTTAGCCTTGCGTCGACATAAAGAACAACCAAAAACACACATGTCAAACATTTAAACCATTATTTCTTAAATGTGTTCGTACAACAATATCAATATTATTAAAGTTCGAATAAAAAAAAGGTAGAAGCAAAACCAATAACCAACATTAAAAAGCATTACGATAGCCAGGAGTTTGGAACTATTATGATAACAAATTAAAGAATGCTACAAAGCTAACCATTTTGCGATCAAGGTAATATTTTTTAAATTAGTCGGATTATAACCGTTTGACGTGAAAAAAAGTTGTCCCCAACGAATAGGGTATAAGTTTAAAATGTTTTTTTTTTGGCCAGTGGTGTCCCACTCCTGGGCTAAGGCTTCCCCCATTCCTTCCATTTCCCTCGGTGTTGTGCCTCATCTCGTACATTCTCGAGGAAGTTATCCAATTGTCTGTCAAATATGTATATATGTAAAAAAGTGGTTTTTCTAACTAACGAAGCTACGTTGCGCTAACTCGAGTTGCGCAACTCGAGTTATGTGCATTTCAACTCGGGTTAACTCGAGTCGTGTTTATCCCGAGTTGGCACATCGCTAATCAAAGTTCCATTCACTTTTTCTTTCACTCTTACGTTCCATTTTACAAAAGGAATCCGAGATATCACAAGATTGCATAAAATTTACTATTATAAATTTTATACACCTATAAAAAGTACGTTCTTATTATAACTGTTATGACCGACGTGAAGACGTGGACACTCACGATACGGCTGGTGCATCAATTTAAAATCGCTCAGCGAGCTATGAAAAGGGTTATGATCGGAGTCAGAAGTGATCCGGCAGGAATCCAAAGTTTTCGACATAGCTCACAGAATAAACAAGCTGAAGTGGCAATGGACCATATAAGCCGTAACGTGGGATGCCCTCAGGCTAGGTGGAGTGACGATCTTCGCAGGGTGGCTGGTAGCAGTTGGATAAGATTTGCCGAAAATCGAAGCAAATGGCTTGCAATCGGAAAGGCCTATGTCCAGCAGTGGACTGCTATAGGCTGATGATGATGTTATCCGCGACTTCCTCAGTGTCAAAACAGCAAATGAACACAAAAGGTTTGTTTTATTTTTTTACACGGAACCCCATTTTTTTCTTTTATAAAAGTAGCCAAGTTACCCCTTATTACATCAGCTATCTGCCAGTGGAACTACCAATATATTGAAAAATCATATATGTGCGAAGTCGGTCTATTACTTGGCCGGTTTTTGTTATTTCATCACTCCTGCTCTCAAAACAGTGAGGAAAAACATCGTATTTTTTTATCCTAGAAGTAAAAATTCGAAGACATGTGACAACGACCCGCACTAGGCCCGCATAGTAGATTATAATTATGTAGGTATAGCCCATTCCCTCTCACAAAGAGGAGGCCTGATTCAATGTTCCCGGCAGTGGGAACATTTTATGCTGATTTTGTTACTGTACTCTAAAGTATAAAAGAAACAACTACTAGTCCAATAAAACAATTGTAACAGCCTATCATCTTAAACATTCTAGGGACCCATACCCTAAACACAAGTACCTACCTAAATATTAAAATTTATTCAAAAAAGGTAAAACATTCCGTTTATTTAAAATTACAAGTTCATAGTTACAAAGGTTGCGTACCTCATTCAACCCGAGGCCATCCATCCAAATATAATACAGGCCACTTAATATTTGCACAGTGAAACTGATCATATCGACTCGTTATGATCAGCGACTTTGAATACCTGGGTTATCGACCAATTCACTGAAATGTACGCCGAATATTGCAACACCTGAAATTTGGGCTGCGGATGAAATTGGGTCTCTCAAAGGCCGAGTTCGATTAATTCGGGTCATTTTTGGCCTGCTATTCAAACTACGCTATGTTTTTGATTGGTTGTTCTGATGTGACTAATGTATGACGTCACTTCTTATTGGTTGCCAATGTTGGTGAAAGCGCAATTGTGCTCGCTGGAAAAAGGGTCAAAGTTAAATCATTTACTTCAATTAAGCCATTTGAATGTCAACAATTTTGAAGTTTAATAATAATAATTGGTTCTACTGTCCATTCGCATTGGTATGGAGAGGAACAGACGCAGAAGGCACTTACTCTTTATTTATTTATTATTATGCTTTTTTGTACACCATAAAATACATTCACCATACGCACAAAATGTTTTGCGAGCGAGCAGTTTTATTATGCGTATAGCTAATGAGCGGAATTCCCTGCGTCTGTGTAACCCGATAGCTACAATCTAGGGGTCTTTAAGTCAAGAGTGAATAGGTTATTTCTAGGTAAGCGTGTTTCACCGTCAACCACACCTTCATTACCATCAGGTGAGATAATGGTCAAGCGCGAGCCTATATACAATAGAAAAAAAAAAACATAAACTTAAAATCAATACACATACAATGGGCGGTCTAATCGCATGCCGCAATCTCTTTCAGGCTCTTTCGATAGAAAAATGTTTTAATTTTTTTGGTATACATTAATTCATTCATTATACGTAAAGACAGTGTACCTAAAACAAACCACGTTAGGTCCAAAGTATTACAATCAACAACAGGTTAATTATTATTTTGATAAATAGGAACATGGTACTCACATACTTACAAAAAAGCATAACAAAGATTGACCACAAAGTAGGAATACAGTCTAGGAAGAAGAATAATTATGGCGACAGCGTAATATATTTTGACTTATTATTTGAATATTAATCACGCCTGTATAATTCCGCAAAGCGTTGGGCGTTGGACGTAAGTGTTGGGCACCCACATTGGGTTGTATAAGGATATGAGAGAAAAGGGCGACAGTGATCGTAGCGTGACAAATTACTGGACGGAATTGAACTTTTTTTCGTCTAAATGCTGATGAAAATTATAAAACAAGAACAGCAGTGTTAACAAGCACTGTAATAATATCGAATGGCAGCAAAGTAACCCGACTCTGCCTCGTTGGTCTAGTGGTCGCAAGTGCTTCTGCTGAGCATGACGAACCGGGTTAGATTCCCGATCCCGAATACTGATTCAAATATCGGACTACGATGGTACTTCAAGCACAATAGGAGGGCAATTCAATTCATGATCGAGATGTTTTACTCAATCAGCATAAAATAAGATACCAAAATGAATTTTTCAAGAAAATTAATACTGAGAATGGAATTAATGATGGTTTTTTGAAACGTTAATAAAAATACTATTAACGATAGTCCTTTAAAAGATAATTTGCATAAATCTTGCTTATTACTTAACTAATAAATGCGAAAGTTTGTATAGATAGATGTTTGTTACTTAATCACGTAGGAAAGGCTGAACGGATCTGGTTGAATTTTGGCACAGAGATAGATTATAGTCTGAAATAAAATTGTTCTTAGGCCAATTTTCTTTTTTCCACCCTTTCTATGTCGCAGGCAACAGCTAACGCATATTAAACGGCATTGTTAGCGATTACTGCATTATTCCCCGCAGATCCTTATGCCTTAGCTCATCTGAATATAGTTAAATTGCCTTTGCCCGTGGCTTCGCACGAGTGATATGTGTTAAATTATACCAAGGAATCATTATACATACCGCTTTAATCGGGATAAAGAGTATCCTTAAGTTATTCCAACCTATGATCCTTATTGCATAAACTGCAAGCAGGTTAAGGTCACATAGTTTTGTTCAATGAGAGTCCGACAAAATACAAATAAAATTATTTAATTGTCTAATACTTATAAATGCATGATAGAGGGACTAGCATGATGAAATTCCTATTGGACGAAGAACTGCCCGACCTTACAACCCAACAGCAACCACTACAGTATCCTGCTACACTACAATCCTGGCACCAGAAAATTAAGAGAGCCCATCTAAAGTGGGATAGAGCTAGGAAGAAGAAGACAAATAAATGCACACGTACAAAATATTTTATAAAAAATACTGTTCCATTATTTCTGTCACAAAACCGCATTTTACCACCTGACACTAATAAACCCTCATACAGGCTGTTACAAAAATAATCATATTGTTAGCTATTATTTAGGTTAAGGGTAGGGGTACGGCAGATGACGGTATAAAAGCGGTGTAGAATGGGCGCACGCTCCCTTTCTGCTGTCATCCGTCGTACGAGGAGGTCGTGAGTCTTTAAAATTGTGTTCTTCTTACTGTATTTGAGTCATTCTTTTGTGTCATATTTTGATTGTATTGG
Source organism: Orthosia gothica (assembly GCA_949775005.1). NCBI lineage: Eukaryota > Metazoa > Arthropoda > Insecta > Lepidoptera > Noctuidae > Orthosia > Orthosia gothica. Next base: position 10,461,885 of record OX459070.1, read on the forward strand.
TTTTGTAAATTCTTATAATTTTATGTTAATTAAAGTTTGTTTTTTTTAATCTAATTCGTTTCTGATTTCTAATATCAGAACTGGGATTAAGAAAGCATTCCCACTTTCATCCTGATTATTGTTCTCACCCATTTTCTTAGAAATTTTTTTTTTTCTTTGCTTAATTTAAAAAGTTTCGAATATTATTTTCTTATGAGGGTACTTTTCTTTGTTTTTGTTCGTTAACTGTCATTTACATTAGCGCTATTTGTGTCGATGCTTTGTTTTGGAGCTTTTAACTAAGTTTCGAACGTCTTTCTTTGCTTACCTACGTTCCTTTTAATTTTATAGTCATTCACGTTGACTAGGTTTGTGTTGACATTTTGTTTTGTTATCTACAACTGAGTTTGAAACATGGATAAGCCGGGACGTTCACGTTCTCGTAATCGACGCTCGCCGAAATCGCGTAGCAGGTGCCAGCGTAATAATCGTTCTCCGAATAAACACTCGCATAGCCGTTCGCGGGATCTAACTCCTGAATCTCGGCACTCGCGCAATCACTCGCGTAGTTTTACACCGCGTTATCGACGCCGGCGTAACCGTCGCTCTCCGGATCGGCGTTCCCGAGGCCGGCACTCGTGTAGCTACTCGCGCAGTCGTTCGCCGCATGCTAAGCGTGTACGCAATCGTCGATCGGCTTCGCGGGGACGACGTTCTCAGGGGAGTGACTCGCGAGACCGCCGTTCTCGTGATGGAGGGTGTCGTCGTGATAGGTACTCGCCAAATCGTGCCACTAATGTAAACCGCAGAGAGAGATTTTCACGATCTGTGCGTACGCCTTCCTTGCCGCCATTGCAGAGAAATTGTGACTCTTTAAATACTGTGCTCTCACGTTTGGAGGCGCTAGAGAGGCGTTCACATGCCCCAGTGTCAGTTGAGCCCGTCGCTGGACCAGGCACGGAACAAATTGTTGAAGCGATACATTTGTTGAAATCTGTAGGTACTAGTCATTATTACGTCTCAAATTTCGATCCCAGTGTTCACGACGTGGATACATGGTTTAGTGAAGTCGATAGGGCTAAACTTGCCAATAAATGGAGTGACCACGAATGTCTTTCACGCATAGGGAACTGTCTAAAGGGTGATGCAAAATCATGGCTCAATGAGTGGGTATCAAATGATAGAACGTGGACAAACTTTAAAAGTGATTTTAAACCGTTTTGCATTAAAAGAATAGATTCGGCGGGTATTTTGTTTGAGGTTATGTTGACTAACTCGGATAAGTACCGTACTTATGCCGAGTATGCACGCAAGTCACTATTGCGGTTGCGAATCGTAAAAGGTCTGAGCGATGATCTGATCACAGAGATTGTTTTGAGGGGACTAACTGATCCTCAAGTGAAGGCAACAGCGACGAATGCTAACTTAAAACCCGTTGATTTGGTCAATTATCTGTCTACTTTTGTGAAACCTATCAAAACTATGGATACAAGTAAAGGGACAAATCACCATTTTACCGTCAATAGGGACAAGAACAAATCACAGGGTTTTTAAGAAAGTTCTAAACAAGTGTTATGGTTGTGGCGAGCCCGGACACAAGGTACCAATACCGATTCAAAGTCAAAACCATCTCCATCTGAAAGTAAGCCAGTTTCAAGTGAAATCACATGCGCTTACTGCAAAAAGCCGGGTCATGATATAAAATCATGTTTTGCCAGACAACGTGTTAATGAGCAACGTAATAATAATAAAAAAGTTAACTTCTGCTCGGCTCCTTTGCAAAAGCGCAGTGATATTGTCGTAGGTGTCATTCAGGGCATTCCAGTAGACATTTTAATCGACAGTGGCGCCATTGGTGTATCATTAATATCGTCCTCGATTGTGACATATTTTTCTTGTGCCAAGAAAACTACTAACTGTCAAATAAAGGGGGTAGGCGAGTCAGTTACTCAAATTGATTCATATGTCACGCTTACAATCGAATTGGAAGGTATCTCACTGCAAGTAGATTTGTTGGTAGTTCCGAGCGAATGTATGAACGCCCCTGTTATTATCGGGACAGATGTGCTTAATAGAGATGGCGTTGTTTACATACGAACTAAGAATACTCAACGCATTATCCGTGATTCAAATCCGTCGGCTGTATCGACTGCGGCGTTGAATGTGCAGCCCGTTATCGATACTCCTTTAACCGGTGATGATTTGACTAAGTTAAAATCTATCTTGCAAGATTATTCAGAACACATGATCTCGGGAACAGCTACATCAACTGTCAATACCGGATGTATGCGCATTCAACTCAGCAGCGATGTCCCTGTACATTATCGCCCTTATAAAATGTCTCACAGTGAAAAGTTGAAGGTTCGCGACATTGTTCAAGACCTGTTTTCTAAAGGCATCATACGGGAGTCGGAGTCGCCCTATTCTAGCCCTATTCTGTTGGTCAAAAAGAAGGACGGCTCAGACCGTATGTGTGTTGATTTTCGCGCCTTGAACAAAATAACTGTTAAGGACAGATATCCTCTACCGTTAATTGATGACCACATTGATCGGTTGGGTAAGTGTAGATTCTTCACCACGCTAGATATGGCCACAGGCTTTCACCAAATTCGGTTAGATGACGAATCTGTGCCATTGACCGGTTTCGTAACGCCCGAGGGTCATTTTGAATATTTAAAGATGCCCTATGGCTTGGCTAATGCACCCATAGTGTATCAGCGCATTATAAGCACTACGTTACGCGATTGCATAGAGGCTGGAAAAGTTTTGGTTTATATAGACGATTGTCTGATCCTGTCTGATACAGTTGACGAGGGTTTTCGGACCTTGCGAGAGGTCTTGGCTACGTTAACCCAGGCGGGTTTCTCGATTAACCTTAAAAAGTGTTCGTTTTTGTGTACCGAGATTGAATACCTAGGGCGGATTATATCAAATGGCGAAGTACGACCATCTCCCGGAAAAAATCAGGCCTTAGTTAATTCTAGTCCCCCGCAAAATGTCAAGCAGGTGCGCCAATTTCTCGGGTTAGCAGGGTATTTTCGTAGATACATCCCAAACTACTCGACTAAGACAGCTTGCATAGCACGTTTAACCCGCAAGGACGTTCAGTTTAGTTGGGGATCAGATCAAGAGTGTGTCAGAAAGGAGATAATCGCTAATCTGACCAGCGCACCTGTTTTAGCTATATTTGACCCAAGTTTACCCACGGAGGTACATACCGATGCCAGCAGTTTGGGCTACGGTGCTGTTTTGTTGCAAGTCCACAAAGGCAACATTAAGCGCGTGGTTGCTTATTACAGCCAGGTGACTAAGGGTGCTGAGCCGAAATATCATTCATACGAACTCGAGACCCTGGCTGTAGTAAAATCACTGCGGCAATTCCGGCACTACTTAGTTGGTTCGCGTTTCACGGTAATTACAGACTGTAACGCACTGAAAGCTACTCAGAGTAAGAAAGATTTGTTACCGCGTGTGGCAAGATGGTGGATTTACTTGCAAGATTTTGATTTTACCATCTCATACAGAAAAGGCGCCATGTTGCCGCACGCAGACTATTTGAGTCGCAACCCCATTAGTTTGGTTAATAACATTGAAAGGCCGCGTAATTGGGCCCAAATGGCGCAATCCGGTGATGTAGAGACCCGTAACATAATCGAGGCTGTAGAACGGGGAGAGTTAGACCCATCACGTTATCAAGTACAAAAAGATGTTCTTTATTACCGGTACAGTCAGGTAGGGGAAGAGCCGAGGCTCCTTTGCTATATACCGAAGGGCCAACGCTTAAGCCTCCTTAGGGTCTTTCACGATGAACACAGCCATATAGGCGCTGATAAAACATTAAAGCTTATACTTAGGCATTTTTGGTTTCCTGGCCTTAGGGCTTTTGTAAAAAAATACATACGTCATTGTATAACTTGTGTTGCACATAAACGTGTTCATAGAGCCCCTCTTCAACCTATTTCCTCCTGGTCTAAACCTGACGTCCTGTTCGACAAGCTACACTTCGACGTGCTGGGCCCTTTACCTGAATCGAAAAGATTTAAGCACGTGATGCTGGTCGTTGACGCCGTCGTCGTTCACCAAGTTCTGCCTCCTCACTCCTATCCACCGCCAAGACTTGGACGAACTGAAGCAGGTCTGTAAGACTGTTATATCCTTATTTGGAACACCGAAATTAATAGTGACCGACAGAGGCCGCATGTTCGAGTCGTCTGGGTTCAAAACGTGGACGCAAGTCCTCGGAATCGAGCTGCATCACATTACTGCTGAGATGCATCACGCTAACGGGCAAGTAGAGCGGTACGCTCGAACTGTCTTAAACATGTTACGAATTGAGGCAAATCACAGAAAACATGAATGGGCTGAGGAATTATGGCGTCTGCAACTAATCTATACTATATTAATTATTAATTATTAATTAATATTATAAAGCTGAAGAGTTTGTTTGTTTGTTTGTTTGAACGCGCTAATCTCAGGAACTACTGGTTGGAATTGAAAAATTCTTTTTGTGTTGGATAGTCCATTTATCGAGGAAGGTTATAGGCTATATAACATCACGCTACGACCAATAGGAGCCGAGCATAAATGCTAATATTATAAAGCTGAAGAGTTTGTTTGTTTGTTTGTTTGATTGAACGCGCTAATCTCAGGAACTACTGGTTGGAATTGAAAAATTCTTTTTGTGTTGGATAGTCCATTTATCGAGGAAGGTTATAGGCTATATAACATCACGCTACGACCAATAGGAGCCGAGCATAAATGAAAAATATTGCAAAAACGGGCAAAGATATTCCTTTTTGAGAGCTTCCATTGCGTGCGCTGCGTAAACGGTTTAAGTTACGCAAATATCATGTATGATGGAAATGTTCCTCTTTAAAAGTTCTACAAAAAAGTCCGCGACAGCATATGTCTATCTTTTAAGATTGACTCACAATAGCAACTTTTATGTTCTAAATTTTAATTAGATCGCCGCTGCCGGTAGAAACAAAAGTTGGTTACATTCGTATAGTAGTATTTTATTTCTTATTCAGAACCAGTAGTTCCTGAGATTAGCGCGTTCAAACAAACAAACAAACAAACAAACTCTTCAGCTTTATAATATTATAGTATAGATTCAAATAAATAGTTCAACGAGTTGGTAGGTAGGTAGGTAGGTAGGGTAGGGTAGGGTAGGGTAGATACGGTAGGGTAGGGTAGGGTAGGGTAGTGTAGTGTAGGGTCGGGTAGGGTAGTGTAGGGTAGTGTAGGGTAGGGTAGGGTAGGGTCGGGTATTGTAGGGTAGTGTAGGGTAGGGTAGGGTAGGGTAGGGTAGGGTAGGGTAGGGTAGTGTAGGGTCGGGTAGGGTAGGGTAGGGTAGGGTAGGGTCGGGTATGGTAGGGTAGGGTAGGGTAGGGTAGTGTAGGGTAGGGTATAGTGTAGGGTAGGGTAGTGTAGTGTAGGGTAGGTAGTGTAAGGTAGGGTAGGTAGGGTAGATAAATGTTTGGTCTTTTTATGGCAAAACAAAGTTTGCTGGGTCAGCTAGTTCTTAATATAACACAGCACAAGACTACACAAACATCGCCTCTAAAACTGTTGGTGGGCCATGAAAACACTACGCCAGCGATTCGTGCTCTGGTGCGAGATATCGCCCAGGAGCCTGCTACAAGTAGTCGTGAGGCAAGAAGAGAAATCGCTAGGCAAAGGACGGCCGAACGGTTAACTAGAAACCAGGCAGCAATGGACACCTATGTTAACCGGGACAGACGCCCCCCTCGTGAGTTTCAGGAAGGCGACCATGTCTTCGTCATCAAGTATGCTCAGTCCACAGGCAAGCTTGACCATGGAATGCGCGGCCCCTACCGAGTGGTGCGTGTTCTTCCTCACGGCCGCTATGAGCTGAGGCTGTTGGCTGGTTCATACGGGAAGACCACATATGCTGCTGCGCAGTTTATGGTTCCCTGGGGAGGTGAATGGACTCCCGAGTCTTGCTCTGCCTTCTTCGAGGGTGAGTCTCAGATTTGTATGATCTCTCTGATCCGGAAGTGTTGCATCTATTCTGATGAATGGTGCTATTGGATCCTTGTCTGTCTGTGTGGTACACCCAGAGGGGTGTACCCACGACCTCGGAAGCTGGTCGGCTTTGCAAACCGATCAGTCACTGTGCAGTGTAGGCTAACAGTGTTCTTTATTAAGCATGTTATGTTTTATGGTGTGGTTGTCTGAATGTGTAGTGTTCTAGAGAACTTAAGTTAGATGTAACCATGGAATAGTTCATTTTGTTTTATTAAACGAAATGTTTCAAGTTTTATTCTAGAACACAGGCATTCAATTAATATTTATCTCGTAACAGTACAACTAAAACTAACTTTAACCAATATTACTAATTTAGAAACTTACTACGATTCAAATTGTAATATTGCGATATGATTTCAGCGAATGATGATGATGAAAATAATGAGCCAGCACCAGGACCATCTACTAGACCTGATGACCTGAGAGAAGAACCAGCACGAGGCCTGGATATGCCTGAAGTTGACTAAGCTGTAACTGGATCAGTCGACCAAGCCTGCCGTGGACGTCAGGGTGTCAGAAGAGGCCGTGTTAGCTATTATTTAGGTTAAGGGTAGGGGTACGGCAGATGACGGTATAAAAGCGGTGTAGAATGGGCGCACGCTCCCTTTCTGCTGTCATCCGTCGTACGAGGTGGTCGTGAGTCTTTAAAATTGTGTTCTTCTTACTGTATTTGAGTCATTCTTTTGTGTCATATTTTGATTGTATTTGTTTTGTAAATTCTTATAATTTTAGGTTAATTAAAGTTTGTTTTTTTTTAATCTAATTCGTTTCTGATTTCTAATAATATTTATACTATTATGCTAATTTTGCACCGAGCGTATATATCACCTCTTGACGGCTGTCGTGTCTCGAAATTGTTACGCACAGTTTGCACACAAGCTGTGCTTGGCACCTGATATTAACTGCTTCAAAGTGGCTGCTGTCCAAAATGGGCATATTACGTAAGGATAGCATAGACATAATACTCAGATTGTCGGTTTTTTTTGCCGAATGCTGAAGGAGGGTAATCTGTTAACAGTATATGTATGTATGTATGTTTGTGCCTATGTGGCGTTCTAGAGATCAAACTCGTTGGTAGTTTTTGATGATTCATACGTCATACGATTTGTCTTAACCTTGCAAGTGTTACTAGCTACATTAAAATTGGAAAATAGAACAATGGCGGATTTTGGGCGCCATATTGTGGGAGCCCAATATTTTTTTCTTCAAAACCCATGTTGTGGGGTATCAAAATTTAGGGTTTTAAGAGGTGAATTAAAAAAATATAAAACACTTATATGTTTCAATTCGAACTGGTCGGCCAGCTCGAGAATATATATCCTCCGACTGCATAGCATGATTTTCTTCTTATTTACGACTTTTTAGTTCGCTTCATAAGCATCCGGGTTATTTGATTTTTTGAATTAACTTTTTTTATTTATTACAATTTTTTTTCGAATTTAAACATACTATAAGTGTCATATATTTTTGAATCATACCGTGCATTCAAAAAAGAAGAAAATCCTACTGTGCAGTCGGAGGATTCATCCGATTTTTGTCAGCTAGCTCGCGAATATGTACGGTTACGGTTACATTTTGGAGAGTGTGCGATGGAATTGCATGATCTAATTCCACCTAACCCGTTTCATCATCGGACTACCATACGTGCAGCGATGTGCCATCGATACATGGTTGACATCCCACCCTTACGCACTAAACATTTTTGGAATACTTTTATTATGCAAACAGCTGAGGAGAGGAATTCCCTGCCAGAGTCTGTGTTTCCCGATAGGACCACATCATCGCTTACCATCAGGATCCTACCCTGGTCTTATATATTTAATGTAATCTAAAATAGCAAAGTCAGAGGCCTGTGAGGTTTTCAAAAGCGGCTTAATTAACTCTGACACCAGAGGTAGCCACACCCTCACAGGAAAATACGACTACATAATCACATGGGCACATGATCCTAGAAACACAAGACAAATGGAGTAAAACTGTCTCAGATTGGTACCCCAGAGATAGGAAACGCAATAGAGGATGCCAACATACAAGATGATGGACGATTTAAAAAAGGCTGGTCTTCACTGGAGAAGGGTAGTGCAAGACAGAAACGAATGTAAAAAGTTAGGCGAGGCCTATGCTAAGTGTGAACTTTATCCACGGGACATTCTATAACGAAATCAAACCATATTTGAAATATTTTTATGTATACTGTGCGACATATATGTAGTATCGACAGAATTCGTAAAACCGATCACTTCCGATTTACACAACTAATAGAAATCTGTTACTATCACGCCATTTAACGCTATTCACGCTATAGGTGTATTGCCCGCCTCAGTTTATCCCGATAGAGCGTTTTGAACGTTACCAATTACAATGATAACATGTAACGTTACGTATAGCTCAGTCGAGCTATACGTAAGTCACGTTAATAAAAATAAATAATTATAAACAAAAATTAATAAAAAGGATATTGAGTATTAAACTATGGGCCGGCTTCGCACGAGGTGGGCAGCTAAACAGGCAGCAGCTCGAGCAGGAAGTCGTGGAATGCCCGAGGTAGGTAGGTGAGCAGGCACCACGACGGACAAGCAGACGGGTGGTAGCCAGATAATCAGGTAATCGCGCAGGTAGGCCTAGTGGAGCAGGCAGCAAATGTTGATGGTCAAGGCAGGCAGGAAGTGTAGTAGGCAGCAGGGCGGAAGCAGGACGGATAGACAGGCAAACGGGTAAGTTCGTAGGCTACAAGGGGTGGGAAGGCCGGCAATGGCTCAATAAGCCAAACAGCGATGCCTTTGATGCCAAGAGATTGCTCGGGGAAGGCTGGATTGACCCAACGCGAATGTATACGTACATCCGTGGTGGGGTGACCCGGACTGCCAGGCACTTTTTCTCATGCAACCGAGCGGGTGGGCAGGTTGCGGATAGCCCGACTCCGGCTGCGGGACCAGCCGCTGGTGGCTGAATTGCTGCTGCCGGTGAGATCCCGTGGTCGGGGCATCTCCCAAGGAGATCCCGGACAAGAGAAGTTCCCGAAAGCCAAATCCCAGGCCTAGGGTATCCTATACACCACCATCCTATGTGCCCATCTCCTAAACAAACCATCCCTCCCTATCCATACACATCCCGTCGATCCTTAAATCCCTAGGTCAAATCCCAGGCCTAGGGTGACCCCATGTAACCCACACCCCTATCCATCAAATTCCTTCCCTCCTATCCCCTTAATCCCCTCTATCCCCGAGGAAGGGTAACCTCGGCTCCAAAAAAGCCCACCCCCCTACAACATGAACATGCAGAACGACAATTTAGATACCCAGGTGGGTCCCGGCCAAGCCGGGGAATCCCACACCACTTCGGTGGTTAGCTCCCGACGTATTATGGGGGGAGCATCTACCTGCATAGTTGATGAGTTAATGCCGCGCTTCTCGCGGCCGGCTGCTGATTTAGCGCCCACAACACAGGCTGCGTCCAACGCGCCTACGAACACGACCCCGACGACAACACCCGCCACACGGTGCATGCCGCCCACGAACCCCTGGCAACAGAGCGTCGTGCGGAGCAGCACTAACTACCCGGATAATGACCCAGACCAGCATAAAGACACAGGGAAAGATGCTGGAACTGGCAGTCCCACTACTCTCCTGGCTATAGCTGATGGAGTACGCCCGCTGACTAAGCGCGGAAAAGTCCTGGCCCGCGAGAGTAAAGTAGGCGATCGAAAGCGCAATACCCGCGAAGGCATTAGCCAGAGCGAAGCGCGATCGGACGCTGAAGGGGCGGTACGCGACCAGCCGCAAGTACGCGTAGGGGAAATCCAGCGCGAAAAGCGGTCGGACGCGGGGTCACGTGACCAGTCGCAAGTACGCGCAGGGGCAACCCAGCGCGAAAAGCGACCGGACGCGGGGCCACGCGACCAGCCGCAAGTACGCGTAGGGACAACCCATAGCGAAAAGCGGCCGGTCGCGGACCAAAGTGAGCGGAGGCAGGTGCGCGAAGGGGCAACCCAGAGCGAAATGCCTTCGCACACGACAGAACCTGCCAGGACCGCAAACCGACCCCAAGACACTGACAGTACACACGACGGGCAAAAACCCAAACACATCAGGAGCAAGCGTGGTGGAGCTGCACGCAAAGCAAAAAAGACCGTGTCAAGCTCCCCTAACCTGCAGCCTGGCACAAGTGGGACAGCACCACAAAAGAGGGAGCGCCCCGACGACACAGCCTCGCCGAGTACACTCCAGGGGGACGCCAAGCGAGTGAGAATTCACTCGGCTCAGGGGGGGCAGAGAAGCTACGCGCGGGCCACTAAGGATATTCCTGCACGGCTGGCAGTAGCAATCTGCCTTCCCCACCCCGGTAGAGAACTGACCAGGCAAGAGGCCGAATACATAAAGACCGCACTGGAGGACAGACTTCTGGACACGGACTCGACGACACCACTCCCGGCCTTTCGCGGATACCCACGGGTAGCGGAGGGCACGGTGCAGTTGTGGTGCGAGGACGAGAATGCACTGACCTGGCTGACACAGAATGTTCCGCACATAAAATTACCCGACAACGACCTCACACTGACGGTACTGAAGCAGACCGACGTGCCCACCCGTGTCCGAGCCTCGCTCTTCGTCCCTCGCTACAGAGGTGACGTGGGCAGACTCCACGGTATTCTGATGCGTCAGAATACCTGGTATGACATCAGCAGGTGGTCACTGTACAGGGCGACAACCATCGGTGGCGACCGCTACGGTACATACCTGACCCTGGGGCTGCCACCGGAGGAAGCCGAAAAGGTCCTGGGGCGGGAGCGGCGGATATCGTACCTCTTGGGGTCGATATACGTACGCTTCTGGCCCAAGACCCGACCCGCCGACACACAGACAGACAGCACGGATGGTAAACCATCAGACCAGACGACGACACCGACGACGACTCTGACGAGCGACACAGACATTGCCCAGCTCGAGGAGGAGATGGCCCGAGCGGCAATGGCCGAAGACGCCGACACCTTACCGCCCGCATCACCTGGCTGGAACGAGCAACTCCTTGCCTCGTCGCCGGGAGACCTACACGACGATAACTACAGAGAGGTGGAGGTGGAGGGACTATCCGATGGATCCATCCACGAATAACTCCACCACACCTCCATCCCCACCCACCAACATCATCCAAACCAACCTCCAGCATAGCCAAACTGCCACGGCTAGCTTACGCAGAGCACTGGAGGTAAAGCCCAGAACCATCGCACTGATCCAAGAGCCGTGGATCAGGAAAAATAGTATATGTGGCCTCAGTAACATTGGAGGTAAGATAATTCTCGACACACGCGGCTCAGACAAGCCTAGAACTTGCGTGTACATACCCAATGAAATTCCCTTTACGACACTGACTCAATTCTGTTCCAGAGACCTGACAACTGTCAGGCTCCACACTGTAGGTAGCGATCCAGATGTTGTACTAGCCTCGGCATACATGCCAGGCGAGGACACAGACTGCCCGCCAAAGGAGCTGGCCGACCTAGTGCAGCACTGTGAGCGCGCCGGTCTGGACCTGATCATCGGCACCGATTCTAACGCCCACCACCCGCTCTGGGGCAGCGACACACCGAACTCCAGAGGAGAGGTATTATCCACCTTTTTATTCTCTACTAATCTTAACATTGTTAACCGCGGAACAGAACCCACTTGGGTTACGGTCCGGGGACAAACGATCATAGATTTAACACTCGCAACAGAAAACGCGACAAACCTTATCACAAATTGGCACGTTTCGGACGAGCCTTCTTGTTCAGACCATAGAAGGATCCGCTTCACACTAACCACAAACACTAAAAAACCCGCACCAAGGCGAAACCCGAGGCGTACCAACGTTCCCGGGTTCAAAAGCCTTCTGGCCTCACTATTAGCTGAACATCTAGCACGGGTAACCATAAGGGACCGAGCACAATTAGAACACACCGTAACAAAATTATCCGAATACCTAACAGAAGCTTACCATGCATGCTGTAAATCAAGGGCGCCATAAAGCAGGAACGAGAGGAACCCCTGGTGGAACGCTGAACTTGGTAAACTCAGAGACATGCTGCGTAAGCAATTTAACAGAGCAAAAAACACAAGACTCCCGGAAGACTGGGAGATATACAAAGAGACCCAATATGCATACAAAAAACAGACTAGAACTGCCAGGAGGATGGCATGGCGGAAATTCTGTGAATCCATTGAAACAAATAACGAAGCAGCAAGGGTACGAAAGATCCTATCAACTGACCAGGACCGTACCCTCGGCGCGCTGAAAAAACCCGACAACACATATACACAAACCGACTATGAAACCAGCAAGGTCCTCCTCGAAACTCACTTCCCAGACTGCCGAGTCCTAGAGGACAGGACGTGGGAGGCCGAACCCGAATGGACCCCAACGGAACAAGACTGGTTAAGTGCCCACAACATAGTAACAGTAGACCGAATAAAATGGGCTATCAACACCTTTCAACCATACAAGTCGGCGGGGCTGGATGGTATCTTCCCAGCTCTGCTACAGTGGGGGATAGACTATCTGACGCCGTGGCTGTTAGAGATCTATCGGGCCTGCATAGCACATAGACACATTCCCCTTGCATGGCGCGAGGTGAAAGTCATCTTCATACCCAAACCAGGGAAAACTGATTACACGCAACCCAAGGCATATAGACCTATAAGCCTTACATCCTTTTTATTAAAAACCCTTGAAAGACTCTGTGACAGGCACATCCGTGATGGGCCTCTCCGGGAGAAACCACTGCACAAACAACAGCATGCGTACTCCACAGGCAAGTCAACTGAATCCGCGTTGCACAATGTGGTTTCTAAAATTGAATGCGCAGTGGATCACAAATGCTCAGCACTGGCTGCCTTCATTGACATCGAGGGCGCCTTCGATAAGACCATGTTCAACAGCATAAACACGGCCCTCGACAGACACGGCATAGACCCAACCCTAGGGGGATGGATCACTAATATGCTCAAACTGAGAGCGGTTCAAGTCACGGTTAACGACACAACAAGGGCTGTCGTCGCAAAGGGCTGTCTGCAGGGGGGCGTCCTTTCGCCACTCCTGTGGAACCTGGTAGCTGACAGCCTCATCAAAACACTCAATGACAAAGGTTATTTCACCGTAGGTTACGCGGATGACATAACCATAATAATAAACGGGACCCATGAAAACACCCTATGCAATCTCATGCGCCAAGCCCTGAAAATAGTAGAGGAATGGTGCAGTGAGCACCAACTCTCAGTGAACCCCACAAAAACTGAACTAATTCTCTTCACAAAAAAGAGGAAACCAATGACACTGCAACTGCCACGTTTCTTCGGAACAACCCTAAGCCTTTCAACCGAAACCAAGTATCTGGGCATCTATTTGGACAAACAATTGAATTGGGCTAAACACATAAACCATATCACCACAAAAGCCAGCATATCCCTGTGGCAGTGTAAGCGACTGCTAGGCAGGAATTGGGGAATTAGCCCCATGATCACTTACTGGCTATACACCACAGTCATCCGCCCAATCATCACATATGGCTCGTTGGTCTGGTGGCCCAGGACAGACCTCAGCACAGCCCAAAGAGATCTCGAAAAACTGCAGCGGTTTGCTTGCGTTGCAATCACTAGCAGCATGAGAACCACACCCACTGCCGCTTTACAGGCAATGCTGGGACTGCCACCATTACACCTTATTGTGCGGGAGGAGGCAGCCCTGGCCACTTTCAGACTCCATCTATCAGGTACCCTAAACAAAGACTCCAGAATTAAGCACACACGCATAAAGGAAGATGCGATCAAGCGTAAACCAATGTTAGCATCACCATGCGACAGAGCCCCCAAAACACATCACTTTCATAGGCACTATAACATAGTACTCACAGAAGAACGATGTGACTACTCAGGCCCGAAAGAGATGAGAGTTTACACCGACGGATCGAAAACGGACTCCGGTACCGGAGTCGGAGTCTTCTCACACGACTTCAATATACATATATCCAGACCGCTAGGAGAGTTCAACACCGTCTATCAGGCGGAATGTGTGGGCATTATACAAGCGGTCCATGCCCTAGAAGATAGGAGGGTTACGGACACTCACATACGGATACTCTCCGACAGTGCATCAGTACTCCAATCCTTACGAAAAAAATACATTACATCAAGTTTAATACTAGAATGTCACAACGCACTGGAACAAATAACTGTATCTAGTCGTAACACGGTGACACTACAATGGATAAAGGGTCACAGCGGATCGCTGGGCAACGACGCGGCTGATGAGCTTGCGAGGCGCGGATCCAGCTCAGCGGTCTATGGGCCTGAACCTGTTGTGCCCATCCCCTTCAACCAAATACGCAGGTGGCTACAGGAATTCACCCAGACACAGGCAGAGAACTGGTGGGCCTCGACACCGGGCTGCAGACAATCCAAAGAAGCTATGCCATCCTTGGACAGTAGGCTTACCAGGCGTCTTTTACGCCTGGATAGGAATGGACTGCGCCTGGTGACGGGGACCATCACGGGACACTGCTCACTTAACAAACACTTCCACACAATAGGCATAACGGACAGTCCTCTGTGCAGGGCATGCATGGAGGCTGAAGAAACCGTTACGCACGTTCTCTTTGAATGCACAGTTGTTACCCAGATAAGAACACGAACCCTTGGGTCACCCAGATCGTACACTGATGTTTTGAGGAAACCAGGAGCTCTAGTCGACTTCTGGAGGGAGGTGGGCTGGTTGGAATGACCACCCAACGGCCGCCATGGCCCACGTACAAAGGTCCATTTGAGGGACTAAGTGCGGAAACCAAACCCCCCTAACATAGAACATAGATATAGATGCCAAGAGATGACCGTTGAGGGTAAGGTTCCAGGAAATAATGCTCTCGGGAACCACACAAAATATATTTCCCCGTAATATATTGGCCCGTATTACAAATACAGATGCTCATTTTCGACTCAAACTCGAAATTGGCCACACAAATCACAACTCTCGAGTTGGGCTTCACATAATAATATGTGTACTGAATAGAACAAGACTGACTTACCTGGTAACTTTTGTAATTCAGAACAAAGAGCTTTATTGCGTATTATATTACTACTACACAATACAATCAGACTACTCGTTATAGATTTCTTGTAATAAAGAGCAATTAGTAGTAGTAGAATATTTAATCTAGCTCAAAGTTTTCAGTTTACGGGTGGTTATGAAGAGTTTGAGGCGTACAAACTATCGATCACTTAGCCGCTTGACTTCGGTAAACTTAACAGATTAGCAGGAATAATACTAGTAATATAAACACAGGTTTGACTGACCTATTGCGTAACCTTTAAAAGTTTTCTCTTGTCAGTGTTTTCTAAGATTTAACTGAGTCTTATGAATAGTGATAAGATTATACGCCTACATAATACCATAAGTGAACATCACCACGGAAATGGTAAGTATGCAATATCCTTATATGGCAAATTATTTAATGTTATTACCTTTCAAAATATCTAAAAGAGAAAAAGTTCTCTCTCTCTCGTACCAGTTCTTGTCTTTGATGGATAGATGGAACCCACACTTAGACTACCATTTGGTCCGTTGTACGTGCAGGCCTCCTCTCGATGAGAGGGAATAGACCGTAATCCACGACGCGGCCCTAGTGCGGGTTGGTAGATGTCACATGTTTCTGAATTTTTGGGTCTAAGGCATGTCGGTTTCCCCACGATGTTTCCCTTCACCGTTATGAGAGCAGAGAGGTGATGCAATAGTTTACACTTAGTAAAGCGCCTGCCTCGGTTTAAACCCACGACTTACAAATTGTCCTATTATTCAACTCCTTTTCGGTGTCTATGATTTAGCTTTTAGTACTCCGTTATTTTAGGTAAGTATTTTTTTATCATAGCAAGACAGTTATATTTTACTAGATTTGACAGTGGGTGATCCCGCGTGAAGTCGAAAATTAACATACAAGTATAGTACTACCGGAATAAAAAGTATCACATCACGCCTGTATTCCCAGAAGAGTAAGGAAGAGCTGGTGCACTTATAGCTGTTTGAATCTTCTTTCACTTTGAGCTGGGTAAATCCATGCTCTTTATGTGGTAAAGGTGTAAGCGGACTGTAGTTAGTATTTAGGCTGGTATTTGATACAATTTGTTCTCGTATAAACGCGCTCTTACTTCTCTAAAATAAAGGCGACGTTTCAATGACATGTTGTTACCTAATGCAGTCTAATTGCGTGGTGGCAAGGCGAAGGATTTAACCCAATCAATCGACCAATGACATAGACGGAAATCCACAACGCGTTTTTCATCTCTCACGTGATTGGTCGATTGTTTAGATCAAATTCTTCGCCTTGCCGAATTCCTTTACGCAATGAGGTTGCGGTTGACTGTCCTCACTACTACAACAAATAACAATCTTATAGTGCTCGCCAAACTTCTGGGCTGCCCTGATGAGCAAGGCCCGAAACGGGGCTATTATTTTTGTATGAGATTTATTACGGCGTAGCCATTGTAGCCAACTTCAGGGCGGCCAAGAAATTTCGAGAAAGAACTCAGTGGTGACATTTTCACCTTGAGATTGTAGAGCGGATTTCAAGAGTAATAGAGGCCAGCCATACTTTACACAACTCAATCAATCTGTCGAGCCATTTTCCAATTATGTTGGGATCGACTTCAGTCTAACCGAATGCAGAGCATCAGTTCCAGTATTTACATAGAGAGACTGCATAACTGACCTCCACGATATAAAAACTGGGTAACATGAAATCCCTTGGAACCTGAACCCTGATTCCTGATTTCACGGACCGGGTAATGATTTGACGGTCAGAAAGATCTACAAATGACAGCCGGGACCCACAGCGTGCTTTCGAGGCAGGAGTCTCGGTATATGGATAACCATCCATTAACGGACCAACCATGACAA